>GL376636.1:546648-612730 GCA_000143045.1 Globisporangium ultimum DAOM BR144 | reverse complement strand
ACACCAACCATCGTTCGTCATTTCAGACAGAGACAAAGGCTTGGTACTGCCGTGAAATCTCTGTCTCAAGCCCGTTACACACTTTTTCTGCTTTCGTCATTTGATGGAGAACTTCAACAGAAAGTTCAAGTCGAAGTTGCTAAAAAAACGCTGCTTGGAGTCTTGCCCAATCATTCGCTGAATCCGACTTTAACAAAAACGAGAAGAAGCTTCGAAAATTGAGTAATGCAGCTGCCGATTGGCTATTAGATATTGGGAAGGAAAAGTGGTCACTTTACTACAGCCCATGCTCACGATACGGAATGCTGACATCGAACAGTATCGAGTCGATCAATAGTGCGCTACGTGGAATACGCAAACTGCCAATTCTTGATTGTTTATTGTCTATCGAGCGTTATGTTGGCACAAAGTGGCCATCAAGTCTGACGAAGGCAGCGAAATGGAATGAACTTACTGGAGTGGCGTGCACGCGCATGGAAAAGGCACTCAGTATTGATGTCGATTATCAGGTCACATCATTCAGTGATTCGTCGTTCTTCGTCATCATGTACACGAAAAAAGGCGATGTTCCAATTGAACATACTGTGCAGCTCAACGAAAACGCCGTGTTGTGCACTTGCGGTTATCAGAAGGACACTCAATCTCCATGCACCCACGCGTTTGTGTGCATGCGTGTCTCCAACCGGTCAGGTGAGGCACATCGGTTTTTTGATACGACGTGGCATAAGGCAACTTATGTTACTGCATACAGTCAGAGTGAAGACATGCATTGGCCACCTCCAGTTATTAAGAGTGCATTGGCTATTGGTGAATGTGCTGCACCGACCATAAAAAAGAAACGTGGTCGGCCAAAAGGTAAGAAACGTCGTGAGAGCCAATTCGCCACCTTACAGCTGAGACAAAAATCCAGAAAGTTGCACTTGTGCTCTGTTTGTAGAGCTCATGGTCATAACAAACGATTCCATGAGCCTAAAACGTCCAAGTGACTGTGTGCATGGTTTCTACGCACAAAGTCTTTGTATACATTCTCAGTGTAGCCATGTGATACTTGCTCATCTGAATATACCAAAATGTATCCATTTTACCCCATCACATCCACGTGATGCTTGATGAAGTATGCTTTCAATTATGATGAGAGTGGCGAAAAAGTGATGTGACTTGACTCTGTACATCTGGAGCTGCTTAGATTTGATCTTATTGATGCATCGTTGCATCGAAGGTCTTTCTAGAAGGAGCATCCGCCATTCGGACTTAGTGTACTGGCACCAAGCCTGACTCATTCTTCACACGGTGCGGTTGCATTAGCAGTTCTATGTTGTGTGGGAGAAAACCAAGACGAAGCCAGAAGTATTGCTCCTGGTGGGACTCGAACCCACGACACCCACGTGCATACACGGAGCTTAACCACTAAGCTACAGGAGCGCATAAATCTTACAGTAACATTCAGTATCATCTATGCATAACGTATTTATCGTCTCGCTGGCACTGCAGCGGTTAGATTACAATAATTTACCGTCATAAACCAACTTTCGTATTTGTCAACCTGATAGAGACAATTTCTTTATAAATGTTAGAAAAGAGACATTTTGTTTATTAATGTTTGAAATCGAAACATATTTTTTATTTTCCCATATTTTTTATATTCCCTTTTTTAAAAAGAAATTGTAGAAATTTTAAAAGAGCTGCATGCGACGAGACTAAACATTGGTTACCACGAGATTGCGTTACAATTTGGACATCGGATTACCCTCAATAGTTTTGGACATGCATGTTGAAGTGTCAAAATGTGATGTGTCAAAAAAACGGTTTCTACTTCACGTAAATTTTTGCTAATGTTTGGGGGTCTAAATAGCGATTGTGTAAAATCAGGCGACCTTTTTCAACGCATTTAATTCGAATCTGTGATTCGTTGATGTCACTATTCGCCTTCTGTCCTTATTTTTTTGGTAATCTTCGACGTTTCCTTTGATGTAAATTACATTCGTATTATTGTGTCTCATGAACTACGGTACCTCTGCCCTTTTGTGTCGCAGGGCAACCAACCCAGCTAGCATCAGCCAGCATACTACTCCCTCTTCCCCGCATTCTCCAGCAGCCACAAGAGCAACAACAAGAGATAGAGCACAAGAGTGATGGCGTACGACGCACAGTACGTGTTCCCAGGGGCACTCTCGGACGCGCAGAAGAGCGAGATCCAGCGCCTCACGCAGCAGCAGCTCACCGAGATGCTCGGCGTCGAAGTTGACACCGTCATGGCGGTACGTACTTGAGTAGAGAGACAGGATGGGGCGGGTGGATTTCCTTTTTCCCTTTTTTTTTTCTTCCCTCCCGGCGGCGACATCGGCGCGCTTTCTTCTTGGGATAAAAAACACAAAAGCAAGTGAGAGTGAAAGAATATGCGGCAAACGAGTGGTGGGACGCTAGGGAAACATTGCGGTTGTTGTGTATGGGTGTGGTGTATGTGGATGCTTTGTGTGCGTGCGAGTGAATAGTCTTCGTCCCGGCGCCCCGTCAGATGAGTGGCCCCAGCTTACAAGCGCACTTGAGCGACAAAAAGACCGAGAAAGGCCACTGCGACGAGACTCGCGTCTCCATCCAATCCAGCAAGATCCTCCAAGCGGGCGTGTGCTATTGTGTTCTGCGTGTGCGTTCATCTCTCTATATGGCGTGCGATTTGCATATGAACGACAACAGCAACAAAAGAACCCAAAAAATAGTGAAAAAAGAGAAAGCAACACAAAAAAAGAAAAGGGGGGAAAAAGAAAGAAAGAGAATGGCCCAAAACCCGGACGAACAAAAAAAGATAGCGAGGCGTGTGTGTGTATGCGTGTGTGCTGTCGTCCGAAAATGCTTATATGTGCTGTGTTTATCTGTCTGTGTATGCGGCATCGTGCGCTGCGTCTGATGATGTCGATCCCATCGATGCGCGCCGCCTTCCCGTCCCCTAGGAATACGTTCTTGTCATGGTCGGCAACAAGAAGAACATGGCTCAAATCTCCCACGACCTGATCGACTTTATCGGCGAAGAATCAGCAGAACAGTTTGTAGAATGGCTCAGTGGCGTGTTGCCTACCTACGAGACCAAGGGAACCGAAATCCAAGAACAACAAGCCCTGTCGGCTCCTGCTGCACAGCAAGAAGCCACTGCCACAGCGCCATCCACGAATAGTAACGAAGCACCAAGTACCAAGCGCGTGATCAGTCTGAAAGGAATCTCGAGCTCAAACCAGCCAACAGAGAAGAAAATGGCGTCATTGTCGTCGAGTCGAGGAACCGTTCGTACGCTGAACCGATCAACGAACGACGCCGATGATGTGCTCGCGAAACGCTCACAGCGATTCGGAGTCGTGGAAAAGAACTCTCCCAAGCGTGGAAAACCAGCGCAAAAGCAGACCCGTGAGGAGCCACGACCAGCAGCCACGAAGCGGAAAGCAATCGCTGAACCAGAATCCTCGTCCTCCCAGCGCCGTGGATCCGGCGGCCGACTCTCTCAATTGCTCGGTCCGCCAGTGAATGTCGACCAAGCGGAATTAGATGCTCGTGACAGTTTGAACTCGCACAAGAAGAAGAAAACCAATCCTCGACCGTCGTCAGATTCCGATCGTGAGAAACCGGCTAGATCCAATAACACTGGTCGTACGGATCGCAACGATCAAGAGAACCAAGATTCAGATTCCAACCGCAAGCCACGAAGGAAAGATGAAAGAGACCAACGTCGCCCAGGAGACGCGGCGCCACCTCTTCCTCCAAATGACCAACCAGAGCGACCTAGCGGATATGGTCGCAATGGTGGTCGTGGCGGTCCTCCTCCAAATGGTCAGCATGGCGGCTACTTCAACGGTCCACCTGGTTACGGCGGCTTCCCACCGGTAAGTTTATGGCTTGATTTTTTGTATGCGGTGCCCTCAAACATAACTCTAACGGGTACATTATGTATTGTTGTGTTGTAGCCTTACGGGCATCCAATGTACTTCCAACCACCTCCTTTCGGCCAAATGCACCCTTACGGAATGGGATTTCCACCACATCATGGCGGTCCGGGTCCTTACGGCGGCCAAGGACCTTACAACGCTCCTCCAGTCCCAGCGATGCCAGGGGCTCCCCACCATGCTGCTCGTGGGCCACGTCCAGCTTTCCAGAACAAGAAATGGGTCAACCCAAATGTTGCTAAGGCAGCAGAAGAAACGAGTGCGGATGCAGGCGCATCCTCGGCTTCTGGTGAAGGCACAGGCGCGTCTGGCTCGGCAACGTTAAACCCAGGCGCTTCCACGTTTGTGCCTCGCAACCCATACTATCCGTCCCAGATGCGACCACGATTTCAAAACAAAACGTGGGTTCGCCCTGATCCAGTCAAGGACGAGGAGTTTTCGCTCAGTCTGCCGACAACTCCACCTCCAGAAGGCGTTGAAAACACGCAGTAAAACTGGTGTGAGATCCCACCTTTTCCAGTCGTCATGCGAAGAATAAGAAGTCAAAGCCGCGGGATGATTTCCCCGTTGAGCTGAATTCTATAGCAAGCGCATGGAATACATTCATTGAAAACGTATCTGCTCTGTCATACTAATCAGCGTCTTTGTTTATCTTTAGTATCTGTGTCTTCATCTAATGCTTCCATTACTTGCTTATCGCCGAGATCGGCCCCATCCTTTGCGAATTGTAGATGTCGCCTCGCTGTCGCGCTTCAGCGTTCCGCTCTGCGTACTCGTCTGAGATGTTGCCACCATCGACAGAGGGAGCTTTCGACGCTTCACGCCGCCATCGAACGCTTGCGATGCTTGGGGCTGGGAGAATTCGGACTGCGTGTCTGCCGCTTTCGCTGCCGCTAACTGAGTAAACTCGGCGTCACTCTCAACATCGTCGTCCCCACCATTGTTGTTCTTCGTCTTCAAATGGGACTGCTGCTGCTGCCATTGGAACATCTCGTTGATCCTTGACTGCGATTTGCGCTTAGGCGCGGTGACCACGGGTGCCCGATCCTCGTCGGATGAGCAGAGGTCGATTTTATCGCCTTGGGTGTCTTTCTGGGTGATTCGCTTTGCTGGAGTGGCTCGAGCTCTGCTCTTGGGGGTCGGGGCTGCCCGCTTACGTGGTGGTGAAGTGTCATCAAAGTCGTCGTTATCATCGTCGTCACTGACGCGCTGTCGTAGACGCTTTTTTGGAGCAGCGGCGCGACGCGTAGATGTTGCAGCCTGCTTTCCTTTTGTTGTCCGCTGCGGCGGCATCCGTTCACTCTCGTCCTCATCGTCGTCGTTGCCCATTTTGTAATCGTCGTCACCATCGTCGTCAGACAGCGGATCGTTAGCTTCGTCGTCGTCATCGGATAGCAAATCCCTTGCAATTGTCTTTTTATGAGATGCTGCGCGTGCCGGCGGCTTTCTTGCTTTCGCTACTGCCGCAGGAGCTGTAGCAATAGGTCTACGGCCTCTAGAGGCTGCTTGCGCGGGCTTTCTTTTCGACTTGGGTGAATCCATGAAGCCAGGATCACTAGCATCATCATCGTCGTCATCGAGTACGTCTCGAGTACGAACCGAGGCACTGTTCCTGTTGGACGTGCTTGCCTTGGTCGCTGAATTCCGAGGGGTCCCGAACCGAGAGCTGCGACTGCCTGCTGTAACAACATCATCGTCGTCATCTTTGTGTTCATTCTCATACCGAAGGTAAGCAGAAGCGCGATGGGAGTTGTCTGACGAGCTGTCGCGCTGTTGCTGTTTTTGCTGCTGCGAGGTTTGTATAGCAGCGCTGTGCTCTTGCTCCTCTTCCTCTTGCAGTAAATGCTCTGCATTGACCTTTTCTTTTTTCTTCTCGACGGCGTCCATGATGTCTTGCTTGGACTTGGCGTCGTGCAACTTTGCTTCGAGCTCGCGCTGGGTCTCTTCGAGCTGCTGGTCGACAAACTCGTCGAGCGCTGACGCAATATTCTTGACCACGTAGCTCTCGAGCGCGATCGCGAGTGGCTTTTCGGGCAAAAACACCAGTTTCTGGTCCGGCAAATTCAGTTTCCGCTGGAGAATATCTTCAATCGTGATTGTATCGAGTCGTGTCGGGCGAATGGGCTCCATAAGAATCCCCTTTTTCGTTTTAGCCTCGCCAGCCTGGTCGAGCGCATACGCCCGCTCCTTTTTCCGCCGATAGAACAGCAAAATGTCGTTCGGATTGGCGACTTTGCCCACAAAGCGACTGCCAAAGCGCTGGTTGTGCAACACGGGGAAGCCTGTGTGTTCAACGCGCAGTCGCACGAGCACTTGCTTCAGCTCAGACGGCAGTGACTGCGGCTGTAGGCGCTGCTCCTGTTCTGCTTCCTGCAACAATTCGCGGACTCGGTTTTCCAATAGTTCGTGGATATGGTCCGTCACGTCGGGATCATTGGGATCCAACTCTTCGACCTCGCTCAAGATAACTTCGCCCATCTTGAACTGACGCACAGTGTGCAGCACGCGCTTGGTCATGCGGAAGTTCTGGCCGCGGATCTCGAGCACCGCGACCTGTTTCTGCTTGGCCTCGCCCTCCACGAGCGACGTTGCGACGGACGAGCCCGGCTGCGTGATGTAGAAATCACCTTTGACGCTCTCCTGCACATCGATGAGGCACTCGTGCTCGTGGCCCCAGACCACAAAGTCAATGAAATCCGGAATGAAGCTCTCGGGAATGCAGTTCTTCGAGCCGCGGCCGCGGTCGTCGCGGTTCTGGTGCACCACAAAGATACTGAACCATTCCTCTGGGTTCTCTGCAGGGCGGCGAAACACCACTTTCTTTTGCGCAAACATGCGGTTGAGCCGCTCGTCGCGCATGTTGCCGAGGCCGTAGATGGCCACGCGCGTCTCGCCCTTGACCATGAGGATCGGGAACACCTCGATCGCGTCCACCTTGTCGCTCTTACCAAAGTAGTTGACGAAGTTCGCGGCACTGAGCAGATCCAACGCCGCGAGGCTCTGCTGCGTGCTGCTCAAGCCGCCGCCCTCGCGGGACGGGTCGTCGTGGTTGCCGTGGATGCTAAACACGGGCAGCTGGATGTTGTAGTTCGGATCCTCGTAGTTGACGACGCCGAAGTTAGGGAAGTTGATGCTCTGGTCGCTCACGATCTGGAAGCGCACGGCGCCGTCGCCCATGCAGTACGAGCGCAACAGACTCATGGTCTGGTACATGGTCTTGCGACTGGGTTTCGCGTCATGAAAGAGGTCGCCAGCCAGTAGCAGCAGGTCCACGGCCTCGCCCTGCGCGAGTCGTAGGATCTCCTGGAAGGTGCGAAACGAGTCGTCGCCGCGCACCGGGTCCTTCTCCGCGTAGCCTAGGTGATTGTCCGTCGACAGCAGCAGCCGCAGCGTCGAGGCCTCGTCCGCCATACTGCTGCCGTTGGCTCTGTGCGAAACGATATGACCAAAATGGCGCCAACTGCATTCAATAGGCGTATTTTAGCGGATCGACACAGTGACGATACGTGTGCTCAGCCATACTTTAATAGTAGCTCCAAGAGAAAGCAAACAATAGTGACTTTACACTTTACGAGAACCCTCATTAAGTCGACGGCGTGTCGGAGCATCCGGTCGTGGGTACATTTTTGCCTTGAAAACATCGAAGTCGTCGACACACACATTGGTACACTTTGCACTCGTAAAAGATGGGAGCATAGTTTCACGCATTATTTTCTTGTCGTCTTCATCTTAGATGGAGTCGCGTGCACCCTAAAACTGGCCATGCGCACATAAAATCGCTCCAATGCATGGACGCATGGGTACATTTTTGCGTATACATGCAGCAATCCACAATCGTCGACGTGGGTGCATATTGCGCTCGTCAAAAGATGGAACAAGCTCGCATTTTCTTGTCGTGACCTCACTAAAGTGCACCCATGAGCGACTTTTTCTTGTGGGCCATTTTGTCAACTTAACCCTTTCTAAACGCCACTTCAACAGCTCGAGACCGTCACTCACACCCTGTTTAAAACAATACTTTCCGGTTCCTAACCAGAAATAGTTTTACTTTGGGTTCGTGTTGGGCGTTCTGGGTTGGTTTTGTTCTTTGGATTTCTTTCAAAGGGCGTTCAGGAGGCGACGAAGCACCAGAAGAAGCAAAAGAAGCAGAAGAAGCGCGTTCGTTGCACGAGCCGCAGTTCGTGATCGGCCATGGAGGCAGCAGCAGCAGCAGACGCGGTGACGGAGCTGAAGCGTCGCGTGGACACGCTCTGCGTCAGCAGCGATGACAGCAAGAAGCAGGAGGTTGACGAGAGCAACCAGGAGAAGCTCAGCGCGAACGGCGACGTCGCGGCGGAGGACGAGGCCGAGAAGCTGCGCACGCTGCGGATAGCGTTCGTGGGCAACGTCGACAGCGGCAAGTCGAGCCTTATTGGTGCGTCGCCTTCCCCCTGTGTGGCTTCGCGGGATGGAGTAGAATTTGTCGTAGGCTGACAGAGTGTAACGATGCGCAGGCACGTTAATCAAGGGCGACTTGGACGACGGTCGGGGTCTGTCGCGCAAAGTGATCTTTCGCCACAAGCATGAGGAGGAGAGCGGCCGCACGAGCAGTGTCGCGACCGTGTACATGGGCTTTGAGGACAGCGGTGAGCAGATCCTGTCGAAGCGCGCGGGCAAGCTGATCCCGTGGGTGGAGCTCGCCAAGCTCGCGCACAAGCGCATCCAGCTCATCGATCTTGCGGGCCACGAGAAGTACCTGAAGACCACGGTGTTTGGCCTCACGGGCATGCAACCCGACATTGTGGTCGTCGTGATCGGCGCCAACATGGGCGTCAAGCGCATGACCAAGGAGCACTTGGCGATCGCGGTCGCGGTAACTATTATCCTGTAGAAATTGGTTTTCCCTAGTGTATATTCTGCGTACTTATGCTATGACGCTCGCTTATGTGTGCAGTTGGAGATCCCGATTGTTGTGGCGCTGACAAAGATCGATATCGCGCCGAAGAACGTCGCAAAGGAGACGCTGCAGACGATTCGTCAGTCCCTCCGACGATGTACGTTGTGCATTTGCCCACTTTGTATCGCTTCCATTATCGAATTCGTGTTGATGACCAACTTCCTGCTTTTATTTTTGCATTGCAGATGGCAAGATGGCGATGCTGGTGAAGACTTTGGAGCAGGCCGAGACGGCGGCCAAGAGCATCCCGTCGAACCGCATCACGCCGATCCTGCCGTTGTCGAACGTCACGGGAGACGGTCTGGCCAACTTGCGCCGCATCTTCTTTGAGGCTTCGCCCACGGCGCTTTTCAAGGCGACGCTCGCAGCAACGACGCTCGCGATGACCAAGTCCAACAACCAAGAGGAAGCACTGGCGACCACCGCGGACGGCGGCAGCACCAACACGAAGTCGCCAACGGGTCTTGGCGATCTGATTGAGATGCCGATCGACGAGACGTACCAGGTCCCAGGCGTGGGCTTTGTTGTCGCAGGCACGTTGGTCAGCGGCACCTTCAAGATCAACGACATGCTACAGATCGGTCCGGACCACAACGGACAGTTCCACAAGGTGACGGTGCGCAGCATGGAGTCGATGTACATCCCGCTGAAGGAGATCGTGCCGGGCCAGACGGCGGCGATCTCGCTCCGCTCGGTGAACAAGCGCTACGCGCTCAACCGCACGACGTTCCGCAAGGGCATGATCCTGTTGAGTCCACAGGTGAACGTGCGCGACTACGTCTCGCAGACGTTCGACGCGCGCGTCGTGATCCTGCACCACCAGACGACGGTCACGAAGGGGTACCAGCCGATGATCAACTGCCGCACAATCCGCCAGACGGCCGAGATCGTCTCTATCGAGTCGAGCCAGGACGTGATCCGTACAGGAGACCGTGCGCTCGTACGTTTCCGCTTCATCCACGCGCCCGAGTTCCTGAAGAAGGGCATGCGCTTCGTGTTTCGCGACGGCCAGGCCAAGGGCATCGGCAAGGTCGTGCGGATAGTGCCACCAGGGTCTGGATGACAGAGTTAAGGCAGCAAAAAGCAGATTACGAAACGAGTGGGGTGGGGTGGGGCAGCACGCAGAGACGCATGTACACTAGACGGTGGTAAGGTAATTGTGAAGATGGCATTTGTGCATATACGGATTCGTTTTTCGTTTTTCGCTATTGCTTGCATTGCTTGATGATTAGGAGAAAGGCAAGTCCCCTCAGCATGCTTGCTCTTCGCTTCGTCGCGCGCTCTGCAGTGCGAGCTGGTCGAGCATCTCTTCTTTCTCGGCCGTGTAGATGTCCTGGAACGGCGACGCGCGGCCGACCGTGAGGAACAATTGCTCCAGGAGGCAGAGCGACGACTGCACGTCGAGCGACACGTCCTCGTGCTTCGCCTGAGCGTCCAGGTGGAAGTGGTCGACGATGCGCTGCACAAGCGGTGGGAAATAGCGCTTGAGCTGCTTCTCGTTCAGTATCTGTGTGACAACTGGGAGCCGACAACGAAGCAGAAATGATCAGCACCAAATTCGGCTGTGAACGAGACGAACAAGCAGATAAAGGGCTCACATTCGTGGATTTCTTGACTGTGTGAGCTGCATTGGTTGTTGTTGATCTGTGACAAAGCAATAAGGCGCCAACTCAAGCAATTCAACTGGCAAAATGGGCGTGCCAGTATGGTCGGCAAACGTACTTTGGCGATGAGAAATTGGTGCACTTGCGTCAGTGTGTCTTCAGCCACAAACGTGTCGTTCTAAGCACAGGGCAGCCACAAACAACGCCAATAAGGTAAGGTTTCCACTTGCAGAGCCATGCGTTGATCTTCAAGCTGATGCTCACAATCGAATCGCGCTTTCTCCTCTCGCTTAGATCTCTGCTCATAGCTGCTACTGCTGAGTCCTCTGAAGCTGAGACCAGTGCATCAGCAGTGGCTTGATACTCATAGAGACGCGGTTCTGAGACTTCGGCACCGCTGTTTTCTGCCATCAGGTCTTCTGCAGGCGGTACCTCTTGCTGTTGCGACTGAGGCTCAGGCTTTTCTGCGTCATCTGGACTCTGAACGGCGCCCTTTTCCAGAGCCACCTCATTCACAGCAGCAGTAAGTTCTTCCTCAGCCTCCGTTGGCGTTTTCTCCGCGTTCAAGTGGGCTGATGGCGTCCGTGAGACCGCTTTGACCACCTCCAGCTGATTGCTGCTCCGGTAGATGCCGTCGGCGCGCACTTCGACCGCGTTCACGTTGGCGATGTTGCCAAGTGTGACGATCGGACTCGCGGTATGCGTGGCTGGGTGTTCCACTGAGGGGGGCTCGGGGCTCTGCTGCTCCATACTGCCAGCGCTGCCCGGAATCAGAAGGCAACGGTTGGTTTGGAAATGGCAGCTTGGGCTGCCTCTAATAGTGCACGACAGAATGATATTTTGGCGCTGGAAATAGAACGCAAGATGCTGGCCGTAGCGCAAGAACAGCGAATGGCGCAACAAAACGCGGTTCAAAGTTTCCATTTAGCTCTTCCTGTTCTCCCGCTGTCATCGTATTCACTCACCAACTCGGTCGACAAAAGAACATAAAAAAAGGGTTGTGTTTCTTCTGTTTGTTTTTTTTCTCTCAATAAAAGTTTGTGCTCTCTACACTCTCCCCATGCTGCTGCTGCTGGGAAACATGGATAGTGTCGCTCTCTCCACGCCGCGCGCATCTCGTTTTCGTACATTGGTCTTCTGTTTGTTGTACTTTGCTTGTGACTTTGTTGTGAACTTGGAGCGAGACTCTCCTCACTCGCTGCGTCTTTAGTGGAATTTATACTGAATCTTCTTGTGCACCTGCACCAAAAACTCCACGTACGACACGTCGTTGCGCGTGCGGTCCTCCACGAGCGCGCTCATGAAGCGGTTCGCGCGCCAGTCGTTCTTCGTCAGGATCTCGAGCGGCTGCGTGATCGGCATGGTCGAGTTCAGGTACTCGACGATGCTGCGCACGCGCTCGCGCAGACCACCGGCGCCGTCGTGTTCCGCCGCGTCTTCGCTCTTGAGTCGCTCAAAGAGGTCGAGCGTCGTCTCGGCCGTGTCCGCGTGCTCGACGCCAAAGAGTTCCATCAGCAGATCCGACGACACTCGCGGACCAATGTACAGGTAGCAGCACATCGCCGAGTGCAGGAGGAAGATGCCGGCTTCGTCCAGCTTCTCAGCCGTTGGTGGAAGCTGTGGTGGCAAGATGAACTTGCCGTCCTCGTCCAGACTGCCGCAGTCCTCCGTCATGTCGTGCATGCTGTAGAGCTTCGGGTAGACGGCTGAGACCGCAAACTCCACGGGCAAGCTGTTCAACAGTCCCATCATCATCACGCGCTCATCGGCGCGCACGTCAATGAAGCCTCGAGGCGGGTTGCCCGTGAGGTTGCCACGCAGCGCGCGGCTTTTCAGCGTCGCGAGTGTGTACAGCGGCAGCAGCTTGAGCGATTCCGGGAGAATGAGCTGGCCCGACGACGACGACGACGCGCAGAACTTGCGGTAGTTGAACAGCACGCTCACACACTGGTCCACGAGGTGGTCCTTCACAGCCGACGGCGTTGCGCGCATCAGCGACTTGTCCACGAACTGCTTCGCGGCCATACGCTGCCACACCGAACACGTCGCGTCGAGGTCCGCGAACCGGAACACATTCGACAGCAGTGGCTCCACGGGGAGCGCGAGGTTGTGAACACGTACGCAGCGGATGCCGTCGCTTCGAGTGTACAGCAGCGCGGCTTGGATGTACGCGTCTGAACCGTCGGCCAGGTTCTCGTCGTGGGCAAACGTGACACAGATAGAGCGGTCCTGGTCAATGACCGCAAACTCCATCTCGTCGACCGAGTACCCGTCCGAGCCGCGGCTGTTGTAGAAGTTGCCGTACGAGCGATCGACACGCAAACCGGCACTGCAACGCACCTTGAGCACGGCTTCGTAGCCGCAGTCGCGGTCCACGAGCCGGAGCAGCGACGTCTGCAAGTGGTGCGTGTTGCTCGACTTCTCCTTCTCAAACTGCGGCATGTACTGCACGCGACCACCCGTGAGTTCGCAGACGCGGCCGACATCTGCAAGCGACGAGAACGAGTTTGCGACGGAGAACACGTCCAGCGAGATATGGCTCTCGGCACAGCGCTTGGCAAGCGCCTCGTACTGATTGTTGTCCTCAGGCGTGTACAAGTCGACCTCCTTCGTGGTGCCGTACGCGCCACTCACTTCTTCGCGCTTGACCTTGCCGATGCCGATGCGAGGCGCACCCGAGTGCAGCATGATGATGCGACCACCGCTTACGGAGAGCGCGTCCACGACGCTCCACAAGGCCGCACCCGACACCGCTTGGTTCTTCTGCGTCGCCTGGAAAGTGTTGGTGATGATGTCCGCGAGTTCGTTGATCTTGTCCTGTGCGCTCGGGTCTTCCATCGACACGAGCCAGCTGCTGGGCGGCAACGGCGCCGCGGGCTCATCAATGTCGGGACATACGTTGATCGAGATCGACGAGCTGTGGTCCATGCGGTAGTAGTGCACCGACGAGTCGAATGTGACGATACCGATCTTCTTGCGCTTGTTCTGCGCCAGCGCGGGCAAAATGTACTTGATCGCGTTCAAAGCCGACGTCGCCAGATTCGTCTGGAACGAGAACAGCGACACATCGAGCACAAATACGAAGATCGGCTCTTGTGGCGGACGCACCGTGTACGCGGCGGGCACCACGTAGTCGACGGATCCGCGCGAGAGCTCAGCACGTTCTTGCACATCCCGACGGCGCCCGTTCTGGTCCACACTGCAGTAATAGTCGCGTGGCGTCTCGTTGCTCAGCGTACAGATGTTGCACACGAACTTGCGGCCTCCCTGGATAAACTTGGTGAACGAGCTCACGTAGGCGCGGCAGCGCGTGCAACGCAGCGGGCCCGTTGGTCCAAAGTCCACCAATGGGATCGGGAGCTCGTCCTCCTGCAGATCGGCGAGCGGGCAAATCACGGCTGCGAGCGGCAGTCCACATTCCTTCAGCACTTCCTTCGTGCGTGGCACGTGGTTCAGCGTCGGTCGAATGAAGCGAGGGTTGCAGCAGCCTTCATCCACACACACGAAGTCACTCGAAGCAGGCGGCGGCATCGTGACCGTGTGGCCACGCGCAATGTACTGGATTCGCTCGCTCGACACAATCGGTCGCGGGATCTGCGTGGGGTCAATGCGCTGTTTTTGCTGCTGTTGCTGGGCTGGAGGCTGTTGTTGTGGAGCTGCGCCGTAGCCTTGCGGGGCACCATTCGGAGCTTGGTATTGTCCAGGCGCACCGTACGGGGCTCCTAGTCCTGGTGGCGCTCCATACTGAGGGCCTGGTCCTTGTGGAGCGCCGTATTGAGGTCCTCCTGGGCCTGGAGGGGCGCCGAATTGCGCTCCTGGTCCTGGTGGAGCACCAAATTGGGGACCTGGAGGTCCTCGTGCAGCACCTGCGAATGGTGGGTTGACTTGGCCTGGTGCCGGTGGAGCTCCAGCATTGAACTGCGCACCTTGCTGCGGCGGCTGCATGCCGTATGGCGGACCTGTGCGAGTTCCTGGAGGGCCACCGTATGGGACGCTGCCTTGAGGACCAGGAGGACCTGGAGGCTGCTTGTTGAATGCTGGAGCTGGGCCAGGTGCGCCTTGCTGGTTCGGTGGGGCATTGAACCCACCTGCTGGAGGCTGGCTGCCTGGAGGACCTGATGGCAATCCCTGTCCTGGAAACGGGGCACCACGGGTTGGTCCGTTTGGAAGTTGACCAAGTGCACCTGGCGGACCTATTGACAAAGCGGCACAAACGAGAGCATAAGTGATAATGCCTCAGCACAGATATGCGAATTCCCACTCGCAAGATACAATTCAGCATTTGCGTGCGTACCTCGTGGGGCGAACTGGTTCATTTGCGGCGCTCCCATACCAGAAGACGATGGAGGACCTTGCTGTGGGAGACCGACCTGCGGTTGCAGTGGACTTTGGCCAAACTGTCCTCCTGAACGGAACGCTCCTTGGGAACCAGGTCCTCCTGGTCGCATCAGTCCGCCGCTTGAGCTCAGTGGTCCGTTGGAGCTGCCAGGGCCATTCGAGCTTGAAGGGCCTTGTGCGCCTGGAAGTCCCACTGGCGCCGCACCAGGGAAGCCGCCGAGGCCACCAGGACGAGCTCCAAAGCCTGGCTGTGGCGTTCCTGGTTGAGGTGCCAACGGCGCTCCTTGAGGGAAACCGCGGCCTGGGAAGCCGCCTGTGGACACGAGTCATAACAGATGTCTGTGTCAGTATGTTTTAGCATTTCCGTTCGTAATGTAAAGCGCTCAATTCTACCTGCTGGAAGCGCAAACTGCTGCTGCGGTGGCATCATTCTGTCATTCGATCGTGGTGGCTGTGGCATTCCCCCTGGTGCTGCATATGACCGACCATAAACAAACAAACACATAGAGAACAGCATCGCATAGTTAGCATCCAAATACGCATTCGCAGCATCAAAAAATCACACGAATCATTCACGTAAGTACCTTGTCCAAACTGAGGCGCATTGACGTATCCTACCGCATTGTTCCCACACAACAATAAGTGCAATCACATTAGAATATACACCCACAATACCACAGATCACAATACTCTCTCGATCGCACCTGCTGGTGGACCGCCAGGGAGGCTTCGAGGCACTGGCTGCTGCTGCTGCTGCATGTTGTTCGGAGGCGCAAAGCTGGTGCGCTGGTTGGGGCCGCTGTTCGGTTGCTGTTGCTGGGAGCCAGCGCCGTAGCCTCGCGGAGGGTACGACGGCTGCATGGGCGCTCTCGCTCGCTCTTGTCGAATAGATCGGGGGACTGCGGAGTTCTTCAAGTCCGGCGCAGCTCTGCTGCTCTACACGCGGCAATCTCCTGAACCCTCCTCCCCTCCCTCTCGTTTTTGTGCGAGCCATCTACTGTGTGTGAAAGATCTATAGAGTCGCACATGTCGTACTTAGTGATAGCTAAGTTCGCTTTCTTTTCTCTGGTATCTAAAGGTATTTGTACTGTGAGAGAAAAATATATAGTTATGCTTATGCTAGGTTCGCGTTTCGATCACAAGAAAAGTACTTTGAATCACAAAGTTCGTTATTTGAAGTACAGTACGTTGACAATGTAAAAAGCACTTTGCTTTCGATGCACGATGCAGATGATGCGCCTGGGTTAACTGTACGAATTTAATCCTGTCTAGATGGCTGATTTGCACGTAACGTTGCAGCAAACTCAACCACGCACGGATATCAGAACACAAAGATGTGAATGCGAACAATGTCAAGCACCCATACCCACGCAGCAGCTACAAAATCTCTCTTTCCAGGGCATCGTTCCAAGCAGAGACCCTACGATCTTTCCACATTATTCAAACTGATCATGAGGCAAGCGAGAGGGCGAGTAATCAAAAGCATCCGAGCAGTTGGCACGACGCGAATGATCGTGCGACGAGCGAGTAGGCACCTGCTTGCGGCTTGAGGCGCACGATGACCGACCGATCGTCATGTACGGATCCTAAGCGCTGGCAGCTGCCCGGCGACTTGACGTCAACATGCGCCGGTGGCAGCAGCCAGATTTCTTCAGTTTCACAGTCGCTGTTATGCCCCCTCCAGTTGGTGGCACATCGTATAAACATTCGATTTTTGTCACATGAACGGTTTCTTTTCTTGGCATGTGTCACAAAAGCGCGTCAACACTCTCACTTAGTCCAACGTAGCTGCTCATTTCTGCAAACGCTGTCAACCGCCGCATTCTCCCCACCCCATTCAGTGCATTCGGTCCTATTAACGCGCACGCACGCAATATCATGGAGGCCACGACGCCCACCGAGTTCGTGCAGCTGCTGTTCAGCGGGCCGCCGCAGCACCAGGCCGTGCTGCTCGTACTCGGCGCGCTCGTGCTGCTCTCCGTCGCGCTGCGCTACAAGCAGCTCCGGGAAGACGCCGCTGCTGTGCCCGCTGAGGATAAGTCCATCCGAAAGAAGCGCCACCTGCGACGCAAGATGTCGAGCATCGGCATGACCACGCTCATCTCCGAGATCGACACCAACCTGTCCATCCCCGTGTCCGTATTGAAGATCAACGGCAAGGTGACCAAGCAGGAGCTCGGCGATCGCGTCCAGAAGCGCATGAATAAGGACCCCTTCTTCATTCGCTTCCGCTCGCTCGTCGTGGACGGCGATCACGAGTTTGTGGAGGTTCCAGACTACGATGCGTCGCGCAACATCTTCACCCACGTACTCACGGACGGCGAGAGCGTGCTCTCGTACGTCGAGTCGCTTGTCAACAGCCCGTTGGACTTTTCCAAGCCACTCTGGGAGATGCATGTGATCGTGGACCCGGCAGAAGAGCATCAAGACGAAGACGACGCTGCGACGACCACGATTGCGTGGAAGGTGCACCACTGCATTGGTGACGGTGCATCGCTGTCGACGGCCATGATCCGACTCAGTGACAACAAGGACCAGTTTGAAGCCATGATCCAAAAAATGCTGGAAGAGAACAACAATAAGAAGAAGACTCCTCGTCCCGCCAAGACGCCGAAGCAAGTGGTTCGGGACTTTGGGCTGCTGCTGGCGTTCTGTGTTTGGTCAGCGATCGTAATCTTCAAGAAGTTTTGCATTCTGCTGTTCCGCACGGAGCCCGTGACGATGTTCAAGCAACCTGGCGGCACGTCCAAGCGTCTTTCGTACACGGTGCAGTACAGTGTCGCCACGACCAAGCAGATCGGCAAGAAGTACAGCGCAACCGTGAACGACATCATGCTGAACTGTGTCGCCGGCGCGATGCGCAAGACGATGCTGGCTGCGGGCGAGAAGGTGTCGCCGAATTTGGTAGTGCGTGCCGCGATTCCCGTGGACATGCGCTCAACGAACGAAGTCATCCTCTCGGCGCACAACAAGTTCTCGGCGTTGGTGCTGGACTTCCCCGTCGGCGTTGAGGACCCCGAGAAGCGCCTGAAGCTGATCAGGTGCGGCATGGAGGAAGCCAAGAACTCGCTGGAAAAGCACTTCACGTACTTCACGAGCCACGTGGTCGCGTTGTTGCCAGCGTCGCTGATGAAGGCAATTGTGCGCTTCACGGGCACGCGCATCTCGGTCGCAATCTCGAATGTGCGCGGCAGTTCGTCGGAACTCGGCATGTGCGGCAACCCCATCGTAGGGTTTTACGGGTTTGTGCCGCCGCCACCGACGGTAAACCTCGGCATTGCGATCCTGTCGGTCGGAGATGACTTGGGGCTCAATGTACTTGTGGATCCGAGCGTCGCCATTGACAGCAAACAGTTTCTAGAGTTCGCGAGAGAAGAGTACGAGGCACTAAAACAGCGCGTCTCGGAGCCACCCGCAAACCAGAGAGAAGCAGAGCAACTGAAAAAGGAAAACTAAGTTAGCGAACCACCGATGCCGTCTATGGCAGACGTAAATCTCAATAACGTGTCATTCTAAAAACCAAGATTACTTGGATGAGAGGTTCAAGGAAACCTGAGAGTTGCTTGCTATCTGGCGCTAGTGGCGACACACTTCTTTGGACTTTGAACAGCGCTACCTCATTGGTGCTATCACTTTCTTGCCTTAGATGCACCAAGCTTCAGAATGTCGGGCTAGCAAAGTTGACGCTGTTGCTAAGTCGTGTGATTTCATGCACAGTGAATGAGACTCCAAGTTGATTTCCTCCAACGCACCCGACTTTTTGCGCTTTGCATCATTCACTGGATCCTCCAATCAGCACTTCCCGAAGTCCCTTCCAGCAGACTAGATCCATGGAGTCCAACCTTCATACATCACGCACAAGTTGTCAACCTTCGTGGCCTCTTCAATCAACCAGTTCGCTTGCTGCTCGACTGTCAATGCTCGCGTTGTCCCGTGATCCGACACGTGACCACAAAGCTTCTCTTCAACCCGCTTTAACACTTGAACTCCATGGCGGTTTCGCTCTTGAACGAGAGTGAGACGAAGGGGGTCGCTCGCTTCTGAATCGTTCACCTCTTCCTCGGAATCTGCAGTCAAAGCAAGATCGTTGCCAGCAACACTGGCTGTAGCACCATCTTCAATGGGCACATTAAAGTCCTCTTCGTCAGCATGAACCTCTGAGGAGAGCTGAGTATCGTCAGAGCTGTCTCCAGTCTGCACTTTCTCGAGAGACGAAAGCCGATCTGCCATATCTGTTGCTTCAAAGAACAGCTTCAAGCACTGCTTCACCAGCTTCATTGCAATCTGGGGAAGATCGTTGCTTTCCGAACGATCTTTCACGAGCGAGTCGATCATGGTCATCAGCGCTCGCAAAAGTTGGTACGAGCGAGGTCCACCCATTTGCACTGTTTGATTTGTGCTTGGAAGTGAATTTCCAGTTCCTACTCCAGATACAGACTCAAGTGCAGACGGCGCTGAACGTTGAGTGATGGCCAAAAATGAAGTCGGGAAGCTTGAGAGAGTATGCGCGTTGCCATGAGTGAGAAGCAGCTGGGTGCTGGATATAAACTGTTGAAGCGTGTGGTCAATTGAGGAAACAACACCATGCAGAGTGGCGCTATTCGTCTCATGTTTTACCAGCACGTTCTCGAGAATCTTCAGATGCTCACTTGACTTGATGTTACGCAAAAGAATCTTCACTAGTCGCTCATTTTCCATAAAGGAAAAAGTGGACATTGCGTTTTGAGCCATGTCGGTACTTCCTTTCGCACTGCTGCGTCGTGCGTTACGGCTCTTCGGAGTACTAATAGTGGAAGCTTGCCGCTCTTCACCCGGTAGGATCACTTTTTCTCGAGTTGAAACCTTGAACTTGTCAAATGCTTTGAGCAGCATCACAATATTTTGAGCTTGCTGAATAAGGCTAGCACTTGCAGTAATGATAGCTTCCTTTCGTTCTTCGCACATGGAGTACATTTGTTGCATGTGGGTTTGTTTCGTTGCCGCAATGACATGAAGATCATTTTGTTTCTGTTCCAATTCGTTCTTCAACTTTTGCACGACATCAAATTTTTCACAAACTCGGGTGTTCAGCGTGATGAAAACATCAGCAGTTTGCAAAGTCTCCTCCATTGTCTTCCTGCCAACTGTATCAACTTCCAGCTGCGCCAGCTGTGGTCCAACTTCACGAGTCGACGTTTCGAGAACGCTAATACCATGCACAAGATCAGCCAGATCTCGCACATGCTCAAAGACCGAGGACACCTGTGAGTAACAAGCTCGGATTTGCTCATGAAGGCTTTCTTCCGTACTCGCCAGCAATATTTGAGACGCCACGTATTCCATTTGCTGCGCCAGCTCTAGCACCAGCGACTCCATCACCACTTGGTCTCCCAGCAGCCTGTTCAATTCTGCCGTAAACGCGGGCAACGCTGTCAGTAGTTGGGTCTGGGTCATTTGATCAGCATACTCAACGGAAGGTGCGCGTCCTGAAAACCAGAACGAATACCAAAGCCGTGAGCGATGGTATCGATACAAATCATTGATAGCAAGGCTCCATCTCTCCAATTGTGATTGCCCCCACGTTTTACTGCAGTAGTTAACGCATACGTTCGCAATTTCGGCTACCGTCGTTTGCACATTCTTCACATATGCCTCTGGATCTTCATTGTCGAGCAAAATTGACGGGAAGATATCTGGGATTTGGTTGACAACGTAGTGCTGCCAGTTTTCGAGCAGGCGGGTCTCCTCATCAAGCGGCACAAAATCAAATCTCCAATCCTCTGATATGATACCAGAAAGGATACGATCCAATGGCCCCACAAGATGATCCCGCAGAAAGTTGTTCAGGTGGGATGAGAACAACTTGGTTGCTTTTTCAATTGATAGCTGGGAATTCTCGACTTCATCAGTGAATGCACTACACAGACTAAGAGCAACTTCGACCCAACGTGATTGAGCGGGTTCAGACAGCGACCGAACGCTAGGGTGGCTTTCTTCCAACAAACTGAATTGCTCGAACAGCGAAGAAACTGCCTTCAACACGTTACAGATAGCAGGGTTTTCGTTCAAAGCCATTTCGAGACTTTGCTCGGGAGAAGACGCTTGCGTGCATCTGGAAACAGCAAACAGTATCTCTTTCAGAGATGCTGCAGACTTCACATTTACCAAGAGAGACAGTACGCATGCATTGCTTTGATCACGCCTTGCTTGCATGCCGTGAAGATCCAGGAACAGGTTATCGTAAATTGCAACATGAACCTGTTGCAAGGCATCCAATACGCCGCAATACATGGCCAAGGCTCTGGTAGCCGAGTTGCTATCCTTGTGCTGTTGACTGGAGCCATTGCCGTGTAAGAAATCGACACCACGGACCTTCTTCATTGCTCCTTTTGGCGTCAGTACCAGTTCATAAAGCACACAAGTTGCCTTTGCTGACCCAAGAAGAGCGCGGAAGAGTGGGTTATCTGTGATATCCAAGACCGCCGATCCAAAATGGGCAGCTTCCTCGCCAAAGTTCTTTTCGCGACACCAATTGATTGTAGACATCATCCAAGACGCCCCACCAAGTTTCAAAATTCGCTGGCCTTGAGCATTTGATAGCTTGATTCCCCAAAGAGTTGTCGCGAGATTTTGAAGGAGCTGATCAAACTGCAGCTGCATCGACGAAAGATCACTTTCATGATGTGCTTGCCTCAGCAGAAGCTGCTCAAGTTTGCCAAGACGATGCACCATTTGAACGGAATCATCGATTTGTTCGCTTGGTGGTACCAGTGTCGGTGGTACACTTTCTAAGGACGTGATAAAGCTCCTTACAGATTTCAGGTCGCCAGCCTCCATCAATCCCAAATATTCTTCGCAGCGCTTCCACCAGAGGAAGTAGACGTTGTCTTCACTTCTCCCAGTTTCCCGACGGACAAACTCCTCAATTTCTTTGCGGATGTGACTGTAGGATATTAAGTAGGGACGCAAGCCATTTGTCACTGTCTCAAGTGCATACTTTAGATGAGTGACATTGGCATCGACGTGCTGGATTTTCGCATGAAGAGAAGTAAGCAGCTCCCGTGCGAGAAAGATCGTAGGTGTCGACGAAGCCACTTCGCATAACTTTTCATAGAGCCAGGAAAAAGACGCTTGTACAGGTGACGTAGCAAGACTCGCATATTCACTCTTGTTTGTGAATTCCACACTTTTCTGGGTCCATTTTTCTATTTGCTGATGCCTTGCGGAACACTCGTTAGAAATACTGATCAGCTTCAGCTTCATGACTTCGTATGATGAGTTTGCACGCTGAAGCTCGGCCAGTTCTTCTTCATACACTGAGTGGCACTCAGATACTTTTTCCTCCATAATCGATATCTCCGATGCCAGCTCTTCTTCTTGCTTTTCCAGTTTGACCAACGTGACTGACTCTCCAAGTGCATCGGAGAAATTTTCTGCAGCAGCTGCAATATTCCGCGAAAAATCAGCGACTGCTGCACCCAAATGACGCTCAAAAATTGTTGCGTCGTGTCGGCGTTCTTCAGCGCGAGAGAGAAACAGTGACAGATTCACATTCACCTCCAAGCGCGTCTTCAAGTCGTCTGACCCACTCTGTTTAGAGTCGCCAGTAGTCCAATCAACTAGTGGGTCATACACGAACGCTTCCAGCAACGTGAGCAAAGCTTCGCGAGAATCGTTCGCACGCACAACACGAAGAGTGGTTTCAAATGCGACACGGAACTTTCCTTCCACTCCGGTCAATCCGAGAGCATCTTGAAGCATTGGCGTCAACCGAAACGGCACAACCTCAGGAACCTTCAACTTTTGCCCTTTATCAAAGCACACATTGTAATCAATGTGCACCACGTCTCCGCTTTTATTGCACAGCAATATGTTGTCCAAGTGACGATCACCCAGACCGACAATGTATCCAAGAACAGACATAACAGCCAATGACTTGCTCAGACGAGATGTTTTCGACCAGCTTTCTCGGAAATCACCGCTACCAGTTGTGATCTCTTGACGCAACACGTCTCGAGGTCGCTGCGCAACTAAATCCTGATAGACCTGCTTCAGTACGGCCTTTGGCCACTGCGTCCGCTGGTTTGGAGAGGCATCCGCGACTCCATACTGCTTCAGTTTTGCATAAAACGCAGCAGTTGGTGGGGTTTGTTGAGGAACTGGAGTCGAGCTCGTTAACAGCTTACTTGGAGGTGATACTAGTAGGTTTGGAGCTCTATGCGACAACTCGCTCCAATTGGTGTACACTTGGAACATTGGCGTAACGTCTGGAACCATTTGGATCAACCCGGAGTCATGAGAAAGTGGAATCACACTATAATGTTGTGCAACAAGATTCCGTGATCGTGCAATGCTATCCATTCTGAGAAACTCATTCGAGGTCTTCAAAAACTGCATGATTCTCTCGTCAAGACGCAAATCCTCGCGCGCTTTCAGCAGGTACTTGTACGATTGTCCATCCGAGCCGACAAAATCTAAGCATTTCGGCTTGGTTTTTGTTCTCAGCACTGTGACAGTCGAATGGATAGCTTGCAGTGAGACAGGATCAAAACTGCCGTCGTCATTGTACGACAGCACACCTGGCATATTGATGACAAATCGCTTCTTCGGGATTGATGACATCGCAGGTGAGATTTCCTGCAGAGGCAAGCAGTCTCTTCGTCCACTTGAGTTGAGCAATGATTTCAAAATATCAGCGAAAGGATTCCAGATAAAACTTGGTCCTGGAAGCCCGCGTGGGGTATCAAACTCTGCGTCCGAGTTGCACATATCATGAAATTTCTTGATTGCTTCGGAAATCGAACCCCCGTGCTCGTGCAAGAAAAGACGTTCGTGCGGTGTCACTGACTTCTGGGCAGAGGCACTTCCACATGTCTCTTCCCAGAGGTTCTCAATTGACACAAGGATTGGCTTCATAATAGCAACAAATTTTCGTCTTGCCAGGTCGTTCTTCTCTTGCAATGATAATGACGCATTCTTCTCGACACGAGCTGCCTCTTTTTCCAAAGTACTCGCTCTTCGAGCCACATCAGCAGACAACTTCACGAGGGTGTTGATCCAAGCTTCATCCCACAGAATCGAAATTCGCTGGAGCTCGGAAACAAGTAGGCGAACACCGCTTACTAACCCTGCGAAGTGGTTGTTTAATTCCGCCAATACTTCGTCCAACTGGTTGCCTTTCCCGCTTTCAGTTGCATCAACACGTCGATTTTTACTCGCAACAGACTCGACAACCGCTGGATAAACAACCAGGTGAGGTGAATGGCGCGCTAACCGTTTTAACATCAGGCAAACAAGCGACGAGACAGCAGGGCATGGATCCGCTACACGTGAAAGAAGCTGAGGCACAACTTGGCACCATGGAGTGATTGGCCCAGATGCAAACGTTTTCTCAAGAGCATCAACAATGTCTTGTTCGACTCCATATCTTGTCAACAATCGTAAAACACGAAGAACGACAGTAACTGTCTGTCCATGAGTCGGTGATCGTGCTGGACTTCTTGTCAGCGCATTAAGATGCATCCCATACCCTTCAGCAGCCAGCTTCTGAAACCGAAGAACTCTGGAGTGACATTTCTTCTGCAGTGAAACTAATTGGTCAATGGCGTGGGTATCAACGGGTTCTGATGACCGCAAAACACAAAGTTGCCGGAACGTTTCACCACGCTGAGGAATTAAGACACCATTTTCCAACAAGTGAAGAAAACTACGAACCACAGCATCACGATCTCCTTTGCCGAAATGTAGTCTGTCCAGTTGAGTCGCAAATTCAGCCTCTTCTTCCTGATTCAAATCAATGTATCCGTTTTGATTCACGATTCGATCCATAGCAAGTTTCGATTGATCGTAGCACCAGTTGCTAAACTCCAACCATGCCTCAGAAGAATCTGGGTCAACCTTGGTGGCGGTGTGAAGATAGTGTCCCTTCAATTCTTTCGCTGGATCCACAGTCGAGGAAATTTCAAGTTTGTCGAGGCCGCTCACGAGAAGTAATTCTCGCTGAGGTGCACCATGTGTGAGATATAGGTCTGGTAGCAGGGTCTGGTCTTGTACTTGCATTTGATCAATAGTTGACGCAAGATAGAGCAACGGCTCTACGAGCTTCTCGTCGGCGTTCGCAATTTATCCACTTAGTGCGCGTTTCACAACAGCATCGCTCAGAGACGTAAGCAAGCGAATGCATTCCTCTCGCGATCCGGCTGAAATGAGCAACCGTGATCTCTCGAGCAAAAAAAGATCTCGATTTCGCTCAGTGGAAACCATAACTTCTGCTTGGTTCAGTAGTCGATTTGCCAAATCGAAATTTCGCTGAGTGTGCGCCAATTCAGCGATGCGTACAAGGTATCGGCAACTGTTATCCTTCAAAGCAGCAGAATCACCGCTCTCTTGAAGCACATGGGCTGATTCTAGCCTGTGAAATGCCTTAGCCCACGACCCAGAATCATGATCTGTATGATCCAGCTTCACGATTTTATTGGCATCTTGAACGAGGTTGTCGATTCCTCTTGCGAGCGAGCGCTTGAGATTATAACTTTTCAGTGTATCAAGCTCCAAAAGAATTTGCTCGACATCTTTTCGGATGCATTCACCAGCGCATGGGTCAACTGAAGCTGGTTGCAGTGATACGTGTATCATTTTTTCTCTGAAGTGAGCGTGCAGCTGAATCTCATTCACTTTGAGCGCATTCAACCCAGCGACTTGCTTATCAAAGTCACCGAGAACCGCCCATTTTTGTAATGACCCATCGTTCAGTCGTATTCCTGGTTCCGCTGTCCAACGTAACGCTTCCACTGTACTTCCGGGAGTTTGATTTTCAAGAGCTGATATCAAAGGCAACTCGATCGTCCAGAGATTACAGCAATCAACTATATCTTGGTAACCTTCAACCGCCCAACTGTGCTCTCTTAAAGATGATGCCAGTTTCAAGAAGTTGCTCACAAAAATCCGCAACTTAGTCCACTCACCGACAGCAGCATAGCACATGGCACATTGTTTGATGCATCCAAGAAGTGACTGGGCTGGCATCCGAAGATGTGTCATCGGGGCTTCAAAAATTACTGTCACATTTCTGCCAGAATTTTCTTCGTGCGCAGAAAACGAAGGTAACACACGGTTCAAAATGACTTCATACTCGGCTGCTGCATCTTCATATCGCATTTCTGCTTCTAGACTAACTGCGTTCAGCCACGGGAATAGTGGTAAATTCCCATACTGTTCAGCATCATGCGAATGGTCTCTTCCTTTGCCAAGTCGGCTTGCCAGTACCGATGAAAGCGATACACTCCACTTCGCGAAGCCAACAATAGAATCAATATCTTTCGTCGCGCAGTAGCTTCTGCAAAGGGAAAACAACGCACTGTCCAGTTCGCTCTCAATTTTCCGCACGTCTTCGATCAACTCTTCAGTCGCACCTTGCGCATGAGATGGCATCAAAAGTCTTGTCAGTTTGCGAGCCAAGCCGGTAACGATAGCGTACGAATGATATCTTGCAAATTCTGGAGACAATCCACCAGTCGAGATTTCTAACAGCAGCGGTCGTATTCTGCTGAGCCAGTCTTCACACACTTTTTTATTTGCCTTGTAAAACTGGAACGTTTTGAATGCCTCGCTTTCTGGATTGGAAGCGTCTGCTGCACCACTCGAAAAAGTGATGTCTGCCATGCACATTTCCACTGCACTGACAAATTCCAAAGTTAATAACTTCGATATGCTGTTGCTCTTTCGGGCATGCAAAGCTGGCTGAGGACTGGATTTCAAAGACACTTCAACAGCATCGTCTGGATCGGTCTGTCCACTGTCGTCTTGCGTAGCTTCACGATCCACCATCGCATGCATCATGAGAAGTTGTTCCAAGCACGAAAATGTTTGAGCAGGACCACCAAAATGCGTTCGTAATCTGTTTTTCACACACCATACGGCAGCTTGACGAACTGTGTCAAGCAATAGTGTCCTGGTCGAACTACTCGGCGGATTTGTCTCGTCCTGCCAATCCAATACAGAATTTAACACTGCACGCACTCGATGCCACTCGCTGTCCTTCGTACTTAAAATTGCCATGACGCTTTCAAAGCCGGCCACAGTGAAGTTGGAGCAATCTGGTTGGGGCACATGTCTTGGGACACTTGAGAGGTTTCGTTGCATTAGCATGGTACTTGCAATCTCCGGCAATATTTCACATACTGTCGTACTCACGACATGCCGATCTGGATCGAGCACGAGGTCCATTGAGAGTTCAAAAATCAGTGGAATCACGGTCGAAATATCATGCCGGTACGCCAAGGCTCGAAGAACTCGAGCGCACTGGCTACGAACTTCAGCTTTAGAGACTCCAATCGATACCTTCAGCTTCTTGATAATCTCAACAAGGAGTTGTTCCGAAATTTTTGCATCTTGGGGTATTCTCGACAACAGCGAGCTAATAAATCCAAGCGACTCAACCACAGCAGGGTACAGTACTTGGCTCATTGCTCCCGGATTCGGTAGATCTTCGGTCGTTGATCGCAATACATCAATTACTAACTTCTTCATCAGCGACGAAAGCTCTGGATTTCCATACACGTTGAGATTCAAGTAGCAAATGCATGCGCGCGACATCTTGAGCACCATTCGAGCATGATTATCCAGAAGATTGTCTTGCGTCAATCTCGCTGTCAAACTTTGCAGTATCTCGACGGCAGAACTCTCATCAGCTTGGCCCAAAGGAGTTGTAAGGTTTCTTGATGCGATCACAAAGCACGAAGCACAGAAAAGCTGGTACGTCTGTCGTCCACCACAAGTAGTCGTAGCGAGCGCATCTCTCACAAATATCTGCAGCAAGCAATTGTAATTAGTGCTAGAAAAAAACCAGAAAACAATTTTCTAGGCAAATAAAAACTACTTACCTTCAAAGCATCAGCACCTACACCGCGTGCAAGTAAAATACACAATCGAGCAAGCAGTTTTGGAACATTGAAGTACGTAAACGAAAGCAACGACTCGATGACTTTTGTACGCGGAGACGAATCTGACCCGCTTTTATCAAAAGGAGTCAGCATATCAGTGAGCAATCCAACGGCATCAGTCTTCACCAAGAGGGCGTCCTTCACTTCCGCAAATCCAGCTTCAGCGAGTTTCACCGCCTCTTCAATAATAAAACCAATTCCGCCTAGCTCGCTGTCGTGACTTCTTGAAAGAACCGCTGCTTGAACAATACAGAATCGGACTGCAAGCATGAATAATGGAGAAAATTTGGTTGGGTCCGTCGAATATATCATTTTGAGATACCCCACGCATTTTGATGTACAAAATACCCTAAACAGCACCACATCAATATTTAGAAAACCAGTACCCATATACGTGTAGACTTCAAATGTTTTTGAACTTACGAGTATGCATCATGGGCAGATGATACCACACACTTGAGGACCTTTGCGAGAACACTTGCTCCTCTTCCTTTCTCTGAAGGAGCTAAGGCTGGACACGCACAACCAACACAACAGGAAGATTAGAAAAAACGGTCTCACTCAAGTACTCTACGTCTAACGTACCGAGGTCGGGGGCACACCGAGCTACCATCATAAAGCACACTGTGAGTGTGTTCAAGCGAACACTGTCATCCAAAGTGAGTGGTGCGCTTTTTACCGACAACGCCAAAATGTCCTGTAGAAGCACCGCAGTAAGAATGCTAAAGTCAAAGTTACAGAAATGTACCACGATTGGCACTTACATTGGCAAACGAACGAAGCAACTGCGTGCTAAACACACTATTATCCGTCCAGAGCTGCCGCATCTCGTCCAGAAGTGAGACAATATCTTCCCTATCGTACGAAGACATCCAAAGATTTTAGTGAGCGCACGAATCGTACAAAAGCAGGCCACAGTCTTACCGCAAATGGCTTTTCGGGTTTGCATTCATAGCCCATCCAATTAGAACGTCGGCGATGTCAACGAAATGTGGTTGCAGTTTCTTGATCAACAGTGCATGCCACTGTTGCAGCCCATTATGTGAGTCTTGAGCGAACAGATTCTGCAGCGACTGTACAACTCGCGAAACAACGGAAGCATCACCAGTGTGGTCAATAATCGTTCGCCACGTATTCAAAATCCGAGTCAGCGCAGTGTCGAACTCCAAAAACTCCATTGTCTTCTCTTTCCATACAGAAATCTCTCGAATTTTTTTCGCTTCCTCATCCCCATCACTTTCTGCCCGTGGTATTCTGGGCTCCGCTTCAATCAGCAAACCATAGCTCCAGTCGACAAACCATGCCTCCTGTCCTGGATGCGCATGCAAGCGCTGGGAGATCCATTCCGCGAACCTACATGTCGGTGATGTCCCACGGAGGTTATTTACCAGCAACAAGAAAAGGACTTGTCATCGTACGATACTTACTTGCGCGGATTGTGGCTCGCCAGAACCTGGAGCATGAGTAGTACATGCTCCTGGATTTCTTTTGTCGCTTTGATCGGCGCCGTCGCAATGTCAACGAGAACAACCAAATACGGTTCATACGACATATACAAACTCGAAGACGACGGCAGTGCCCTAAAATACGCTTCCAGTTGCTGTGCGGCTTTGCTGCGCTGCTTGATCGGCGCCATCTCCCCCGCGACAACCGTCTGAAGCGCAAGAAGCGGGTTGAAGACATTCTGGGCGTGCGCCGTCATTCCGTTGTCGCCACTACTGGTCGCAGCAACGGCGTTCATGGATGGAGAGAACGACGGAGACGCCGACGAGAGGGTGCTCGTGGGCATCGAAGCCGCGACGTTGGCTCGCGTGGCTGGAACAAAAACCGGATACTCGACCGGGCGGCTCACGGGCGGCGGCGGATACGGGGCATCGTCCTCGGCTCCAGGAGCGTCGTGCGGCCGCGACGGGGACGGCGGCGGTGGGGCGGATATGATTGCTGGCTCGCGGGGCGGCGGCGAACTACTTGCAGCGCGGATTCAATTCACGTTCTGCTTTTTGTATCGGGCGATTTGTGTGTTTTGTGTGTGTTGGTGTTGGTGGAAGCGAAGACCTTCACTCTTATATTTCCAGCCAATGAACACTCGTGATATGCGTGTTTTCAACCAATAAGGAGAGAATGGGAGAACTCTTGCTTCTCTGCCTTGTTTTGGAACAAGTTACAAGTTGCACACCTTGATTCGTGACTTTGCGTTGGAGGCTCCCGCATTTGCACTTGGATAGTGAATCTCCGAATATATATACAAGGAGCGAGAATGCGCCCATGGGTCGCCAACTGCTACGTGCTGAGCGTGAGCATCCTCGTCGCCGAGTACGTGCGACAGCACCAGGAGGACGCGCGCAGAGATGCTCCGGATGCAGGTACTGAGCAGGAGGAAGCCCAGTCACCATCGCGCGTCGAGCAGACGGTGATCTCTAAGTCGTCTCTCAACGCGCTCGCGCTCTTTCTCGTGGAGGAGATCCAGCACCCGATGAAGGCGCACGAAGATGGGAGCGAGAGTGGTGCGTGGTTTGGCACTGTCTTTAAGCGTAGATGCATGTGGAATTGCTGACTGTTCGTGCCATTGCTTTCTTTTTGCGATCTGTTAGGCATGTCTGTGACGACACTGGGCAGCTTGCTGAGGAGACTGCAGAGCTATATCAGCGATCCTAATGACTTCATGATTCTCTCAATCGTTCTTGTCGGGATCCTGGTGAAAATCGATTCTCCGGACGCCGTGAGCAACGTCGTCGATCGCATTGCTGAATGCGCCACGCCCCTCAATCAAAGCGGGAACGCCGAAGACAGAGACAGCTCCGAAGAATCCGCGAGCTTGCTGCTTATGCGCAAGAGCGTGCTAGGTTTGTTTGTGCGAAAGTTCCTCCTTGGTGTGAACCGTTTGCTTTTCGACGGTATATCGCGGCTTTATGATGAAGTCACGCGCTATGTCGAACAATTTCAATTGGAAGAGGAACGTGCACGAGAAAATGTTGAGCACCAGCAACAGGATAATGAAAACGATGAAGCCAAGCATGAAGAGAATGGCGATGGTGAAGAGAGTGACGTTTTTGATGGCGAAAGTGAGGAAGAGAACGACGGCGAGAACGGCGCCATGGAAATGGATCTCTCAACGTTACCGCAGTCGATTTCAGTAAAGAAGGCGGACGGCTTCTTGTGGAAAGACCAAACCAATAATAACTTGCTACTATCTCCGATCCCCATAAGATTGCCCGCCGCGAATTCTGCTGTTTTCACCCCTTTAGACGATCCTCCGTCCACGATCGCATCCCCTTCGAAGGCGCGCACGTCTACGGCGTTGCTCTCAGTATCTACTGAGCCTCAAGATAGCAAAATATGGTCCCACGATCAAATGAATTACATCTTGACGGATATGATGCGAACAGTTGAGCGAGAGCGGACTCTGAATGGAAATGCGTTGGATGACGATCCGTTCAGTGCTCATTTGCGGCAAGTCACGCAAAGCGACAGGTCAAACCCAAGCGTGCTGTTTGTAAAGTACCTGGATTTCTTGCATCGTCGAGATTACCAAGGCGCGTTGGACAGCTTGCATCAATATCATGATATCGCACTTTTACCTCGCAGACGGAATTATCAGTCGCGTGGTGCAGACGTGAGCGGAAGTTCGAACGGTGTTGCGGCTGGTTCGGCATCGACTTTGAGTGGTGATTCTCCTGGTGGCATGCATTTTCAAGGGACTGGAATACAGTATGCTGCGCTTAACCTCGCTGGTTTGCAGATTATGTTTGACCATTATCAAGCTGCATACGAGAGTATTCAAGAAGCAATTCGAGTGGCTCAGCATCACGGTGACCATGTTTGCGTTGCGTTCGCACTCTCGTGGCTAATTCGCGTTTATCAAAAACTGGGAAAGTCCAAGCAGGAAGTGCTCGGGCTTCTTGAGAGCTGTATTGAGCGTGCGAAAGAACTGCACATCCGATCTCTTCAAGTGCTAGCTGATTTGATCCAGGTAGAAAGCAACTTACTGAAAGGATGCGCCAGCGATCGGTATAGCCCGTCCGATAGAACTGCCCAGCATCTTCCTCACTTTTATGTTGCCCAGACGCCTTCTCCGCGACCGCTGCATATATGGCTTCGTCTACAAGAATCCGTGAAAACAATCAATCTGATGTCGGCACCAACTGGAACTAACAGTTTGGGATTTGGAGGGACAAGCAGAGGAATCGGGACTATGAATCCACAATTGGCTGCTCAACAAGCAATGACGAACAGTAACAATATCAACCAACTCGAGCAAAATGGAAGCGGGATGCGATGGATGAAGTCTGTCGAAGGTGTTCTTGATAGCATTTGGAAGCTCAGTGGGAAGTTATCTCTATCGTCGGCTGTAGGGTGGCGCCTCTTTGGTCATCAAACTCTGGCGGCCGTGTTCGACCGAATGCACTTCATCTGCTTTCAAGACACTGCAACTGCTAGCGAGATCGCCATCAGCGTGTGCCAAATGGCGCTTTCGCAGCTCGGCGACGTCGATCTAGAACAGTCGAACATCTATGCGCAGGGGCTATGCTTCCTCCTTGATACGGTTGACGCTATAGGGGAAGAACTGATCCATCATGTTTCAGTGCAACGGAAACTGCATCACCTCTTTTATTTGTGGGCACTTCGAAGTGGACAAGCCGAGCGGGCAAAAATGCATCTGGAGTTATTGCTGAACCTGTCGTCCGCTCATCACGATCTTCCGGCATACATAGAAGCGTTACTCGCCAGAGCAAAGCTATGGTGTGATCTTGGGGAGTACAGCAAGAGCCTTGAACTGCTCGAGTCACTGGAAAAAACATGCAACGAGCATAGCTTTGCTTTTCTTCATGCTCAAGTTCTGATCATGACTTGTCAAGTTCTGCGTGTTGCTTCGTCTGCAGATGCTCCGTTTAGTGCGCTGAATTCGGTGTTGAGAGCAACCCAAGTCTGTGAACAGCAAGAATATGATTTACTTTTGGCTGAAGCTCACATTGTGATAGCCGAGATATACATCTCGATGGGCAAGACAAAAGAAGCCTACTCCCTTGTCAACGCCCAGATGCCTCTGGTCATGGAACATGGAGATATCCACTTGCGCGGAGAATGCTTACTTGTGCTAGCTAAAGTGATGCTGGCATGCGCAGATGCAGCTCCACCAGATTGTGCGATTACTTCTGAAGACCGGGTGCTGGAACTACTGAACGAAAGCTTTTCCATGTTCACGGCGTCGTTGAATATCAAGCGGTTGAGAGAAGTTGCATACTTGAAGGCACTCATTTTCAACCAATTATCCCGGGATCCTCATCAAGCGACAGTTTATATCCAAGAAAAAGAAATCGCTGCAAAAGAATTTCTTACGTATGAAAAGCGTCTCGAGCAAGCAAAACGATTTGAAATTGAACCCTTTTTCGAAATGGAGTTCCCTGAGAGTATCAGAAGAGTGATTACCAATCGGTTGATGGGAAACTAGTCTGCTGTGGAATTCGAAGACGGGTAAAGAAGAGTGTGAGCTTGACGAGCAAATGCGAGGATGAGAGATTCGATGGTTTCCAAGTGCTGGATGTCGCTCACACGACTCATTTGAATCCCGCTGACGGTCTTATACCGCTTGACGCCAAAGCACGACATTTCGTCGAATAACTGTTCTCCATTAAAAGATTCAATCGCAGGAAGAGCTTCAGAGTTGACTTCGCTTCGGAGTGGAAATTCTTGCAGTGTGTGCCATATTTTTTTCTCGCGCTCCATTCGCCCCGTTAACTTGACGGTGTTTCGGTGCAAGAACAGTATGCTTTTGCCGCTTAGATCGTACTGCGCCATGCTCAATCCGCAAAATCGCTGGCGCTCTTGGTGGACGATGCCAATCGACCCCGGCAGTCGATGATCGTTGAAGTAGAAGGGCTGCTGTGCAGACAGCCACGCCAAACGGAATAGATCTTTATCTCCCCACGCAAGCTGCAGTTTCCCCATCAAGTTCGGCTTGTGGGTAGCGAAGAACATGAGTCGCTCAATGCTTGAGCGACATACTACCCGATTCACAAGTACTTGTCCGCTCTCTTGCTCCATCATATCGGCGTAGTCCATGTCGAGAAGTTCCCAAAGAAGACTCTGCGCGTGAATATTGAAGATCGTATTCGCAGGATGCCAAAAATCCGGCCAGAAGACTGCGCCAAATTTCATAAATATAGTCGAAGAAAACAGGAAGGTCGGGTCACGAGTCACAAAGTTGTCGGCATCCAGCATCAATACGTTGGAAAAATGCGAATAGTAGAGCGCGTGGACTTTGACATAAAAGCTCTCAACTCGCTCGTCGTAGATCGTGCGCAGCTGGATCGGACCAAATGCGTGGACTAGCTCTTGAAGAACTGGATTGTCAGATGACAGTTCGTCGTGGCGAAACCATAGTTCGATTGGCAAGCGACACCCTTTGAAGCGCAGCAGACGAATGCTGGCATATGCACTTGGTAAGACACGCTCGTAAACCGCCATTACTATTCCGTTTGTGCTGGAATCATCATTCTGATCAAGGGTGAGTGGTGGGTCGTGGCGATAGGTACGAGCAAGATGGCGGAAATTCGTAAACTCCTTGGCAAGCTGACACGTAAACCGAACTCCGTCCTTCAAGCTAAGATGCGTTGTCTGCATCACCCGAAAGATCTCCCCAGAGGTGGTGTTCAGTATCTCACAAAACCCAGACTCTCCACCACGAACTCGCTCCCAGCACTCTCGCTGGTTTACCTCGTCTCCGTCTTGGTCAAGTTCCACCCAGCCGAGACAATGGAATTCTTTTTTCCTCCATACAGTCTGTGGGTAGGAAGACGTCTCATCGCCGTCTTGGCCGTCTTCGGAATTCTCGCGCTCGACCCCAAGGGAGGGCCAATGAGGTGTCCATGAGTCCGTCTGCAGATTTGGCGCTCGAAACTCAATTTGTGCCGTAATGGATGTTTTTCCATTCGACTTTCCCTCCATGTCATCCCAGAGAATCAAAATGCTTGCGGAACTGAGGAAGTACACGATTATTAGTACAGCCACTACGAGCTTGAGCGCACAATGCATAATTCTAGGCGACGACGGAAGCCAATTCGTAACGCCATTGGAGCCATTTTTCGACCGCGAGAATCCAACGAGCGCCATCCTGTTCGATTCGGAGCAACCGGTGCTTTGACCACATTTTCGACAGGTCCCGATAAAATCGAGATCGTTTTCCATCCACCCATCAGAAGTAAGATCACTCAAGACTGTAAAACGTCGAGAAAATGATAGAAATCATTATTTATTGTTATTTAGAATGATGGATGTGGTTGTGGCGACCAAGCTTACTGGTGAGACACACTCTTATGCTCGCGCAAAGCACGGAAATATGCCTGGGTCTCCTCGTTGGTCTTTCCCGAAGTATCGGGGATCATACGGAACGTGAATGCGTAAAAGTACCCAAGCAGGATGATAAACGGCAAGAAAGAAAAGTCCTCGAGCGCATCGGCCATGTACGGGAACGAGACCCCGACGACGAGGTTGGAGAGTCAATTTGAAAAAGTGCAAAATGATACTGCAGCCGCTCGTACGGAATCTGGGAACAGATCAGCCACCACGACGTACATCAGCGGCCCAACACTCATCGCGAAGAAAGCAACGTAGGTGCCAGTGAAGACGATGGAGAGTGCAGCGACATTGACGAGAAACGCGATTGTGATGCCAATAGCACTTGCAAACATTCCCAAGAAACCGAACAGAATAACCTTTCGGTATCCATAACGCGCCACAGCGTATGCAGTGGTGAACATCGGCAGGAAGTTCATCACGTTCACGATCACGCTTCCAATGCGATCATCATCGATGCCCGCATTCTGGAAGAAGCTGGATGAGTAATAGAATACGTCACTAACACCCGAGAGCTGCTGGGCGGAGGCAAGACCGATGGCAACGACCAACTGGCGTCGGAAAAGCGGTGAGAGCAAGAGCGAGGTCGTGTTTTGGGGGTGACTTCGTCCAAGTTCGTCTTTGTCAAATCCTTCGGGTGGTGTTTCAATGTCCGAAGAATCGTTTGTAGTTGGCTCAAACCAAGAGAACGCGACATCAACGTACTCTTCTCCATAGATGCGCGCCATGACTTGAGCGGCTTCGTCGCGCTTGCCCTTGGCGACGAGCCACGCCGGACTTTCCGACAGCAGAACGGACGCAAGCAACAAAAACACTCCACCCCAGACGATCTGGAAGCCTGCGATATAGCGCCAACCGCTGGTGGTGTTGGCGAAGAAGAATGAGCTGACAACCATGAGTGTACCAAGCGACAGCGAGACCTGAAGACCCGCACTGAGCGTGTTCCGGAGGTTCGGAGGTGCAATCTCGTTGACGTAGCCTCCCACCAAGCCAGTAGCCGTTCCCGACGAAATACCGGCGAACACTCGGCCGATAATGAACACGGCAATGCTGGACGTACTCGCTTGGATAGCGCCACCAACGATCATGAACAAGGCACTCACCATAAGCACCATCCTTCGTCCGTACTTGTCAGCGAGACTACCGCACGAGAGACTCCCGATCATGCCGCCGACAATCCAGGCGTTGACGACGTAGGTCCACTCGGTCTTGGTGTGGCCTGGAAACATGAGGCACGTACCGTCGGCCACCGGACGAGCGTCACAGTCGCTTTGACTCGCAAAGGTGGACAAGTTGAGCTGCGAGAGCGACCAACCGAACTGGAACGGCAGCATCAACGACACGAGCACGCTCGCGTAGAACGCCCACGTTGGCTTGAACGAGCTGGTTGCTGATTCCCTCTGGATAGGGTGCAACGACTTGTGTGGATCGGGTGCAGTCGGCGAGCAGACTTTGTTAAAGGCAGCGGCCGGCGATCGATTCATTGAACTGTCGGTGTTGTTTGTTTGAAGAAATGGGTATTGTTGCGCACGGTGTAAATTCCGAAATGGGCTGCAGTTGAATGGCAGTCGGTGAAGCTTGGCTGCTTGGGTCCGTCGCCAAAAGCTGTGTGCAGAAATGGTCAAGCTCACGAACTACAAGAGACGAGGGGGCAGGTCGATGTGTGCTTGGAGAGCAGGTCGTGTGGGACAAACTGCAAGTTGCAAGCTTTTGTTACTAGTATATCTCACTTATCCCCAGTCGCGTGGTGTCAAAGTGGCGAGTGGTACGAAAGACGAATCGTTCAATTGATCTATTCGCATTGACCCATCTGTGCTCTTCCAATGGTGGGCAGCAAGCAACTAACGGATGACGAATCGCTTGATTCTGTACGTGATGCGACTTTACAGTGATGCGATGTCGCTGCCGTGCAGCATTTCTACGTTCTAAAGAAGAGGGCATTATGCGCCAGTATGAGGGTAAATTCTCTTGTCGCTATGAAAATTCTGTACCTACACAGAAAAAAATGGCAACAGCGCATCAGAACTTATCTTCCGTAAAGAAAACAGAGAGGTTCGGCGGCCCCGTTGCGATCGAATTCCATCAACTGGGCGAATCGAGGCTTGCATGCGAAAGTCAATGGCTCCGTGTCTTTGTCCCAAGCGTTGTGTGCAAGCTCCTGCATCCACTTGCACCACGACCCGTGAGCCCTACGTTTTATGCCGACCGAGGACCACGTTCGTAGCTGTCAATCGACTGGCCAAAACCAAGCAGATGCAGCCAATGAAGGTATCTTGGCGAGCGACACGGCTTCCGCGTAACGTCTCCATGCCCACGACGTTGAAGTTTACTCGTAGTCACCGGTTGAAGCTGAAGAGGTGGCCCAGTCAGTCACATGGATATGCGCTGTCCGAAGATCGGATTAAAAGAAAGCGGTTGGTTACCGCACGCGCCTGCGGTGTGGTTCGTACCCCCGCATGTTCCAGAACGTGATGTCATTGCGGCGAGATCTTTGCAGCCTCCGCGCACGCCTAATACTGAGAAAAGCCGACGGGTTTGGGAGATATTTTGCTCTTTGAGGCTTACTTCTTGTTCTATGAGGGTGTTCTTTGCCACAAAGTACACCTCGAGGGTCTATCATGTGCGTCTAGTTGACGTAATTTTGACCTGATGTGCTGGGAGACGCGGCGTTCTTTCCCCGTCGAGCACGGAACCAAGCCTGGATCTCGTCGCTGGTTTTCCTGGACGTCTCTGGCACGAGCTTCAATGTGAACACGTAGAAGACCGCCAAGATGACAACAAACGGCACGAAGGAGTAATGGTCGATTTCATCCGTAACGTACGGGAAGGAGACCCCGACGATGAGGTTGCAGAAGTAGTTGAAGAAGATGCAGATGGAGCACGCACTCGCGCGCACCGACGCCGGGAAAAGATCCGCCGATACGACGTAGATTAGAGGGCCGAGACTCATGGAGAAGACGCCAACGTACGTGCCAGTGAAGACGATTGAGAGCGACGACACCTCAACGATCAACGCAATTGTGATGGCAATGGCGCTCGCGAGCATCCCGAGCAAGCCGAAAAGCAGGATCTTGCGGTACCCGAAGCGCGCGGACAAGTAGCCCGTGGAGAAGGTCGGCAAGAAGTTCATCACGTTGACGACAATGCTGCCGATACGGTCGTCCGAGATGCCGGCGTCCTGGAACAAGCTGGATGAGTAGTAGAACACGGCGTTGATACCAGAAAGCTGCTGCGCACTGGCGACCCCAATCGCGGCGATCAGCTGCCATCGGAAGAGTGGCGACATTAGCACCGCAAACGTGCTTTGGCCATTTCTTGGCTCGAGTTGAGAACTTGAGTCATTTTCATCCGAGACACCGCGCGGTGTCTCAATGTCCGAAGAATCGTTTGTAGTTGGCTCAAACCAAGAGAACGCGACATCAACGTACTCTTCTCCATAGATGCGCGCCATGACTTGAGCGGCTTCGTCGCGCTTGCCCTTGGCGACGAGCCACGCCGGACTTTCCGACAGCAGAACGGACGCAAGCAACAAAAACACTCCACCCCAGACGATCTGGAAGCCTGCGATATAGCGCCAACCGCTGGTGGTGTTGGCGAAGAAGAATGAGCTGACAACCATGAGTGTACCAAGCGACAGCGAGACCTGAAGACCCGCACTGAGCGTGTTCCGGAGGTTCGGAGGTGCAATCTCGTTGACGTAGCCTCCCACCAAGCCAGTAGCCGTTCCCGACGAAATACCGGCGAACACTCGGCCGATAATGAACACGGCAATGCTGGACGTACTCGCTTGGATAGCGCCACCAACGATCATGAACAAGGCACTCACCATAAGCACCATCCTTCGTCCGTACTTGTCAGCGAGACTACCGCACGAGAGACTCCCGATCATGCCGCCGACAATCCAGGCGTTGACGACGTAGGTCCACTCGGTCTTGGTGTGGCCTGGAAACATGAGGCACGTACCGTCGGCCACCGGACGAGCGTCACAGTCGCTTTGACTCGCAAAGGTGGACAAGTTGAGCTGCGAGAGCGACCAACCGAACTGGAACGGCAGCATCAACGACACGAGCACGCTCGCGTAGAACGCCCACGTTGGCCTGTACGAACTTGGCGTGTCCTTGCAGACCGTCGGCGTGTTGACTTCGAGGAACATGCCCTTCGACGTCGTGGAAGACGGAGCTGCTGCTTGATCCATCGCGAAAAGAGACTATGAGCGAGACGCGTGGAAGCTCCGATGATGACGACGAAATGCGCAATGAGCCTGCTAGGTGACAAGTACGAGAGCCACTTCAAGCGAGCGCCAGTCGTTTGGACGATGCCGTGGAGACGACGACAGATTACGTGAGGCTGGGACCCTGATGGGGTGCATGGACGCTACGGCGCCTGGCTCTTCAACATCGGTGAGCGTGTTTCTGTGAGGATCTCCTGACATTTGCGAGCGCCCACATGGTTGCAGAGTCCGTCGTACACCTATTAACCGAGCCATGTCCCAACGATTACGGTCAATGGGAGCCGCTCGAATAGTACTGGAAATGCCCTTTCATACTTTATATTCGCGGTTAATGGCCATTAAAGTTGCTCACAAAACTCGATATGTTTCGAGTCGAAAACGCACCGGAACAAGGAAATAGCGCACCTAACAAAGCTGATATTTTGATAATGCCGGGTAAAATGCGTGCGATTAGCCGCGTGTCTTACTTGCACTGTGGGTGCGCACGATCGTATCAGTTCTCCAGAGGCCCACTGATTCATCCTGACGCTGCCTGTTTTGAAAAGAGTGGGTTCTCGCCGGGCAATTCTCTGTCAAGATGGGCAACGAGACTCATTTGGAAACGTTTTGTTTGGGTGGTCGGTGTAAACGAATGCAATACCCGCCAATATCCGCCAGAAATATGCAATCCAATCTTCAACAATATTGATTATTGGAATAATACAAAATTAACAATGTATGTCAGTTCTAACGAATATAACAGGAGGAATAATCAATATATCATTTATTAGAAGACGCCTATATTTTTTTAATCTTTGGCTATTGCGCATCCCGCTTTGATGTGTGCTGGTGCATTGCACCCGAGTCTCAACGCATCCTGTCCACCAAATATCGTGGGAGACGGTATCCACGCCACACGCGCACAACCAAATACCGCTGCTGCGTACTCAACACCTCTCTTCTGCCTTGGACTCGCTCCCAGACGCGTGGGTATGAGAGGAAATGCAACACGAGATGACTGTTTCGTCTTCTCCTTACCGGCATCAAGTCGCTCACAAGTCTTCAAGTCTCTGCTTGCACGAGGTATCAAGGGCAGCACGCTCGACTGGTTCACTGATCCAAGTCGTCAGGGGCACGGACCTCTAAAGCCTGTGATGCAACTTCCTCTGCACTGGTCTCAATTCTGTTCCCGTCTTGTCTTCGTCTTGGGGCTGAGACCCGGCTGAATGCGGTACATACTCGCAATGTGTGATGCCTGTCGGTCCCTGCGACACTTGTTGGCTCATAGTTGGGCATGAAACGACAGAATGCGTAGTGCAGTTTGCCACGTTGAAGTTGCAGAGCTGAGTCAGTGGCAAAACGCACTGCTACTGTACCCAAGTTGCCAAGCATGGACACAATCCTGACTTCGTTGGCAGCTCCAACGCCATCGAATATTCCAGAGTCTCCAACTAAAGGCAAATTGCCCTTTGCACCACAGTGCATGTTTTGGTTGCAAATCGTCGCTTACCAATCTATTATCTATGCTGTGATTAAATACGCAGCTACTGTCTAGTGAGCTTGGCTGTTGGGTGACGTGACGGGCGACGGCGCGCTCTTCTCGCGCAGCAAGCGGAACTCGGCCTGGATCTCGTCGCTCGTCTTGCCCGACGTCTCGGGCACCAACTTGAGCGTGAAGCACAAGAAAAACGAGAGCGTCGCGATGAATGGCAGGAACGACAAGTCGTCGAGACCGTCGGCAATGTACGGGAACGACACGCCGACCACGAGGTTCGACAGGTAGTTGAAGAAGATACAGATCGAGCACGCGCTCGCACGCACCGCGTCAGGGAACAGATCGGCCGTGACGACGTAGATCAGTGGACCCAGGCTCATGGCAAAGAAACCGACGTACGCAGCCGTGAACACGATCGACAGCGCCGACACGCCCGTGACCAGCGCCACGGTCATGCCCACGGCACTCACGATCATCCCGGTCAAGCCCACGAGAAGCAGCTTGCGGTTACCGTATCGATTGGCGAGATGACCCACGAAGAACGTCGGCACGAGGTTCATCGTGTTGACGATCACGCTGCCGATGCGGTCGTCCGAGATGCCGGCGTCCTGGAAAAAGCTCGACGAGTAGTAGAACACGGCGTTGACTCCGGAGAGCTGCTGGGCCGCGGCCACGCCGATCGCGACGATCAGTTGGCGACGGTACAGCGGAGAGATCAACTGCGAGAGCGTGGATTCGCTCTCGAGTTCCACGCTTTGACCGCCCTCGTGGTCTTCCGATCCCGCACGTGGGGTCTCAATGTCGGATACACTCGCGTGCGGCTCAAACCACAAGAACGCGAGCCCCACGTGTTCGTCTCCGTAGATGCGAGCCATGACCCTGGACGCTTCGTCGCGTCTGCCTTTGGTCAGCAGCCACGCAGGACTCTCCACGAGCACAAACGACGCGAGCGCGAGGAAGACGGCTCCCCAGACGATTGGGAATCCAGCGATGTAGCGCCATCCGCTGTTGGTGTTGGCGAAGAAGAACGTGCACACGACAAGCAAGATGCCGGTTGAGAGCGAGGTCTGGAGCCCAATGCCCAGCGTGTTGCGAAGATGCGGCGGGGCGATCTCGTTAATGTAGCCGCCGACGAGACCAGTGGCAAATCCGGACGCAATGCCAGCGATCAAGCGACCGACAACGAACACTGCGAGCGCTGACGCCGAAGCTTGGATGGCGCCGCCAACGATCATGAACAGCGAAGTCGTTAAAAGTACTTTTCGTCGTCCGTACTTGTCAGCGAGACTGCCGCACGAGAGACTCCCGATCATGCCGCCGACGATCCAGGCGTTGACGACGAAGATCCACTCGGTCTTGGTGTGGCCTGGGAACATGAGGCACGTGCCTTCGACTACTGGGCGCGCGTCACAGTCGTCCTGGTTGGCGAACGTCGACAGGTTGACCTGGGAAATGGACCATCCGAACTGGAACGGCAGCATCCACGCGACGAACACGCTCGCGTAGAGCGCCCACGTCGGGCTGAACACAGGGATGCGGGGCTTCACGGCGTCGTCCGGCGCGTGGAACGACTTGCGGAGATCCGCCGACGGCGTGTTGACTTCGAGGTACATGGTGGGTGCCTCAGTCGAGGTTTCGTTCGCTTGCTGGCCCATGCCTTGGGGGGGAATACTCGGACGCTGTTTTGCAGGTTAGAAGCGAAACTGGGAATGGCGTAGGGCCTCGGAGAAGGCCGGAAGAAAGGAATGGCTCGAGCGCTTGCAGACAGCGCGACGTTGCAAGGGGGCGAGTGAGTATTCGCGTGAATGCGTGCTCTGACTGCAGCGATCTTCAAGCAGCGGTGCATAGCCTGCGCATGTATCGCGAATCGACCAATCGAGAACGCGGCATGTCTGCCTGTCAGTGCGCCATGTCACAATGTCATCTACTTCTGCTATCTTATGACCCTCCCTAACTCGAGCTTTATGTTTTTATCGTATTAGGAACGTTTGCTGTATATTAATCAGACGCTTCATGACTTCTGATACCTTTATATTTGAATATATTAGGGACGCTGCTCTGCTGAATGCGTGCCGCTGATCCTGGGGTGCGGGTTGCACCCTGTCAGCTTGATCCACAGAAACGCGCTTACAGACAACGACGGTGGTGCCCCGTTTCCTCTAATGAGCTCTTCCAACTCCGTACGTTCCAAAGCAGACGCTCGTCCGTTGTGTCGATTGCACGCATGCGTTACAAGCGAGAGCTCGTCGTGGCCGTGATACGGATCTGTGCTTCATGCAGATTTGCGCATGTGCTTTGCGTCTGCACGTGAATGTGCGCGTCTTCAGCCCATCTTCTTTCATCCCAGTCCGGTGCACTTCCGTCTTTGTCGACGTATCTCCTCCACTCATGCCGACCTGCGACAAAACATACCCAGACGACAGAAGAGTCCCTTTGAGAGCTTATACGCACCACTACTGCTCCTTGCGTCTGGTTGCATGCGGCAGCGTCTGGATGTAAGGGCGCTGAGCCGAGCGCAAGCGCGGGTGCCGTGTTGGATTCCTGTAGTGTGTGGTACTGGTCACTGTTCTGCATCGCGGTATTCACAGTACCGTCGTTAGCTGGTTGCTCTTCATTACCGCAGCGTTTCGCATACAGATCGTGTGCGTCTGTCGTTCAAAGGGGACGCTTGTGGACGCTTGCTGAGTCAGTCAGCTCATACGCCTCAGCACCACGGAGAGGATCGATCGACCTATCTCGCATTCATCGGTTTGGTGGCAGTGCACAACGCAGCGCGCGTCGCCAGACTAGAAAGGCGCCCACCGACCAACATTCCAGTCGCCTCATGCCTCATTCAGACTTGGAGTTTAACTCGTCTCGTTCCTCTTGTCATGCGTTATGAAGAGATCAAAAGCCTGGCCACACATGCTAGAGCAACGCGACAATTGCACTCTTTTGAAATAACACAAACAAAACAAGTAACATATCAACACATTTTGAGTTGCTCAAACAAACGCAAAAGCATGTATTATGTTGCAAAGAAGTCGTTCGCGTGGCGCCCACAGCATCCGCTCCACACTCACGCCCTCCACTGCAGGTAGTACAATCCCCACCGCAGCGTCAGACGCGCGCGCGCGCACTCGTGAAAAACAGAAGCTACATCGCGGACGCGCACACAATCGCTGGAACCCAATCGATTGCCTTCAAACTAACAAGAAAAAAAAATCAACTTATTGCTTGTACTCGACGGCGGTGACCTTGCCGAGCATCTTGAGACGGTTCGAGTCCATCACGGCGATACGCGCAAGACCCTGGCACTGCTCGAACGTGTCCAAGTACAACAACGCCGTTGGCTCGAACACAACCTCAGCCTGCTCGAACTGGGAAAGCTCATCTGGGTTCTCCACCTTCTCGTTACCCGTCTTCTTCGACTGCTTCCAGTTGATCGCCGTCATCTTACACGCCACACGCGCCGTACGCGAGAAGATCACTGGGCAGTAACCCTTCTTGAGGACACCTGGGTGCTCCTGCACGAACACGAGCGCCGTGAACGACTTGACGGCGTTCAAGATTCCCTGCTTCTCAATGTAGATCACATCACCCACAGCGATCTTCTCGTCCTTGCCAATACCCTTGATCGACATGCCGACGTTCTCACCTGGACCGGCGGCCGCCAACTGCTTGTGGTGCTGCTCGATCTGGAACATCTTCTTGCCGCGGATGCCCGACGGAGCGAAACCAACGATGTCACCTGGGCGCACCGTACCCTGCTCGACACGGCCACAGATAATCTGACCAACACCCTTGATGTTGTAGATGTTAGAGATTGGAAGACGCAGAGGAGCGTCAGGGAGACGCTTTGGTGGCTTGATAAGCTTGTCAAGCGCGTCCAAGATGGTCCAGCCCTCGATCACGGTCGTTGGGTTCATGTTCGCCTTCCAGCCCTTGTACCATGGAGCCTTCTCAGACTTGGTCACCAAGTTCTCGCCGTGGAAGCCCGAGTATGGGATCACTGGCACCTTCTTTGGCTTGAAACCAATCTGGGTAATCATCTTCACGAATTCGTCCTTGATTTCGTTGAAACGCGATTCCGACCAGTCGCACGAGTCCATCTTGTTCACGCCGACAATGATCTGCTCAATACCAAGCAAGAACAACAGACGCGCGTGCTGACGGGTCTGACCTTCGTCCACACCGAGCTTTGGGTCGGCCTTGGCAATGGCGGCTTCGAAACCACCCTTCTCGGCTGGCACCAAGATCAAAGCAGCGTCGGCAGAGCCCGAACCCGTAATCATGTTCTTGATGTAGTCCTTGTGGCCTGGCGCATCCACGATCGTGTAGTGGTAGTTTGGCGTGTAGAACTCCTTCGTGTTACACTGGATCGTCACACCACGCTCACGTTCTTCCTTGCACGTGTCCATGTAGTACGCGAACGCGAACGACGACTTGCCCTTCGAGTCGGCCTCGGCCTGGAGCTTCGCCATCTCACGCTCACCAATACCGCCCAACTTGAAGATCAAGTGGCCCGTCGTGGTCGACTTTCCGGCATCGACGTGACCGCACACGACGAGCGACAGGTGTTCCTTCTTAGTTTCAGCCATTGCGAACGATTGAGTCTTCTTCAAAAGCGAGAATGAGCTCCCGACGCCAGCCAGCACCAACCCACGCGCGCACACAGCAGCACAGCAGCACACCAGCGCCACAGAGCAAGGGGGGATCCGTGACCACCAGTTGAAAGGACTTTATGATTGGCTGAAAAGTCGGACCTGGCGCCTGAAGATTGGTTATAAAGATGGCAATCTTTTTGGCATACAATCTTCAAGTGTGACGATGCCTGTCCTTTCGCCCAGATCGCGAGAATGAAAGGCGATGAGCTTTGGTGAGTGATGGTTCCTGGCCCTCATTTGGTGTGACCCACTCAACTTGGGCATTATTGATTTGTATCGCAATTTGTGGAGCTTGTTTTGGCTATATAGCGAAATAGTTTGGTCAGTTTACGTTGGCAATCTAACGTCTGGCGCAATGGAGTCAAGATCGCGGTCGAAGGTGCCCAAGCCATGCGCGTCGGCGCCTTCCAACAGCAGACTCTCGCGCTGATGTGAGTGTGCGCGCTCATGAGCGAGTGATTCTTTTGTGAAGCAGACATCAGCGTCACCTTCGCTTCGCTGGACAAACACGCGTTAGACTTGACAGAGGATCCGCGAAAGCACGATCTTTGGTCTTGGATCATTCTACACGGCCTCGTGGAGCACTGAGCACGCGTCGCGACTACCTACCGAGCCCAGTGAAGAAAGAAGCGCAGTGTGTAAGATACCGACTCGAGCACACTCCCTCACGTGCACTCCTGTTGTTGGTCCATTTGGTGATCGGAAGCAAGACGACCTGAGCTGCTACCACAATGAGCGACTCGAGCCTGAGCGGAAGGCATCTGCTTTCAATGCGTGCATGATAACTACTCGAGTGTAGTCGCCTTTGGCCGTGAAAAGTTCGTGACATGACACTGCGCTGCACGGTAGCCACCTTGTCGCCTTGAGCAGCGCCAATACAACCAGGCAGACTGACCATCGGTGCTGATTCACGTACAGGCAGCAATACCTTTGGCACCACCGCCTTGCAGTGACAGCTCGCTGCCACAGTTCCCACCGCTCAAGCGACTGGTCACACGCGCCGCCGTGGATTGTGACATCACCAGACTCAGTTTTGCCGCCTCGCGCTACCAGTTACATCCAACGCGTGCACGCTGACATTCAGTCTAATGTCACGTATCGAGTCACCGTCTCGTTATCCACACCAACGACTCCGGATCCCTACGCACGTAAAGCCCAAGCGGGATCAACATCACACCCCGTCATTATTCATGCTTGCGCCACTCTGATCGCCGCGACTGTAGGACGTACTGCTCGCGTTTATGATTTGATCCATCGCCTATCTTCAAGCTTAGAAATGAGCACGCGGTCGCAGGTTCGACGACCAGCTGGAGACTCACCCGACTGCTCCACAGCTCCACGTGAACCCCTCGCCGCCACACAGACGTGCGATGATGAATGCTTTACTGTGGCACTCCAGATCTGCAAAGCAATGATCACCGAATTGGTAATTTCTGCTATTGCAGAGCCTCAAGGTATGCCTCTGGTAGTTTCATCTGATTGTCATTTGCGTGTTGCTCATATCGTGTGTCCATACTCTGTGTAGGACGATGGATGCGCATTCAACAGACGGTCCCGCACATTACTCATGCCAAGCAAGCCTGCACTAAGCGGATACGTTTTTCAGTTGACGGTACACGCGTTCTCCAAGTTCAGTGGGGGAAAAGTGTCGACTTGTCTCTGGAAATCGTGCTTTGTTGACGCCAATTATCGGAGGTGATTGGAAACAAACACACGCCAACTTGTGAAGTCTACTCTCTGGCTATGGCGTTGGGGGCTGGTGAGAATGCTGCAACCGAATCAAACCTTCCAGCTGCTCTTTTGGTCCGATCGTGGAAGATTTTTGCTGGGGGGTTGACTGTAATTGTGCGGCGGAGCAAGCAAAAAAGCAAAGGGATTGACACGCCGAGTTTGTCAGTGAGAACGGTGAGATTTGGTGTGTGCTGCTGAGACTACCGTCCGAGATGCGCGGTTAATCGAACCGAGAAAAATCGTTTTTGAAGCTCCTCGCTCGTATGTAGCAAGCTGTATGCGTACCCTGATGCAAGCAATCCCATTCAAACGATGTCGTGTTCGCTCGGCACTCAGTCCACGCCCGATGCATACTCGCAAGCTGAATGAGTGTGCGGGACAACGTGCGCTCAAACTATCCGATGGTTCAGTTCTCACTTCGATGTCGTAATATTTGTGCGAGATGGGTACTTACTCCATTTGCAAGTCTTCCTGACGATGTGTGCGGCCTTACTCCCACCCTCCTCTCCCGATCACCAGCAATCACACTTGGCACGGCCACTTTTAGCGGAGAAACACGAGGCCGAGTGCGATGACCGATCTGGAGCGGAAAACATTCAGCAAACTATCTCGAAGAATTGTCTTCTAGAGAACTGGTGGGATGCTTCCCATCGCATGCAGCGTGGAATCAATTTTTTTATTCTTTTGGCGTTGAACAGTTGATGAGAGGCGTGACGTGATGATAGGGACATCAATAAGTGTAATGGAGTTGTTGAACTCATTTTACGACTCCAACCTGCAAGCTTGCTCTTAGATACTAGTATGCATTCTCGAATGGAACCTCCTGGTTGTACCTGTTTTGTAAGAAGCTCAACAACAGGGGCTAGTACGCTTATACTATTGTGCGGCATTGCGATGGAAGAGGAGGCAAAGACTTGTCATATTGCTTCGTGAGCTCCAGCAAATGAGAATCATGCCGGATGCATATTTGCCTTGCTGGGCACAGTTGCACTTTCTTATGGCGTCCGAAGCAAGCAAAGCTGTTCGAAACAAGTTCCCCGGTATGAGGCACGGCCGTTATGTGGCTGAAAGATTGATAGCGTTTGATAACGGCATTGGGAAACAATCAAGGTGAAGTGAGTCATGCCTTATCATATTTGAAACATTTGTCTACTTATTTAAGTTATTATTTCAAATTTAATCGGTTACACTGCAAGCAACCGGTTGAGCCAAATAGCTGATAGTACTCGGCAACAATCTCACCTGGACTATAAATGAAAATTATCCTGAAGCAGCTCACAAAGAAGCCTCCCCCCTCATCCCCTCTTTTCGCATTCCATCACCAACAGTATCCGCTAAGATCGTTCAATATCCTTCGCTAATGAACACGCGTTATGGGCATTCAGGCTGACTGTAGCTAGTTGGTTGCGATCTCTTCTTTCATACTGATAGTGCAGCCATCCAATCGTCCGCTTGCCGACCAACGGTACACTCGCATGTCCGCCGGCGTCTGAGAATGCACAGGGATGCACCGCAGCGTGATTGGCGGACGCGTGCGAGTGATGACAAGGTCGGCTTGCGAAGTGGTTGCAGTCTTATGTCATCATCGCGTTTTCCACCAATCCAGTGGTTCTATGTATGGATCAGAAACAGCTTTTCAGCCAATCATAAAGTCCTTTCAACTGGTGGTCACGGATCCCCCCTTGCTCTGTGGCGCTGGTGTGCTGCTGTGCTGCTGTGTGCGCGCGTGGGTTGGTGCTGGCTGGCGTCGGGAGCTCATTCTCGCTTTTGAAGAAGACTCAATCGTTCGCAATGGCTGAAACTAAGAAGGAACACCTGTCGCTCGTCGTGTGCGGTCACGTCGATGCCGGAAAGTCGACCACGACGGGCCACTTGATCTTCAAGTTGGGCGGTATTGGTGAGCGTGAGATGGCGAAGCTCCAGGCCGAGGCCGACTCGAAGGGCAAGTCGTCGTTCGCGTTCGCGTACTACATGGACACGTGCAAGGAAGAACGTGAGCGTGGTGTGACGATCCAGTGTAACACGAAGGAGTTCTACACGCCAAACTACCACTACACGATCGTGGATGCGCCAGGCCACAAGGACTACATCAAGAACATGATTACGGGTTCGGGCTCTGCCGACGCTGCTTTGATCTTGGTGCCAGCCGAGAAGGGTGGTTTCGAAGCCGCCATTGCCAAGGCCGACCCAAAGCTCGGTGTGGACGAAGGTCAGACCCGTCAGCACGCGCGTCTGTTGTTCTTGCTTGGTATTGAGCAGATCATTGTCGGCGTGAACAAGATGGACTCGTGCGACTGGTCGGAATCGCGTTTCAACGAAATCAAGGACGAATTCGTGAAGATGATTACCCAGATTGGTTTCAAGCCAAAGAAGGTGCCAGTGATCCCATACTCGGGCTTCCACGGCGAGAACTTGGTGACCAAGTCTGAGAAGGCTCCATGGTACAAGGGCTGGAAGGCGAACATGAACCCAACGACCGTGATCGAGGGCTGGACCATCTTGGACGCGCTTGACAAGCTTATCAAGCCACCAAAGCGTCTCCCTGACGCTCCTCTGCGTCTTCCAATCTCTAACATCTACAACATCAAGGGTGTTGGTCAGATTATCTGTGGCCGTGTCGAGCAGGGTACGGTGCGCCCAGGTGACATCGTTGGTTTCGCTCCGTCGGGCATCCGCGGCAAGAAGATGTTCCAGATCGAGCAGCACCACAAGCAGTTGGCGGCCGCCGGTCCAGGTGAGAACGTCGGCATGTCGATCAAGGGTATTGGCAAGGACGAGAAGATCGCTGTGGGTGACGTGATCTACATTGAGAAGCAGGGAATCTTGAACGCCGTCAAGTCGTTCACGGCGCTCGTGTTCGTGCAGGAGCACCCAGGTGTCCTCAAGAAGGGTTACTGCCCAGTGATCTTCTCGCGTACGGCGCGTGTGGCGTGTAAGATGACGGCGATCAACTGGAAGCAGTCGAAGAAGACGGGTAACGAGAAGGTGGAGAACCCAGATGAGCTTTCCCAGTTCGAGCAGGCTGAGGTTGTGTTCGAGCCAACGGCGTTGTTGTACTTGGACACGTTCGAGCAGTGCCAGGGTCTTGCGCGTATCGCCGTGATGGACTCGAACCGTCTCAAGATGCTCGGCAAGGTCACCGCCGTCGAGTACAAGCAATAAGTTGATTTTTTTTTCTTGTTAGTTTGAAGGCAATCGATTGGGTTCCAGCGATTGTGTGCGCGTCCGCGATGTAGCTTCTGTTTTTCACGAGTGCGCGCGCGCGCGTCTGACGCTGCGGTGGGGATTGTACTACCTGCAGTGGAGGGCGTGAGTGTGGAGCGGATGCTGTGGGCGCCACGCGAACGACTTCTTTGCAACATAATACATGCTTTTGCGTTTGTTTGAGCAACTCAAAATGTGTTGATATGTTACTTGTTTTGTTTGTGTTATTTCAAAAGAGTGCAATTGTCGCGTTGCTCTAGCATGTGTGGCCAGGCTTTTGATCTCTTCATATTGCTGCTACGACGTGTATCACACAATCGCTCTTTGTGGCGGCAGTTTGTTTACAATAGATTTTAGATTTGGAATCTTCGATTGCCGATTTCAGTTTGTTTTTAATTGACCGCCTCAATACCGGACGTCTTACCGGTTTTTTGTCTCTTCCTCCGATTATTTATCTCAGATCTCAGTCAGCGCACCCACTCTCCCCATACAAACAGCAACAGAAGCCCGAGGCAGAAGACATGATGGCGACGTCCACGTCCGCGTACGCGAACGCGGCCATCCAGCGAGAAGCCGCGCGCACCAAGGTCGCGGTCGTGGGCGCAGGCTTCCTGGGCAAGTACGTACCAGTGTATACATAGCAACACGTGTGTCTCTGCCTATTGTATTGCATAAGCGACGGAAACTGACGCTCCCGCCGTGCTCAGATGCATTGCCATCGACCTGTCGCTGCTGGGCGTGCAGGTCGTCGTGTGCGACAACAACCCGCAGTGCGCTGCCGCAGTGAGTTGTGTGGCTGTTGTTCATATGCTATGAAGGCGCTGTTAACGAAGAACATGTGTGCTGGTTATGCGGCAGTTGTCGTCGTTTGCGTACGAGCTGCTGAATCCGCTGCTGTACCTGGGCTACGTCACCAAGAGCATGGTCACGCAGGCGTGCAGCAACATCAAGGTCGTCAGCGACATCAAGCAGTGCGCCGACGTCTCCCTCGTCATCGAAGCGGTGCGTTTTTCTTTTGCGTCGACGCATGGCATCATTCACTTGTGTATCCTTTATCCTATATGCGCTGTTCTCTACTATCGCAGATTCCCGATAACCTGCAGGCCAAAGTGCAGCTCTTCCAGACACTCGAGTCCGTTTGCTCGGCATCGACGATCCTGGCGACGAGCACGATCGAACTGCCCATCGATAGCATCCAGTAAGCGTCTTTATCTCGTTCTTGCCGCCACAAACCGCAGTCCGTTTATCGATCTTCTTGCTATGTACACACTCACAGAAAGGAGCTTTCACGACCGGAGCAGTTCCTTGGCGTGCGCTTCTTCCACCCGTGCGTGGTGGTGCGCCCCGTGGAGATCACGGTGGGCACGATGACGTCTCAGAACACGGTCGACCGCGCCGTGTCGTTCCTCATGCTGCTAGACAAGGTGCCGCACCGCGGCCCCACGAAGCGCGTGCTGAGCAACAAGGAAATCAGCGCGTTTCAGTTCGACACGGCGGTGCGCGGCAACTTTTACCACGGGCTGTTGGCACCCAAGCCTCTGGCCGTCGACGACATCATCCGAGGCGAGCCGGGGCCGCCGCTGCTCTCGGCAAGCTACAACGGTAACACGACGTCCCTGTAAGAGTCATTCAGTGGAGCGATGCATAGTGCCAGATCTCTTCTTGTATGAACATGGCCCAGGACGCAGCAACGAATACAAAGGACGCAGTCTATATTACTAGGTAGTCATCTCATGTAACATTCGCGCCTCATAGAGTGGTGATGTGAAGAGGTCTACGCAAGGTTCTTCTGCTTGCGATGGGCGGCGAAGAGCTCCTGGATCTCCTCGCTGCTCTTGCCCGACGTCTCGGGCACCATGCGCAGCACGAACACGTAGAAGACGGTGAGCGTGCCCACGAAGGGCACGAAGCCGTAGTCGTTGAGTGCGTCGGCAACGTACGGGTAGCAGATGCCGATGACCAGGTTGGACGTCCAGTTGGAGCCGATGCAGATGGAGCTCGCGGACGCGCGCACCGAGTCCGGGAAGAGGTCAGCGACCACGACCCAGACGAGCGGCCCGAGACTCACACCGAAGGCCGCGACGTACGTGGCCGTGAACACAATGGAGAGCGCCTGGATACCCGAGAGCAGCGAGATGGTCATGCACACGGCGCTTACGAGCATGCCGATCATGCCGCACAGGATCATCTTGCGGTTGCCGTACCTGGTCGCGAGCCACCCGGAGAAGAACGTCGGCAGCACATTCACGACGTCGATGATGAGCGTCCCGATGCGGTCGTCCGCGATGCCGGCTTTCTTGAAAATGTCGGACGAATAGAAGAACACGGCGTTGATGCCGGACAACTGTTGCGCGCACGCGATGCCGACGGCCGTGATCAGCTGGCGCAGCAGCAGTGGCGAGAAGAGCAGCGCCAGGTTGCTCTTGCCACTGTTGTCCCCTGACGTCTTGAGGTCGAGCTCGTCTGGCTGCGCTTGCTCCACGTCGTTGCTCTGGTTCTCCTTGGCCTCGAGCCACCCGAGCGCCACGTGCACATTCTCGTGGCCAAAGAGACGCGCGAGTTCCTTCTCTGCGTCCTCGTGACGGCCTTTCATCAGCAGCCACGCGGGGCTCTCGACCATCACGAACGGCGCGAGCGCCATGAACACGCCCGCCAGCACGATGGGGAACGCGGCGATATAGCGCCACCCGGAGCTCGTGTTGGCAAAGAAGAACGTGAGCCCGACGAGCAGGATACCGATGGTGATGGAGATCTGGAAGCCGACGCCCAGGGAGCTGCGCAGGTGCGGCGGCGTGACTTCATTGATGTAGCCGCCGACGACGCCCGTGGCGCAGCCCGACGCGATGCCCGCGAACACGCGGCCGAGCACGAAGAGCCAAATGTTGGACACCGTGGCCTGGATGGCGGCGCCGACAATGATGAAGCCGCAGTTGGCGAGCATGACCTTCTTGCGGCCGAGCGCGTCCGAGAAGCGGCCGCTTGCGAGACTGCCGACCATGCCGCCGACGATCCACGCGTTCACGGCGAAGGTCCACTCGAGCTTCGAGTGGCCGGGGAACATGAGGCAGCGACCCTCAGGCACAGGCCGCGCGTTGCAGTCGTCGGCGTCGTTGAACGTCGTGAGGTTGAGCTGCGACGTGGACCATCCGTACTGCAGCGGCTGGATGAGCGCCACGAGGATGCTCGTGTACAGCACCCAGTGGGGTCGCAGCGCGCGGCGTTGCTGCTCGCGCGTCACGTCGTCGTCGAGGCCGTGGGTCGACAGCCGCACGGACAGCGGCGTCGACAGCGGGGCGTACTTGTCGCCGGGCGCCGCGGCGAGGGTGGGCGACGGGAGCTGGAGCTGCGACATCGAAGGAGTGGCTGGGGCGACGAGAGAAGGAAACTGAAGGTGAGCAGCGGGAGCGGAGCACGAGGGGGATGGACGTGCGGACTTCAGGATCGCTGGCGCTCATCCATCGAGCCCCCGCTCATCTCTCGTATTAGTTGCGCGTTGAGAGCCCCACGTCACGATGAAAGGGCACACGAGCCACTCGCAACCTGCAATTCGGGGACTCTGAAGTAACAATACGACATGCGCGTTTACACTTTTTGGTTTGATGGCGACTGACGTATGTTTCGCTAATAATAATTTGGCGGGGTCCTCCCAAACTTCAAGCGACATAAATCGAACATGACGTTCAGGGATTCGTTGTACAGTTGACATACCGGTACAACACTGGGTCATAGGAAGGTATTTAATACAATACTATATATGTTGTTACCGACAATGTAGTCTAGACGACACAATAGTGTGGGCAATTCGCATGTACTTGAAAAACTGGTACATATCGAAATACAGTATAGTGAATGCATTTGTTATAACATACCATCACTCACGGTTCCACAACACCGGTAGTTAGTTATACGGAGGTTTTTCTTGAATCTGTCGTTCTTAACATGCCGCGGTGCAGTCGCTTTTACATCAAAAACAGAAAAATACTGAAGCGAACACTTGCTGAACGATGCGTTTGCAAACGTTGCACGAATTGCACCTTCGTGAGATCCACATACTAAACTGCAGATGTAACTCGCAGAAGGGTTCACTCACAATCTTCTCCTGCAGGACTGAAATGATGAAGTCCATGTGTGCAAGCATTTCACTAAGTTGGTCGGAGGTCAAATACGAAAAAAACCTATGCGTTCTTTTTTTAGCAGTTCACAAAAAGTTTGCGTCTGCCCTGGCTCATGATTAGGTGGTTTGAGCATGCGACGGAGAAGCGGCGTGGACTCAACACGTCTGATGACGCCTACGGCTCCATCCTCTGGGTCGCGAAGCGGACTCACGAGTCGACATTCGTCCGAAAGCAGAGGCGCGCGAGCCAGAGCGATGGACTCGCGGCAGGCACCGACCAAAGTAGTGGGGAGGTCCCAATAGCCGCCTGTGAGTGCGGATGGTCACTTTTAAAATTGCACCCAAGCGCCAGGCGTCGTTGAAAACACAATCACAACAAGCTGTCTGTTCTTTCAACGAACAGCACACGCCCCCATTCCTCTATTCACCAGCCAACCAAGAATCTTACAAATGACCAATTCGAGCGAAACGAAGGTGCCTCTGCGTGGCTACGAGCGCGTGCTGACCATGGCCGACAACGGCTGCATGAAGATCGTGCACGCGATGCTGTTGCGTAGTAGCTCAACTACCGGCGCCGCTGACGTCGCCGCCGACTCTGCGTTTTCGGTGTTTCTGCGGCATCTGCCAGAGGCACTAGTGCTCACGTTCAACAAGCACCCTCGCATGCGCGCCAAGCAAGTCAAAGGAGAATTCGCCATGGCAGAGATTGAGCCACCGCTCACCCTTGAGTCACTGTGGCAAGACAACTTGCTCCAAGTGCGCGAGCTCTCCGGCACTACGAGTGACCACGCAGGGGATGATTCGACTGCGACAAACTGGGAGAAATACGCCGAGGCCGAGTGCGATCGTCCGCTGGATCGGTTCTCTGAGCTTCCATTCTACGTTCGCATCTGGGTGTACCCGAGCGAAGGAGCGATGCGCGTGATGCTGTTCTCAGACCACTACATGTCCGACGGCATCTCGGGGCTCACGGTGCTCAACGACATGATGAGTTTTGCAGCTGAGCTGTCACTAGGACCCGCAACAACTCATCAAACGCTACCGCTTTGCCCGTCACTCTACGATCTGTGGATGAAGCCGCAACCTATAAAGCATTTCGTGTCGAAAGCTCTCGCGAAGCTTTTCGGAAAGATGCTCCATAAACACGAACTGAAGCACTTCACGCCGATTCTCCCACCGCGGTCAAACCAAAGCGATTTCACGCTCCCCGTGGAAATTAACTCGAGCTCTGTGCGCTTCGGAGACGGCTCGCCGGAAAACATGAAAAAGGCCCTGCGGCGCTGCAAAGAAGAGAGCGTGACGTTCTTCGGTGCGCTCGCTGCTGCGGTGACGGTCGCGTTGTATGCCGCGCGTGGCGATGACGTGAGTGGCCAGCAAGCTGACCAAGGGGCAGGCAACGCACAGCGCTTCAAGCTTCATCTTAGTCTGCCATTCAACATGCGACAGCGCGTACCGTCCCCGCCAGAAGAGACCCCAGTCGGCGCGTACATGGCGGGCAGCGGACTGGAGAGCTTCCAGAACGCAGGAGTGGACATGCAGAAAACCCGCTTTTGGGACGTGGCGCGCAACGCCAAGCAAGAAATCGATGCCGCGCTCAACAGCTTCGCGATGCCGCTGCCAGTGGTGTTCTACGACAAATTCGTGCACGCGAAGATGAAGCCCGAGTTCCTCTACGACATCAGTGTGCCCCACTCCGCGATTTCAGACTGCGATATCTCCAACATCGGCAGGTACCCGTTCAAGACAACCCACCAGTTCAACACAAGAGCAAACGGCCTGTCTCCTATCAATAGTGGGGACCAGATCAAGGACATCGCCATTGAGAGCGTGCATGTGTGCAATTCGATCCCGCACTTGGGACCAGCGTCGTGTGTGTACGTCACATCAGTCAAGCACTTTAGCTACGCGATGATGCACAAATTCGACCAAAGCCAGGGAGACAAACTCTTTGCAGCGTTTGTGGCAAGCGTTGAGCACATTGGCGACGTCGACGGAGACAAGACAATGGCAGATGTTGCGAAAAGCGTGCAAGCGCGCCTGCTTGATTCTGTTTGACGATATTCCTGCTTATATCAGATATATAACCTTTAGACTATTAGGTTCGACAGCGCCAGCATGCTCATAAACACACGTTGGGTTTGCTAGAAATTGGATTTTGTGAACGCTAGTTTTAACAGAGAATGATGGGGTACAAGTGTATGAATATGGCCTGCTTTAGCCAGACGGCCTAAGCTGCTGCTAAACTGGACCATAGGTGCGGACTCTCTTTGAGCCGGTGTTGGTTCGTGGCTGTCTACCTGGATGCCTGCTTCTGCTTGCGGAGCGCGCGGAAACCGGCCTGGATCTCATCGCTGGTCTTGCCCGACGTCTCTGGGACCATCTTAAATACGAAGACGTAGAAGATGGCCAAGGTGCCGATGAATGGCACGAAGCCGTAGTCGTCGAGGGCGTCGGCGATGTATGGGTAGCTCACACCGACGATCAAGTTGGACAGCCAGCTGACGCCAATGCAGAGGGACGTCGCCGTCGCGCGAATCGAGTCTGGGAACAAGTCAGCTGTCACGACCCAGAGCAATGGGCCAAGACTCACACCGAAGGCAGCGACGTACGTGGCCGTGAACAGGATGGACAGCGCCGACACGCCCGCGACAAGCGCGATGGTCATGCCGATGGCACTCACGAACATGCCGATCATGCCCCACAAGATCATGCGGCGGTTGCCGAAACGGGTCGCGAGCCAGCCCGAGAGGAAAAACGTTGGCAGCACGTTGACAACGTTGACGATAAGCGTACCGATGCGGTCATCGCTGAAACCAGCAGTGCTGAAGATATCGGACGAGTAGAAGAACACGGCGTTGATACCTGTGAGCTGCTGGGTGGCGGCGATACCGACGGCGGTGATGAACTGGCGGAAGAAGATAGGCGAGAACAGCAGCGCGAGGTTGTTGCCGTTGTACTGGGCGATCTCCTCGAGGTCGTCCGACGTGGGCTGCGCGTTCTCGACGTCGGTCTTCTCGGTCGATTCGAGCCAGCCGAGCGCCACGGGCACGTTTTCTGCACCAAAGAGGCGAGCGAGTTCGCTCTCAGCTTCTTCGCGGCGGCCCTTCATGAGCAACCACGCTGGGCTTTCCACCATCGTGAACGGCGTCAAGAACAGGAAGATGGCGGCGAGCACGATCGGGAAGCCAGCAATGTAGCGCCAGCCAGACTTGGTGTTGGCGAAGAAGAACGTGAGGCCGACGAATAGGATGCCGAGCGTGATGGAGATCTGGAGACCAACGCCGAGCTTGTTGCGAAGGTTTGGAGGCGTGATCTCGTTGATGTAGGCACCGACCACGCCCGTCGCGAAACCAGACGCCATACCAGCGATGAAGCGACCGACGGTGAACGCCCACACGTTGGACACGCTCATTTCGATGATCGCGCCCACGATCATGAACGCACAGTCGGCAAGCATCACTTTCTTGCGACCGAACTTGTCCATGAAGTAGCCGATGCTGAGACTACCAACCATACCGCCGGCCGTCCAGGCGTTCACGGCGAACGTCCACTCCAACTTGGAGTGACCTGGGAACATGAGGCACGTGCCCTCGGCGACTGGACGGGCATCACACTCGCTCTTGTCGTTGAAAGTGGACAAGTTGAGCTGCGACGTGGACCAACCGTACTGGAGCGGCAGGATGAGTGCCACGAGCACACTCGTGTACAGGATGGTGTTGGGCTTGAGGTTGAGTTCGGCCTCCTTGGCGGCATCGGCCGCGCCACCGTGGACCGAGACCTCAGCGACTGGGGTTGTCACTGGGACGTAGTTGCCCGCCTTGGGCGATTGCGTTTGCACGGGAGCCATGGTACTTGGTTCGAGTCAACTGCTGTTGCCGCGAAACTTGGTAATTGGCTGCGTAGAATGAGGGAAAATGAGGAATGAGCAGACTGGCGACTCGAGGACTTGAAACGGAAGCGATCTACGAGGGCCATCAGCAGCAGCCGCGGGCGGTGAACGAGACGACTGGTGACCCGGACCTTCCCAACCTCAACTTCAAGTAGCGTAAGGAACGAACGCGTCGAGCGTGTGGGAGCTGGGGCGGGCAAGCCACCACGTCTGAACAAGAAGGTGTGCCGCTCCGCAGGAACGAGTGGGCCACAAAAGTTGAGGAGGTATGCCGTTTCGTAGGTTCTCAGTGCTTCGACGCGGTGCGTAGCTTTGCATAATCAATCAAGTAGCAGACAAGATTGTCACGATGACATGGTGGGTGGAAGGAATCAAGTTACGTTCATTACACCGACCTGGGCTCCTTTTCCCACGATCGGACAGTGGCCAAGTTCAAGTTCGAGTCCACGTACTTGCCGATACAATTGTGCATACAAAGCTTACGATCCGGAGTGTCACACAGCGGACAATGGCAGCGCTTTTTGTAGTAAAAGTATGCGAAAATGCACGCTGATTTCTGAAGTTCAAGCGCGTCAAGACTCAGTAGCAGCAAAGGCATGCGCGAGACGCGGTACATGCAGCAATCTAGATATGTAGCTACTGTAACGAGTCGTGACTATTAAAAGGGTTAATCTCACGAACGAAGCACCAAGGCTGGAAGGTCCAACGCCGCTTCGTTTCTATCAGCAGGATAGGTTCCTGCTGGCGGCGAGTGAGTTGCAGCGAGCGCACGCTTTTCTGCGTGGGTTTGGCGGCGATATGCCGTTTCGTAGGATCTGAAGTTGTGGACTCGACGCACCTCGCTGATTGTGGCAACCCAGACGCGAGAGATGCGCTCGCGTGGGATCTTTTTTCTCCAGCTGATTCCAAACTTCAGAAATGAGCATCACGGGTCGCGTGACTAAGCGCTTGCAGGCACGGGGCAAAGCAAAGGCACAAGAGATCAACATTGCTTAGTATACAATTCTTCAGAACAAGAAGATCACGGAAGCGGTCAAGATCCAAGGGACTGCACACAACACTGAGATCCCGAGGGATGCATCCAACAAAAACAAGCGCTGCTTTGACTTTATGTGAGGGACTTGGCCCTGCGCTGCCCTTCTTCACTGGCATTTCTGAAGAAAGGCGAGCAAGAAACAGGGCAGCAACGCTTGCGTATGCGTGCATTGGTCGAATAGCGTATTCATGGCAAGCCTTTACTACCGCGACGCAATTGCGATTTAGGTACCATTCTGGACCGAGGCGCGGCCAGTGAGTGGCTCCTGGGTCCATGCTGCAGCAGCCTGTTCCATAAGAGAGCTGCTGCTTTGATCAGAGCAGCACGCATGTTTGGCTGGCCGTTGGTACATATGCACCATAGACATCTTGGCTGGCCCAAGCAGCCAAGTCTGACTTTTTACCTGCCGCGTCTACGCCCGAGCACATCCTCTCGATTTGCTGCTTGGGGAGCATTTCGACGACACGACTTTATTTTAATATGCTGCAAGACAGGTTGGGCTCATAGGACCAGGGGAAAATAGGAAAAAGCCAACATAAAAATGCCTGAATGGGTGCATAAAACGCTGCGTTTTAGTGTTGTATCGCGATTCAACACATTATCCCTTATAGCGACAGGCTGATAACTTTTTTGCTGCAACTTGATTTATTATAGGGGCTCTTCTGGCCGTAATCGCCACTGAGATCAGGGGTGTAAGCATTTCAGGCGCTTATATGGGAGACACAAGCTCTGCTTCGCATGCCTTTTGTATTCTTCTCAACGCATATCCTGCAACTGTTTTATAGCACGAGTCTATATAGCGTGCATGTGCCATTCGAAGGATCGCTTCCTATTTCTAATCACATACAGTAGTCTGCTCGCTCAAGCGGTTGTCATTCATGTGGCAAGGGTCCTCCGTTACCGATACATTCGCGTGAGTTTGCGCAAGTCTCGTCAAAGTCGAATTTTGTCTGTCAACCCTGCGGTACAACCAGTGCAAAGTTACAATCCACTCTGGTACGTTGACCATGAATCCACAGACTTGTTGCGTTCAACGTCCGAGCTCTCACAAAAGAGACGTACCTTTGACCACTTGGATTTTCTGTGGTTTCAGAGAAGTGAGCCGCTGAGAACCTACAGCAGTAGCAGGCGTGCGTCCCGCAGCACGGTGCTGACAGCACCACTAACCCGAGCACTGACTGCAGTTGCTCTGCAAGACAACGAATCTTTATTACAATCCCGGTACAGTACTTTAAAACACGAGCTTCGATGCGTGAGCTCGTGTGAAAGCCAATCGATCCCCTCAATGCACACGTGCACAGCGCTTTGGTACTGCAGCGTTGAGCCCCATAGCAGTAGTTCAACATGCCTAACATCTTTGAAGATAATCCACCATCCAGTTTCCCAGCGCAATCACATGGTGGCAAATGTTTGGTTTTGCCACCAAGAATAAAAGAAACGCGAAGATACAATCCGCACTCGAGTAGCTCTCATGAGATTTGTAGATCACTGCGCCAGCAAATATTAATACTTGATTAGACCTGGCGTGCTGGAGTACGAAGCCGCACATTTCTAAAATTCTAGCTAAGCAACGAGGAATCTGATTGGCTAGATCGACACACGAAAATGAAATTAGTCTAAACATGCAAATTTTAGCACAAGAATATGAAAATCGAGCTATCAGTTGTAACACCGTATTAAGGTTATCAATACTTCGTTCTGGAGCACTCCCTACGGCATACTAGTACTCTAGAACTGCTGTAGAGCTAAAGAGCTTGGCACGTCAGATAGCCTGCAGGTAATTCCATGTCCGATTCGCAATGCAACCCTGTGGTGCTCGATATTTCCTTGTGCAACATTCGAGTGGCACACACATTGCCATACTATAATAGTACCAGCATATAGCACATAATTTAGGGATTTTGTAGCTAATTGTTGAGTAGTAAAATACATTCTCGTTCCTGTACTGTGCCTTTGCTTTGCCCCGTGCCTGCAAGCGCTTAGTCACGCGACCTGTGTTGCTCATTTCTGAAGTTTGGAATCAGCTGGAGAAAAAAGATCCCACGCGAGCGCATCTCTCGCGTCTGGGTTGCCACAATCAGCGAGGTGCGTCGAGTCCACAACTTCAGATCCTACGAAACGGCATATCGCCGCCAAACCCACGCAGAAAAGCGTGCGCTCGCTGCAACTCACTCGCCGCCAGCAGGAACCTATCCTGCTGATAGAAACGAAGCGGCGTTGGACCTTCCAGCCTTGGTGCTTCGTTCGTGAGATTAACCCTTTTAATAGTCACGACTCGTTACAGTAGCTACATATCTAGATTGCTGCATGTACCGCGTCTCGCGCATGCCTTTGCTGCTACTGAGTCTTGACGCGCTTGAACTTCAGAAATCAGCGTGCATTTTCGCATACTTTTACTACAAAAAGCGCTGCCATTGTCCGCTGTGTGACACTCCGGATCGTAAGCTTTGTATGCACAATTGTATCGGCAAGTACGTGGACTCGAACTTGAACTTGGCCACTGTCCGATCGTGGGAAAAGGAGCCCAGGTCGGTGTAATGAACGTAACTTGATTCCTTCCACCCACCATGTCATCGTGACAATCTTGTCTGCTACTTGATTGATTATGCAAAGCTACGCACCGCGTCGAAGCACTGAGAACCTACGAAACGGCATACCTCCTCAACTTTTGTGGCCCACTCGTTCCTGCGGAGCGGCACACCTTCTTGTTCAGACGTGGTGGCTTGCCCGCCCCAGCTCCCACACGCTCGACGCGTTCGTTCCTTACGCTACTTGAAGTTGAGGTTGGGAAGGTCCGGGTCACCAGTCGTCTCGTTCACCGCCCGCGGCTGCTGCTGATGGCCCTCGTAGATCGCTTCCGTTTCAAGTCCTCGAGTCGCCAGTCTGCTCATTCCTCATTTTCCCTCATTCTACGCAGCCAATTACCAAGTTTCGCGGCAACAGCAGTTGACTCGAACCAAGTACCATGGCTCCCGTGCAAACGCAATCGCCCAAGGCGGGCAACTACGTCCCAGTGACAACCCCAGTCGCTGAGGTCTCGGTCCACGGTGGCGCGGCCGATGCCGCCAAGGAGGCCGAACTCAACCTCAAGCCCAACACCATCCTGTACACGAGTGTGCTCGTGGCACTCATCCTGCCGCTCCAGTACGGTTGGTCCACGTCGCAGCTCAACTTGTCCACTTTCAACGACAAGAGCGAGTGTGATGCCCGTCCAGTCGCCGAGGGCACGTGCCTCATGTTCCCAGGTCACTCCAAGTTGGAGTGGACGTTCGCCGTGAACGCCTGGACGGCCGGCGGTATGGTTGGTAGTCTCAGCATCGGCTACTTCATGGACAAGTTCGGTCGCAAGAAAGTGATGCTTGCCGACTGTGCGTTCATGATCGTGGGCGCGATCATCGAAATGAGCGTGTCCAACGTGTGGGCGTTCACCGTCGGTCGCTTCATCGCTGGTATGGCGTCTGGTTTCGCGACGGGCGTGGTCGGTGCCTACATCAACGAGATCACGCCTCCAAACCTTCGCAACAAGCTCGGCGTTGGTCTCCAGATCTCCATCACGCTCGGCATCCTATTCGTCGGCCTCACGTTCTTCTTCGCCAACACCAAGTCTGGCTGGCGCTACATTGCTGGCTTCCCGATCGTGCTCGCCGCCATCTTCCTGTTCTTGACGCCGTTCACGATGGTGGAAAGCCCAGCGTGGTTGCTCATGAAGGGCCGCCGCGAAGAAGCTGAGAGCGAACTCGCTCGCCTCTTTGGTGCAGAAAACGTGCCCGTGGCGCTCGGCTGGCTCGAATCGACCGAGAAGACCGACGTCGAGAACGCGCAGCCCACGTCGGACGACCTCGAGGAGATCGCCCAGTACAACGGCAACAACCTCGCGCTGCTGTTCTCGCCTATCTTCTTCCGCCAGTTCATCACCGCCGTCGGTATCGCCGCCACCCAGCAGCTCACAGGTATCAACGCCGTGTTCTTCTACTCGTCCGATATCTTCAGCACTGCTGGTTTCAGCGATGACCGCATCGGTACGCTTATCGTCAACGTTGTCAACGTGCTGCCAACGTTTTTCCTCTCGGGCTGGCTCGCGACCCGTTTCGGCAACCGCCGCATGATCTTGTGGGGCATGATCGGCATGTTCGTGAGTGCCATCGGCATGACCATCGCGCTTGTCGCGGGCGTGTCGGCGCTGTCCATCCTGTTCACGGCCACGTACGTCGCTGCCTTCGGTGTGAGTCTTGGCCCATTGCTCTGGGTCGTGACAGCTGACTTGTTCCCAGACTCGATTCGCGCGACGGCGACGTCCCTCTGCATTGGCGTCAGCTGGCTGTCCAACTTGATCGTCGGTGTGAGCTACCCATACATCGCCGACGCCCTCGACGACTACGGCTTCGTGCCATTCATCGGCACCTTGGCCATCTTCTACGTCTTCGTATTTAAGATGGTCCCAGAGACGTCGGGCAAGACCAGCGATGAGATCCAGGCCGGTTTCCGCGCGCTCCGCAAGCAGAAGCAGGCATCCAGGTAGACAGCCACGAACCAACACCGGCTCAAAGAGAGTCCGCACCTATGGTCCAGTTTAGCAGCAGCTTAGGCCGTCTGGCTAAAGCAGGCCATATTCATACACTTGTACCCCATCATTCTCTGTTAAAACTAGCGTTCACAAAATATATTTGTTTAGTTCACCCGTTCTGCATCTTCTAACCTCACAGTCGATGTGTCGTGAGGAGTATGTGGCACGTTGGGCTCCAGTAGGTGGATTTCGTCTGCAGGAACTTCACGTCCGAGTTGGCAACAATCTCTTGGAGATGGCTTTTCGTCAGCAAACAAAAGAACGAAACGCAAAGCCACTAGGCGCGCTTCGCTGCTTCAAGTTGGGCAATCAGCTCGGCTAGACGTGACTCAGAAATCCAAAAGAAGCCAGCGAGAGGCTCGCATCCATTGCGCTCAAGAGGCTGGCGTCCATTGCGACAGCCTAAAAAAGACCGGATGGTGCTTCTCCACTGGATATCTTTTGGTGTGTGTGTTTTCACACAAATTGTTCGCTGCGTAATAAAATCACAAATCAATCAAGTTCTGCAGAGTGCATGACAAGCCCTTTGTGTGCGTTGACAGAGCGTCAATCTCACTCAAAGAGAACAAATCAGTTTGGAAAGTACGTGGGTAGCTACTGTACTGCATTTTTGATTGGCAAAAGGATCGGGAAGAGTGCCACGTTTCTACTGTTCTCTGTAGCAACGACCAGCTGGACCTGCGACAACACAACAATCAAGTGTGTTTTACCCTTCTAAACTAATAGGGAGTCCCATACACTTGCCTTCAGTATACTGTGACAAATAGAACCAAATACAAGTTTAAAGGTCCTAAATCCGCTCGACCGTCCCAAACCCAAAAGAGGCCTGCGTTCACTCGTCTGAGCTCTAAACTTCAGAATCACATAAACGAGACGTCGGCTTGCGTTTCTCATGCTGGCGTCCAAGCGGAAGTACGCAACTCCCTGCACTCCTTGCTGCTGTGTCCACTTCCGGTTAACGGCTTACAACACACCACAATGGGCCACCTACCATGTCAAAAAGTATTTGTAGCAGCGGCCTGTTGTAGCGTCTTCCAAAAAGCAGAGACCATGTTGGGTCTGCGACCTGATTGCCAAATCACTGGCGGCGACTTTTCATCCACTCCTCCATGCATTTCAAAGTGAAAACGCCAACACAATTAATTGTTGCCAACATGCTTCGTATTGCAAAACATGACTTTGAATATTTCGAACGGCTGCACCAGCCACCATTTACCAGGCGGCACCCGACGAATTAGTGCCGTCGTGGCTTAAGTGCGAACGTGTCATGGAAGCGACACACGGCGGATCCAGGTTGAAGTTTGGGAACCAGCAAGGACTTTCCCTCGCTCTACGACGCTCTGAACTTCTGCTTCGCGGCAATTTCTGAAGTTCGCACGGTTTTGCCACACCTACGAGGCGAATGGCTGTCAGCGATCACCTACAACCTGGCACTTTGTCGCTACACTGGCTGCCATTGGCCCCTCTCATATGTATCTCCGATATATTCAGTGGTAGGGGTAATAGAACACTCAGCGGCAGCATGTCCACAGAGGTACCCTCGTCTGTCGCTCGATTGTGTGTCGCTCTTGCAGCCGACTTGTCCAGCTTGCCTGCCGACTCAAGAGCTCATTATCACTTTGACTGCCAAGCAAGACAGCTAGTATTTGTGTTATCCCAAGCCAATCGCAAGTCTACAAGATGGCGAGCCATTCCCCACTCCCAGTCCACGAGGACTCGCAGCAACCGAGTGTCACCTACAACCAAGTGTCAACCCCTTCGGCTGATGTAGACCCAGCCAACAAGAAGGACAAGACGGAGGGAGTCAAGATCTCGCCTAATCTAATTCTCTACACGAGTGTGCTGGTCGCCCTGCTCCAACCTCTTCAATACGGTTGGTCCACTTCGCAGCTCAACCTGTCCACTTTCAACAACAAGAGCGACTGTGATGCTCGCCCAGTTCCCGATGGCAAGTGTCTGATGTTCCCAGGCCACTCAAAGCTTGAGTGGACTTTTGCTGTGAACGCATGGATCGTCGGAGGCATGATTGGCAGTCTCACCAGCGGCTCCGTGTCGGACATCCTTGGACGCAAGAAGGTGCTGCTCGCCAACTGTGGCTTCATCATCGCTGGAG
>GL376636.1:501015-517630 GCA_000143045.1 Globisporangium ultimum DAOM BR144 | reverse complement strand
GCAACATGATACAAAAGCAAAGATGACATCATCGACGCTGTGATCGACTACCATGCGAGAGTACTACGACCGTACAAGACCATCGTCAGCAACAAGCGTCAGTATAAGGCAGTCTGCACCATTGCAAGTTGCCCATTCGTTGCTCGGTTTGCGTTCACATCAAGCTTCTATGCTCCAACTCTGTTTATCCCGCATTCATGTGCGATGAATACAACTTCTAAAGGTGCCAACAAGAAGTGGACCGCCAAATCATTGGCCAAGAATGAAGAAGTGAGGAAGTTGTTCGTGCAATGTGGTCGCAACATGACATCGATTATAATCCAAAGGAGAGTTAAGAAGATGGGCCAAGCAGCTACGTACATGAACTGCGTCAATGCATTCGCCGGCTGAAGAACGAGTTCTACGGCGATGAATATGAGCAATACACCAAGTTGATGCCGTATGCCAAGTGCCTCAATGCAAACTCTCACGCTGCAACCTGTGAAGTCAACGATGGAACTTTCCAACGGCTTGCAATTCTGTATCGAGAAGGAATACGAACATTCAGTCAATCACCAAGTCGCGGCATGAGTGTTGACGGGACATTGTTGAAGACGTTCATTGGTGGCATGCTTTCTCAATGGCAACAATGAGCTGCAGATCATTGGAATTGCGGTTGTTCTGATAGAGAACGAAGACAATTGGACGTTCTTTCTCAAGTTCTTGACAGATCACTTACCACACCAACCATCGTTCGTCATTTCAGACAGAGACAAAGGCTTGGTACCTGCCGTGAAATCTCTGCCTCAAGAGTTGCACCATTTTTTCTGCTTTCGTCATTTGATGGAGAACTTCAACAGAAAGTTCAAATCGAAGTTGCTAAAAAACGCTGCTTGGAGTCTTACCCGATCATTCGCTGAATCCGACTTTAACAAAAACGAGAAGAAGCTTCGAAAATTGAGTAATGCAGCTGCCGATTGGCTATTAGATATCGGGAAGGAAAAGTGGTCACTTTGCTACAGCCCATCCTCACAATACGGAATGCTGACATCGAACAGTGTCGAGTCGATCAACAGTGCTCTACGTGGAATACGCAAACTGCCAATTCTTGATTGTTTATTGTATATCGAGCGTTATGTTGGCACAAAGTGGTCATCAAGTCTGACGAAGGCAGCGAACTGGAATGAACTTGCTGGAGTGGCGTGCACGCGCATGGAAAAGGCACTCAGTATTGATGTCGATTATCAGGTCACATCATTCAGTGATTCGTCGTTCTTCGTCATCATGTACACGAAAAAAGGCGATGTTCCAATTGAACATACTGTGCAACTCAACGAAAACACCGCGTTGTGCCCTTGCGGTTATCAGAAGGACACTCAATCCCCATGCACCCACGCGTTTGTGTGCATGCGTGTCTCCAACCGGCTAGGTGAGGCACATCGATTTTTTGATACGACGTGGCATAAGGCAACTTATGTTACTGCATACAGTCAGAGTGAAGACATGCATTGACCACCTCCAGTTATTAAGAGTGCATTGGCTATTGGTGAATGTGCTGCACCGACCATAAAAAAGAAGCGTGGTCGACCAAAAGGTAAGAAACGTCGTGAGAGCCAATTCGCCACCTTACAGCTGAGTCAAAAATCCAGAAAGTTGTACTTGTGCTCTGTTTGTAGAGCTCATGGTCATAACAAACGATTCCATGAGCCTAAAACGTCCAAGTGACTGTGTGCATGGTTTCTACGCACAAAGTCTTTGTATACATTCTCAGTGTAGCCATGTGATACTTGCTCATCTGAATATACCAAAATGTATCCATTTTACCCCATCACATCCACGTGATGCTTGATGAAGTATGCTTTCAATTATGATGAGAGTGGCGAAAAAGTGATGTGATTGACTCTGTACATCTGGAGCTGCTTAGATTTGATCTTATTGATGCATCGTTGCGTCGAAGGTCTTTCTAGAAGGAGTATCCGCCATTCGGACTTAGTGTACTGGCGCCAAGCCTGACTCACTCTTCACACGGTGCGGTTGCGTTAGCAGTTCTATGTTGTGTGGGAGAAAACCAAGACGAAACCAGAAGTATTGCTCCTGGTGGGACTCGAACCCACGACACCCACGTGCATACATGGAGCTTAGCCACTAAGCTACAGGAGCGCATAAATCTTACAGTAACATTCAGTGTCATCTATGCATAACGTATTTATCATCTTGCTGACACTGCAACGGTTAGATTATCATAATTTACCGTCATAAAACCAGCTCTCGTATTTGTCAACCTGATAGAGACAATTTCTTTATAAATGTTAGAAAAGAGACATGTTGTTTATGAATGTTTGAAATCAAAACATATTTTTATTCTCCCTAAAAAATATACCAACCACGTATACTATACACCGACGTATACACATTATCCAGACGTCATTAAACCAGCATCACGGAGGCTTAGACAAACGTGAATCTTAATCAATGTGTACATATACATTATATTTTTCTGTGTTTTTGACGAGGAAAATCCAGTCTAGGATGAAAAACCTCAAACATCCACTATGTAATGGACAAACTCAACCGAGCGAACTAACCAGGGCAAGCCTTACGGTTGTGACCAGTTTGCTTGCAAACCCCACATCTTCGAATATGCCGACTCTCCAGAATCTCGGTAGCTTGCTGGGATGCAATCCTCTTCTTCTTTGGCTGTCCTCTCTTCTTTGAAATAGATGGAGACATACACGCACCACTCGTTAGTGACTCTTTCAGGACAAGCGGTAAAATGGCATTTTCTGATAGCTCAGAGTAAGCGTCTACAAATGCCGATGCCTTCCAAGAAACATGAACATACGCTGTCATATCAGGAAACTTGTTGATATACTTCAGAGCTAGAAGAGCATGAACACACGGCGCATTGACATCTTCGAAGTATCCGCACGAACATCGCACAGGTTTATCACAAAACTGAACTGCAAACTTCACTGGAATACTCCCAATTCCTGGCCGGATTGTGACAATGTAACTTGACGTGGAGCTTGCATAAGTTTCACCATATTCAGCGCTTGCCAGTGTTTTATCGACCTTGCGGTATACATATGGAGTTAACTTTCCCCACTCTTTGACTTTATTTGCATTCTCCGTCCATTTGCGAGCCACGTAACGCTCAATTTCCATCGAACAATCAATGATAGGAAGACTGCGAATACCTTTCAGTACACTGTTAACGGCCTCAACATTGTTGGATGTCAGTGTGTTGTATCGAGGACGTGGTGAGGAAGCCGTTGACCATTTTTCAGGGCCAACCTCTTGTAGCCAATCAAGCGCACTCTTGTCCACGTTGATGAGATTCGCTTCTGCCTTTTTGTATGTCAACCTTGTACGCAATCGTGCCAATACCCATGCTATGTTCTTTAATTGTTTGGACTTGAATTTCTTGTTGAAGTTATTCATCAGGTGTCGAAAACAATAAAAGTGAGGAACATCAGGTGCAGTTGTCATTACAGCTCGTATTAATCCCTTCTCCCGATCCGAAATCGCAAACGCTGGAGCAGGTTGGAGAAGAGAGAGCACATACTTCAAAAACCACGTCCAATTGTCTTTGTTCTCTGCTGAGACAAAGCCGACTCCAACAATTTGGATCTCGTTATTACCATTGCGAAACCACACTACAAGTAGAACTCCACCAATGGAAGTCTTGAGGAAAGTTCCGTCCACTGCGATGCCTCGTTCAAAGTATGGCCGATAGGCTTGCATTCCTTCGCGGAATACGATACACAATCGCTTGAATACACCATCTCCGACATCCAACTTGGTTTTATGGCCTCTTCGATTGAGTTCAGTCATGTAGGATGGAAGAAAACTGTACTGTTCAATGTCACTGCCGAAGAATTCGAGCTTCAGCCTTTTGAGAGCATGAACACAATTCATGTAGGATGTGGAAATACCTTCAGTCTGCAATTTTTTCTGGATTATCACTGGTGTCAGTTTCCTGCCTGAGGCTGCGATCATTTCTCTGATTGTGGTATTTCCAGCAATCTGCTTCGCAGTAGCATATCTACACGACGCTTTGCAAGCAACTGAAACTTGGCAGGAGTGCATAACAAACTTAGTCTAGGGTTGAACGTCTGCGAAAAGGAGAACTGTACTACGAACGAGCAGTTATCTTGTGTACAAATCGCTTTATAACGCCATATATCACTTGAAACAATTCGAAACGGCCGGTTGCATTGCTTGTTGAACTCGATAACTGCTTGAGTGATGTCGTTTTTGCTGATATAAATTCTTCCATCAAAGAAGTGACTAGTCGCCTGTTGATCGTCGTCACTTTCCATGGTGAGGGAAAAGAATGAGAACACTTGAGAAAATCGGAGCACTTGTTGGTCGCCACTGAATCACACACTGCAGAGTACCGACGACACCTCAAGTCCAATAGACTACAACCAAGTTATCCTCTTTAGTGGACTAGCGGGACAAGCACAAAGGCATTAAACCGCAGACCTAGTCTCAGAGTTGGCTGTGTGATGTCGTAGGACAAGAAAGTAGCAGTACTGACTCCAACCGGCGACCACGGGGCAACACCGAAGTGACTCTTGTAACGAGACTCAGTTCTATCTTGCTCACTCAAATGTAAAATGCTGAATGGCGCTGAGGAGGAGAGGGTGGAAGGTCGATTTGCGTAGTTGCTGGAAAATTGCAGAGCGAACTTGTAAGGATGCTTGAGTATTTGAGGGTAAATTGAGAAGTGAGATTGAGAAAACTGCTTAAGAAAAAATTCAACTTCTTCGTCGCTAGTCCTTGGACCCCTTGGGCTCTTCCTACTCTTGTTCCTTCCCTTGCGCACTACTTGATTTTTACTGGATTTTTTACTGATTTTTTTCATATCTAATTTGTCTTCCTTCTTTGTGGACAGAATGGCTTCTGATATAACAGATGGATTCATGTCCTATCTTCACCTATGCATAAACATACAATCATTCCTATAGATGTCATAATCATCTGCTAACATTCCGATGTACCGAAATATTGGTATACTATCCAATCATGGCACTGTCGACCCTTACAGTCAACATAGTGAAAACGCCAACAATGTACCTTCACACTCCCCACAAGCGTGTGTCTCATGTCATTCACTGTGTAGTTACATACTACACAATATAGCATTGACCGTCACGTACAGTAATTTGAAGTCTGCAGTGGCCACTGAGTACGTAGACTAGCCAAGTTACGAACAATTGGTGCGAATACAGCGCACTGAAAGAAGGCCTGGCATACAGTGCACACTACCTACAGCATTATGAAGTCAAGATGGAAGTCTTCGGAGATAGCCAAATGATTATCGCAGCCCAGAACGGGGTTTCCTCAATACGCCAGACCAAGTTGCAGCCACTAGCAGTTCGGGTAAATCAAATCATCGACAACTTTGTGTGGGTCTCCTGGAATCACACAAAACGAGAACAAAACAAAATGGCCGATCTTCTCGCCAACATGGCAATGAACTCCAAGAGTGCGAAGATACTCACCGACGAATCGCGGGGAAATGACCGAGTTCTTATGTCCCAAGTCGCAGATCTACTCGAAAATGACGTCGGTGCCACACCGTCAAAACTTAGAAACACCTCACTCTCAGCAGTGTTAATGAGACTCTGGAATTCTTAAACTATATGTAGATCATAAGTTAAATAGAATGACCTTCTCTCTCGTAGAGAGGGAATTGGAGTACGTAGACTAGCCTGATCACGCAAGACTGGTGAGAACGCAGTTGAATTTTGCGGGGCTAGCATATAGATCAATGTACACCAGACCTCAATTCAGAGTGTATATGTTGTTGTATAGTATACATGGTTGGTATATTTTTTTATATTCGAATCTTTTTGTATATTATTTTTATTTTCAAATCTTTTTGTATATTTTTTTTACTTTTCATTTATCCTGGTGTATATTTTTTATATTCCCTAAATGATTCTATCGCTTATTTATATATGAGCTAAAATCGTATTGATAATCCCGCTCGTACCAGTCAACGTTTTCATAATTGTCAAGTAATTCACTGTGAATAGTTTGTGCTTGTAATAGTCTTGGTTAGTTTCCTTCATAACGATAGTCTTTTTTGCCGTTTGCCTTTTGTTAGTTCCATTTTATGCGTAGAGTCAATGCTTTGTTCATTATCTGGGCGACTTAATAAATATACCTTGACGGCGGCTAATGTCTGGTCGCTCATGATTGTATATTAAACAAAAAAAGAACTACCAAATCACAAACTCGCCACTGCAATCTCTCTCTGGCTCCTGCCGGCTGCGTTCATGGCCGAGATCAGGCCTTGTTCGTAGTCGGACAGTGACGAACCTCTTGGCATCGCAAAACTTGTTCTCTCGCTCTGAAAATCACACATAAGTGAGCACTGAGCCTATTCAATATAAAAGACGCTTTCTAAAGGCAAACGAACGCACCTGAGTCAATAACAAACGGCGCTTCCGAAGCGGTCTTATATATCCTTTCAGGGGCTTTAAGCGTTATTTTCTAGAGTGCCATCAGTTCTGCTCGGATGGGAATGTGGGTAGCACCAAACGATTGGTCTGAACGAGACGAGTGGTGGAACGTAATTACGAATGTGAATACGGCTTTATGTGATTGCAATCGTAAAAAAACTGGTGGTCTTATACATGTGGCCAGCACTGTAGTTGATTTTGTAGCGAATAAGTTATATTTCATCTGGATGCGTAACTTACTTGATATCGTGGTATTTTATGTGGTAATATTTCGAAAAGAGCATATTTTTTATTTCCCCTAGATAGTAACTAATCTTCAATTATTACATTCGATAACTCATATACTTACTCTCATTATATTCTCAGTCAAAACATAAACTAACCTAAATCAGTGAAGCAGAAAATGAATGGACACCAATTGCTCGAGATCAAATGCTTCTCATTTTTAAAACTCATGGCTATATGCTTTTCAACCATGGAGAATTCGGTAGTAACCATTTGAAAAACTTTGGCTGGCTAGTTTTTTCAATATGCGCCATATTTTCGGTTTTGCAGAATATCTCGAGAACTATCATTTCAACGAATTTCGCGTTTTCACCCTGATGGACAGCATCTAAACCTCGAGTTCAAGTGCCCGGAGATGCCTACCCCGAAGTTGTTAGGTGTATGTAAGCTTGCTTATATGCATCGACCTGAAACAAAAAAACAATAGATCTTCCCTGAGTTATCGTGACACTTTGGTATCTCTGGGTAACACATGTGATCTATTGAGGCGATCGAAAGTTAAAGCATACAAAGAATGTGAGAGTAATACCGTCAAAAACGAAGGTCATTGCAAGTGCAACGTAAGCATTAAATAGCAATAATTATTTTTTATAAAACTACACAGTTATGAATATTGTATTTAACCAAGTACTCGACAGAATTCCAAATCCTATTCTCAACTGGCCAATCCTCAATGAATTATTTCTTGCTAAATTACAGCAACTTGGAGTTCATTTTGGCAAATGCGCTCGGTTTGCCAATAAATGCGTTGGATTTCTGCTCCAATGCAAACTTACTAGCTTGCGTCAAATTTCCATTTGCTTGCGCTGACGTGGCAAAAGAACCGGGTTCCTGCGCGTGACTGAAGGCTGACGTTTCAAAATAGGTGGAAAATAGTACTGTTTCCAAATAATGAAAGCTCACCTTTGGAGAAATGAGCCCAACGACCCAGTCCACAAGGCAATGAAGCGCGATGCCAATGCCAGCGACCACCATAGATAACCCAAGTGTCCCTGCGGCAGTAGTCGCAGCGGCCGACATGGCTATTGAATATCCGACGTAGATTAAGCCCAGATCTATCGCGTATTTGATTGTCTCGGCGGAAGAGAACCCCTCCAATACCGTCTTGGCAATATATAGCGATGTTGACACAATCACTGCGATGATTGCCACGCACTTGGCTACTTTGGTTGCATTTGCCGAGTGCTTCAAGACGATTGTTTCTTGGCCCTGGTTGGTACGCATGAGGAAATCACGGCCACTGCTTTTCCACAACTGGCAGTTTGGATCGATTAAATCTTGAATGGACGTCGCGCCGACGCCCAAGGCTTCGATGTCTTGCGTTGTCCGTACAATGAAAGTGTTTGATCCGCCAATATCCAGGAACGTCGTGAATTCGCCAGTGTTGGAGCCGATATGCATGCTATAGGCTTTGCTCAGCACATATTGATAGCCATGGCTGCGCAACGTCTCCGGTGATATGGGGCGGCCTCTATCTAGTAGATTCAGAACGTCACTGGCACACTGGATCTTGGTGGTGCACAAATTGCCGGCTGTCTTGAATCCATCAATCTTGCGGACTCCCCACCCGACAAAACGGTCAGCAATGTGCCGAGTTCCATCGCAAACAGAGGGATCAAGAACCCGGTCGCCAATCGCATGAGTCAGCATTTTTGCGTTGCCAAAGCTGGAGCTTTCACCCTTCAACCGCAGGACGACGTTCTCCATTGAGTTAGCCACGTGATGCTTAAAGACATGCGAGGGCATTGTTTGGTGCGGCGGTACCCAGGATGGCACCGGGATATTAGAGCGGCCGTTGTCATCCATGACAAATTACAAATGGGACTCTACTTAACTTGGAGTGGCTAACCAAAAAAATTCAGGTTCCTGCTGACCTGACGCTAGTTCCAAATATAGAAGATCTATTGAACCCGCCGGAGCTTTTTCAACAAATTCTTTTGTGTTCGGTGGAACCATCCTTTGGGTTCAGTATGGGGAGCAGAGGTGGCTTCATCAATATTAAAGATCTATTGAACCTACCAGAATTTTCTCAACAAATTCTTTTGGTTCGATGGAATCTTTCTTCACATTCAGCAGAAGAAACAAAGATGGATTTCTCAATATTGAAGATCTGTTTGACTCACTGAAATTTTCTCAACAAGTCCTTTTGGTTCGATGGATCCATTCTTCACATTCAAGATGAAAAACAAAGAAATTAGGAAAACAGAGATCTGATGAAAGTATTCAACCACTTTTCAAATTTCCACTAAACGACAAACCACTCGCAACAAGCAAGCAAGCCAATTAAAGAAACATGGGCGGCACTCCTTCACGTGATGCGGAAAAATTAGCCCATTCGGACTACGATTCTGCTCTTCAGCGGGTCAAGGAACTCAAGGATGAGTATGGTAATGGGATCAACGCAAATATCGTGATTCAAAACGAAATCGAGGAGGGGTACACGGTTCATTTGGTATTGGTAGCAGAACGTGCGGGGCGATGGCATGCGAAACCTCAGAATACCCTCCAATACGGCGAATGTGCGTCTGGATCATTTGTTAAAAGAGATGGAGCAGCCTATGGGGTAGAATTTGCACTCCAGTTCCGCGTAACGCCATCCGACGGTGACGTGACGAAGGTGGCGATTTTTGGAATTGGCATTGACGTGCCATACGGAGATGGTTCTCGAAATGGGATATATGTGCAAGGCAATGTCGACCAATCAGTAGATCTGACGAAGTTGATCGAGAACGCTTGTACGAACAAGGCGACTGTCCATCATGTCGTGGCGCAGGGCATCGATTGCAAAGCGTACTTGGAAACATCAGATGGCTTCACTACTAGCCATCCGTTAGTGCTCATCAAGTTCGTCAAATATAAATGAAAACAACCAATAACTCTGGGAGAATCTTTGAGCGCAAATACGGAACATATAAAATTGGTAAATAATGGATTTGCTTTGAGCCGATTAGTCACATAGGGTTTAGGGTTTAGATACTGTCCCGTTTGGAAACTAGCCACACAAATTTCTACGAAATTTGGGGGGGTATGTTTCAAACGATGGACAGCATCAAGGCGAAAACGCGAAATCTGCCGAAATTGTAGTTTTTGAGATATTCTGCAAAAACCGAAAATATGTCGTATACTGAAAAAACTAGCCAGCCAAAGTTTTTCAAATTGTTACTACCGAATTATCCATGGTTGAAAAGCACATAGCCAAAAGTTTTAGAATCGAGAAGCCTTTGGTCTCGAGCAATTGCTGTCCACTCATTGTCTGCTTCACTGATTTAGGTTAGTTCATGTTGTGACTGAGAATATAACAGGAGTAAGTATATGAGTTATCGAATGTAATAATTTATGGTTAATTACTGTCTATTATGGTTTTATGTGTACTGAATCAAACCATTTGAATGCATTGAAGTATGACATCTAATGCGTTGACTAGGGAAGCTATTAAATGTAATAGCTGAAGGTGGCAAGCCTAGTTATTTAGATTGTATGTGCACTGAATTCACCAATACTCAAGATGATGGGCAACCCCAGCATTTCCGATATACAAAGCCATGGCGATGATCACCTTCAAGCAAATACAAAAGTGAATACTCAATCCCACTGAATAAATGGGAAAAATTTGAACGGCACTGACTGTCTGTGGGGAGTTGATTGTAATAATATTGAAAATATGGTTGTTGATCGTTAATACGTCGTCTGGATATATATGTGCTACTCAAAACCCAAGCGCGGATGAAATTAACAAAATAGAAAATTTAAATCAGGCGGGAAACATATTGATTGCTAGATTAGTGTTTGGAGGATTGTCATCTGTGATAAAAATCGCAGGGTGTAAGAAATATCGGAACATTCTTATTTAAAAGAACTCCTACAGCAGAGTGTTGAATCCATTATGCTCACCCTCGCCATATTCATTTTAACGATGTCCATAAAACTGCTGTGTCATTTAAGTGCTTCCTTTTTAGGCGCTTAAATGCGTAGATACAATTTGGTAGCAAGTGGCTGTGGCGTGTAAACCATGCAGCGCACAAAACACAGGCACGCTAAATCCTGATTCCGAATCACAGGGACTGGCACTTGCTACATACAAATTGCTTCGAGGTAATGAATACTTCGAATTGGGCAATGAACTAAAGATCGTCAGCTTGCTCGTCACTGCTGGCACGCAGTACAAGAACGCCATGCCAGTGGATACTCCTGATGAATCAAAGAGTTATGAAGATTGGATGCAGCATTTCGCTTATAAGTCGTGGTTTCAAAAACAAAAACGACGCATCACTCGTCATCTTTTGCTCTTTGAGAAGGCACAACTTCAACCAGGCACAGCGATAATATCACTGATTTGTACCCAAATGAGCTAGTGGCTGCCTATGTGTTGAACTCGCTACTGAACTTAATGTTTTTAGAAAAAACAAAACGCAAGCGTACTTTTTCATTCAACGTGTTTTATGGAAGATTTGAAAACAATCATGAGGAATCGTTCTTCCTCATTTACTCGCGTGTTTATGAAAGAAGTCTTCTTTGCGCGATGCAGTTCGATTTGATGACTCACTTCCCAATTTGTCCAGCCCAAGCTCCACCTCATCCTGCCCGCCCACCTCCAATGTCGCTCTTTCGCAACGTTTTCCGACCCGACAATCCTAAACGACGAGAACGAGTGCGAGAATACCATATGCGTGCGGTGCTGAAGCTCTCCGATTTGTGCATCAAGATGGAGAAACTCGTGGAAATCGGAAATGAAAGCATCGGCTCGTCTTCGTTGAGGCCGGAGGCTCATAACTTCAGGGACTGGAATTTGCAAGACCTTGCTGATCGATTGGAGCATCGTGGTAAGCAGATCAAGGAGTGGGTTGAATTCGCTCTTCCAAAAGAAGACGTTGAACTGGACCAGTTCCGAAGCCAGAGTTTTGACGACATGGAGCTGAGCAATTTGCACGAGATATTTCAGAAAGTGTGGACAGCGTTGAACGCTGCGGCCGTTCTTGCGATTGGCTACATTGCTGTCGTGATGTATAAAGCTGTGTCGATCATATCCGTTATGGGTATCAGTTGTATCAGGATCGCGTGCGGTGTCGGTCTCGGAGCTATTTGTGCAGTTGGAGCAATCGTCGTTGTCGATGTTCTGGTCAGTGCGATCATGGATGAGGACGAATACAAAAAACTGGAAACTGCACTCCGTGCTTGGGAAAGCTACGAGAAAAAAACGGATGGTATTCTCGAGGACGTCAGTGAAGAATTGTCCTACTTTATCAGGCTGATGCAGAAACGAGCAAAAAAAATTGCGCGTTCGTGCTAGTTGCGACCGCTCATCTCGAATCAGCATGCTAGGTTCAAATCGCACTAACCGAGTTAACTATTCATGCATATGTTGATGTAAAAAAACTAGGTTTAGGGTTTAGATACTGTCCCGTTTGGAAACTAGCCACACAAATTTCTACGAAATTTGGGGGGTATGTTTCAAACGATGGACAGCATCAAGGCGAAAACGCGAAATCTGCCGAAATTGTAGTTTTTGAGATATTCTGCAAAAACCGAAAATATGTCGTATACTGAAAAAACTAGCCAGCCAAAGTTTTTCAAATTGTTACTACCGAATTATCCATGGTTGAAAAGCACATAGCCAAAAGTTTTAGAATCGAGAAGCCTTTGGTCTCGAGCAATTGCTGTCCACTCATTGTCTGCTTCACTGATTTAGGTTAGTTCATGTTGTGACTGAGAATATAACAGGAGTAAGTATATGAGTTATCGAATGTAATAATTTATGGTTAATTACTGTCTATTGTGGTTTATATGTACTTACTTAAATCATTTAAATGTATTGTCTTATAATATCTTATGTATTGACAATATACAGACAGCTTCAATTGAATGCATTAAAGAACATGCAGCAGGTGACATTAACAAAGGTCCACTAGTGTAAAAACACGCATTCTACTTTGCCGCTGAGTGGCAATTCTACAACCCATTGAGCGTGTGACACAAACAGAGATTCAAAGGATGCAAAATCACGCAGTGTGACACAAACAAATGTCCACTTGTGTAAAAAAATGCATTCGAAATTTCTTTTGATTGGCAACTCTGCAAATCATTGGGCGTGTGACACAAACAGATGTGCTGATAGCGTAAAAACATGCAGCGTGACACAAACAGATGTACTGATAGTGCAAAGACACGCAGTATGACACAAACAAACAGAAATAATGACAGTGCAAAAACACGCAGCGTGACACAAACAGAGGTCCTAGCACGTACTTCGAGGTGACACTTACACGTGCTTTGTCACTCATACCTGTGAGATGCCAAGCTTTCTGACAGGCAAGTTCTGTTTCATTTTCCAATTAGCTATGGAAAGCAAAACGTACTCTGAAGCGGCGGAGTCATTCCAGCCCGAGCTAATCGACATCGACTACGTGGAGATCAAGGGACCGCCCTCTTGTCTCGAGGTCATCTCACGAGCTGAGTTCACCGTCGGAACGTTCAAGCGCGACTTGCCCAAGCGAAATGGCCAATACTTGCTACTGGCATACCAACCGGGGTATGTGTACGTGAAGGTTACTCATGAACAACGAGCGGATATCGTTGAGGATTTGAGCGTGCGTTTTGGAGTTGTCCTCGAACCAAGTGCGGACCCGACCGTTCTTCTGAAGAGCGTGTCAAGAAGAATTGTCTCGTCCCAGCTAGCCAGCATGTTGGAAGGACTGGAGGTCACTGAAGTCATTTATGTGAACTACGGTATGAAGGCGCCAATTCGATTCTACAATTGGCTCTCTTTGCTACCCGACAGCTGCAGCGTGATTGTTGATGTGGGCGTAGAAGATATGTTGAAGGACGAAGACTTCGTGGTTCTCACACGATTTACCGGTGGACCTATGATCGAGCATATTTATCACAACTTTGAGTTGTTCAGTCTGCTGCAGTACGGGTACGGCCAGGCGTTTGGAACCTGCTTGATTGAAGCCAAGCGGAACGTGCACACCAACATGCTCAAAGCACATGTTTATTCAAGTATCGTTCACTCGTTGAAGGCAAATGTTCAAGCGGTGTGGGTTCCGAAGCCTCGTAATGTCAAAGCGCTGCGACGCTACGAAGAATATTACAAGCGTTTATCAGTGGCTTATCTTCGCGACGGAGGTCGGTGTTGCCTGATTCGTACCAAAATTCGAATCCGCATGTGCTCCTACAAAACACTGTTGGAAGACTTTCGACGGTTGCGTTAGGGAGTGTATTCAAGGGCAGAGTTTCGACGACTCCAGCTCGATGAGATTTTGTACTCAATACCGCAAATTCTGGACTGGGCGAAGTTGAAGAGCATTTTTCAAGGCATAAACTTCAGTGTTTGTACGCCACAGTAAGTTTGTAACGGGGTTATACGCTAAGTTGCACTGCAGCAACGTAGCACAATCTGTTGACATCGGACTAAGTCCGCATGCAACCAAAGTTCCCGTACTTGGCTACGAGAAAGCACCAAAGCAGCCAAACCATTAGGTTCGCCGCACTTACTCGAAACACAAAGGTAGCCAAGCTACTCTGAATAGAGGTCGGTCACAAAGACGACTCTCATAGGCTAAAACGATATGCTTCTAGACCAATTGAATTACACCAAATGGATACGACCATTCAGAGCCATTCACTTAGGTTCACATTGAAATAAATGGAAGTTCACTATACTAGAAAGTGAACTCAAGACAACTCAGTTGTCCTACAGAGGGGAACCCCCAACAGATACACAGTTCCATTTTTACCTCTAACTAAGCCTTTAGTTATTCACGGTTATTCTATAGAGTCCTATAGGTAACCGATCGTTGCACTGCAGGAAGCAGGCAACAGCTCTCGGAACAGAGTCCGTGAGAGAAGTCGTTGAATACGCTTCCTCACACACGTACCGTGCTGCGTAACTCGGAAATGTCCGGTTACAGAATCTCACGACCCCGTCTTCAGTTGATTTGATACTTTTGCTCGAGTTTCAACCGATGACGAAATGTGTTTTCTGGACTTGAACTTCATTTCTGAAAAGGAAGTCTTCTTGTCCTTTTTCTTGAGTGCTTTAAACAACGCCATCGACGACTTCAGGGCTTTGGTGTAGTCACAAAACGTTGGATCCATGACTTTTTCTAGAACTTCGAGATGATAGTCTGGAAGATAGTTCGGCAATGAGTGTTGTGTGAGATCGGACAATACTTTGCATCAATCAGAAGTCTTCAGCTGTCGACAATCTTACGAGAGTACTCGACGAGCTTGTTGTAAATCGCTTGATGCGTCCCAAATATCTTGGTCAGCAACTCCTTTTGAGGTTGGGTTGGATAGAGTCTCACTTTCATTAGACTGTTTGGAGTCTTGTCTGACTCACTTGTTGCGGGAGGCGATGGAGGCAACGATAGCGGTCGACATGACTTTGATGAAGTCTCGATGACGTTATTCAATTCGGACCACGGCTTCGCTATGAGTCTCCTTGAACGTACTAAAACAGACTTGTCTTGATTGGACGGTAGTCATATCTCCTCGGCCCGTTTTCGAACAGGCCACTTCCACCAATCTGGACTGTCTTCTATCGAGAGACGAAACCGAAGAATGATGCCGGTGATGATGGAGGTGTTCAATGTGTGAAGTTATATTATTGATCACCGAGGTTTTATCAATCCAGTAAGTTTGCACTTGAGCATACAAATATCAACTACATCATTTGACCGATTTGTATTCAATATAGTGACAATGTAACGGGATTACCTGTTACACGGCGTACACATGCTTTGAGGAAGCGCGCGAGAGGAAAGGGCACAGCGATAACGGTGTGTCCAAGAGGAAGGTTGGAGCTTTACGCAATAGAGCGCAAAACGAAAAGTGAATTAGAATTTTAAAGTGGTAACATGGAATCGTTCTGACTGAAATCTACGGTATCTCTCATTGGTAGATAGTCGGGTGTCCAGCCCGACTACCATCCAATTAGATTAAATCTTAATGGCTTAGTCCTGTTGACTAATATGCAATTAACTACGTACAGAGTTCTTGCATGACACATATTAATGTGTCCTGAACTGTAGGTAGTGGGTGGGTTTGGAAAAGGGTAGAACCCGTGTGGGTGACAATCCACACTCTCCTGACCCGAGAACCTATGTAATGGGTAGCCCCATTACAGAATGCGTGTTTTTACACTAGTGGACCTTTGTTTGCGTGACGGATTGAATGTTTATAATGCATCCAATCAGTGGCATCTCGAATGGCGTCTTTTTACACCTGTTGACCTTTGTTAATGTCACCCGCTGCATGTTCTTTAATACATCCAATTGAAGCTGTATGCTGTCAATGCATAAGATGTTATAAATTAGTACATTCAAATGGTTTAATTTAGTATACATAAAACTATAATAAACAAGAGTTAACCTTAAGTTATTATATCTGATAACCTCAGTACTTACTCCTGTTATATTCTCGGTCAAAACATGAACTAACCTAAACCAGTGTATCAAAAAATGAATGGACACCAATTACACGAGACCAAATGCTTTTCATTTCTAAAACTCTTGGCAATATGCTTTTCAACCACGGGGAATTCGGTAGTAACCATTTGAAAAACTTTGGCTGGTTAGTTTTTTCAATATGTGACATATTTTCGGTTTTTGCAGAATACCTTGAAAACTATAATTTCAACGAATTTGGCGTTTTCACCCTGATGCTGTCCATCGTTCAAAACATTCCCCCAGAACTTTCTACGAAATTTGTGTGGCTAGTTTCCAAACGGAACAGCATCTAAACACTAAACACTAAAACCCTAGAACTTGGTTAAGGATGCAATGCTGCGGCAATATACACAGCCTTTCTCTTTATTCTCAATAACATTCTCATAACTTGATACAATCGTATGATTGAACACGGATAGGCATTAACCG
>GL376636.1:425076-473476 GCA_000143045.1 Globisporangium ultimum DAOM BR144 | reverse complement strand
GTAATCCGGCAACTCACACTCCGGAACAAACTACCTACTGTAGAATAGCCCGGAGAATGGATATTGTAGGTCATTAAATTGTACTTAAATATACCTCACCTTCTAACTAAAAAATACTCTGTCTGATTTAATATTTGATGACTGAAGTCAGCTGAGGACGAATTTCGCTTTTTTATCATGATCCTGTCCATGGTTCAAAACCATCCAACTCTAAACCCTAAAAATACCTTTGGAGCATGGTCAATGGCTTCCGTTAGCCAAGCCGCGTTCGATGTTCTGCATTGCGTTTTAGCGACGTTGGGCGTGCTGTCCCCATGTTTTTTCTCCAGATTTACAAGTTTGGTGACCTGCCTCCCCGTAGTGAAACGCCGTACTTTTCGAAGTACCGTAGACAACTCCCTTGCTACTGCTCTTTTGTACAGTGAACTGCGAGGGAGGCGAGTATGTCAGGCGAAATATGAAACAGGCAGATCGTGGACGTGGACCTTCTCACGGATCCCACTCGTCCGACAATCCCATCCGCACTGAGAAGGCCACCGTGTTAACCACGAAGCATGGTCCAGTGTGTGCATGTAAATTCTCCGCTGATGAGCACGAGACTGACTGGAATTTAATACAACATATATGCTACAGAGCTCCAGCGCACGAGCACGACAACAGAAGCAAATGTGACAGCAACCGCAATTCTCTCGTATCAGGCGTCGTATAAACAACACACAAGTGAACGCCCACTATCCGCTTGATGAGTGCAAAACTGACTCGTGAAAATCCTACCTTCTGATTGGCACGCTAGCGCTCTTCATGTAGGGCGTCATTCGAATGTATGTGTTTGCTCATCGGATCTGTAGATGAACGATTGGCATCAGCAGTTGCTTCGGTAAAAAATAAGGATAACGATTCTTTTTTTGTGCTTGTAGGGTCCACCGCATGACCGCCTGCGCAACCTTGTGTTACGAAAAGCTGAAAACGTTTTGGCAAACTGGTTTGTGGATCAGATTCAGTCGCCGGCTACGATACCGATACAGCGCATCCCACGTTTAGGATCGCTTCTCAAATCTCGATGATACCACCAACTGTAAACGTGGAATGGGCAAAGGTACTTTATTGTTCACAGGATAGGCTGGACTTTTCCTCTAGGGTGTAGCACAGTCCGATGATACCGCCGTGCAAGTGCACGCTGGTGAAGGTGTGTAAGACTTTCAAGTTGACCGTCTAAACACTGCTTGTGACAAGCCTGGTGGGATTGTGATTGTTTGTAAACCACGTATGTAGTTGAACGCGCCGCGATGCGATGCAATGCAGCACGATCTGCACACTGAGGTGATACATGTATTCTATTCGCAGCTTTAGCAGACTGTACCACCTTCAAAACAGTGAGCTAACAACGCACATTTGCACCATCAAAAATGTCAGATCAAGGGATGGTGATGCTCACCTTTATCTTTATGATCCTTCCCTTCTACAAAGGGTGACTTGCACAAGAGACCATTCTCGTTGTATGCACACCCATACAACAAATAACCTCACACAAATTATCGCTCAATCTCACGCCAATGCACTGTACTATACAAGCACAAAACAGCCATACCAATGCACTGTGTAACCGCACCCGCTCACGACGCACTGTCCGTGGCTGGTGCATGAACGTACGCCCCCAAACAGCATCCAGAAGACAATCGACCGAGCGCGAACACGGAGGTTGCACAGTAAGTTGTACCAAGGTCTTGGAGGGCTCATAGACAAGCTCAACGAAGTCGCGAAAACTGACCAGTGGTACAGTCATATGCAGTACCGACTGCCAGCAGATCTATGGAAGCAACGAGGATGTCTTACGCCGTACCAAATGTGGACGACATACCGGATTTCTACGATGCAGCTCAACCTGTTCCATCCGGGAAGGGTCGAGTCGTCGGCGTGCCCAAGTAATGCCGGATGTGGAGAGACAAAAGAAACTATCTCACACATAGTCTGGAGTTGCAAGCGAGCACAAGCCGTGTGGATGGCCTTCCTAGGGCGATGGATGGGCCGAACATTGACGGAGCAAACACTCAATCTCTTCCTGCCTCATATTGCTAGCCGCACAGCCCCGCCAGGTCAACGATCTTTGCTCCGGGAATTGGAAAAGCGCTTCGGTTTCATTACTCCGGAACATAGGACAGCACTACAGAAACTTTGGTTTATCGTCACATCAAGCATTCCAGTATCGCTATGGAGAACGAGAGTGGAAATAGTGCATGAACGACAACACCTCACTACCGAAGAAAGCACCCAGCGCGTGTGGACAGCATGTGTGATGCAAGTGCGGGCTGTGGCACATCGGATGAGAACACTCAAAGGAGAAAAGATCAATGCAACTTGCCTGAACCAACTGCTCAGTGTACTGGAGAGACAAGATTTCTCGCGCCAACTGGAAGCATGGGCGACGGCGCGTCTGTATTTCGATGGAGGTGCACGCGGCAATCCAGGTCCAGGAGGCAGCGGATGGGCACTCACCTTCCTGAATGAACGCTGCAATCGATGGGAACTCAAAGCATGCGGCTATGCGTACATGGGACCAGAAGTTACGAACAATTGGTGCGAATACAGCGCACTGAAAGAAGGCCTGGCATACAGTGCACACTACCTAAAGCATTATGAAGTCAAGTTGGAAGTCTTCGGAGATAGCCAAATGATTATCGCAGCCCAGAACGGGTTTTCCTCAATACGCCAGACCAAGTTGCAGCCACTAGCAGTTCGGGTAAATCAAATCATCGACAACTTTGCGTGGGTCTCCTGGAATCACACAAAACGAGAACAAAACAAAATGGCGGATCTTCTCGCCAACATGACAATGAACTCCCAGAGTGCGAAGATACTCACCGACGAATCGCGGGGAAATGACCGAGTTCTTATGTCCCAAGTCGCAGATCTACTCGAAAATGACGTCGGTGCCACACCGTCAAAACTTAGAAACACCTCACTCTCAGCAGTGTTAATGAGACTCCGGAATTCTTAAACTATATGTAGATCATAAGTTAAATAGAATGACCTTCTCTCTCTCCCAATGCACTGTGTTGTACAAGCACAAAAGTGACATACAAGCATACAATAATGTTCATCATACAACGCGCATTTATGATCTCCGTCCAGCTACACCACAAGTCATCTCTATCTCACTTATGATACTCGGATTTGGAAAATCTTCTGCTCAAGAACATGCAGCCAGCATTTGGCCTCCTAGAAGGCCTCATCCTACACTTTTATATAACTTACATAACTTATGCGGTTGAGGGTGCGCAAACATCAACGTCTGTCTGTTGCACCTCTGGTCGAAATGTGTGATTTCGCTTTTGCTCGCTTGTTCGTCCATTCTCAGCGCGCGGTACATCATCGTTGATACCTCCAGCACCTACTGGTCCCGCCTCACATGTCTGCATTGTTGTCAATGGAGGTGTGGGTTCCTCGCCGCATTCCTTTGTCATCATTCTTCAAATCACCAGCTTCTGCGCGCAAGCCATCCCCACCTGTCCAAGTCAAGTCTGCACAGTCAAACATGGCGGCGGCGATCCCTACCACGGCTGCAAAGATTGAAATCGCTCAACACATTTCGTACTTGAGTACTGCATCGCAAGCAAAGGATGGAGAGTACCAAGCTGCCAAGACCCCCGATGCTCTTGAAGACGACGCCCTTCGTGAAGGTGGTGCTCCAAGTCTTCTCAGTAAAAAGTACGTTGGCGTTCTCGCTCAGTACGCTGCTGTCGGATTGATCGACGCAGTGCTCCCTTCTACGATTTACCCACTGATGCAGTCGTACTTGAATTCGAGTGGCACCCAGATCGTGACGGCGTCGACGCTCATTGCGCTGCCATGGTCCTTCAAAGTCTTCTACGGCATTCTGTCGGACTGTGTGCCAATCTTCGGCTACCGTCGTCGTCCGTACATGGTTTTGGGCTGGTTGATCTGTTTCGCTATGCTGTTGGTCATGGCGTGCTCGCCTATCGGCGATCCATACTTCAGTAATCCGGACGACGCGAACATCGCCCCCGAGGACTACTACTTGTATCCTGGTATTCAAGACTCTTTCAACCTCGACGCTCCGAACAAGGGTGGCAAGTACGTGCTGCTCATGATGTTCAGCGCCTTTGGCTACCTGATGTCTGATGTGTGTGCGGATGCCATGGTAGTGCACCTCGCCCAGCGTGAGCCTGAGAATGTTCGAGGCTCGACCCAGACCGCCATCTACGGTACGCGTACAGCAATGAACGTCGTTGGTACCATGATAGTTGGCTTCGCGTTTAACGGCAAGCAGTACGGTGGTACCTTCGACTGGTCGCTCAGCTTTCCGGCTCTGATGATCATCCTGACGTGCTGCCTTGTGCCTGTGATTCCCATCACCTGGTTCTTCATCAAGGAAGAAAAGACGACGCGCGCAAATTTCTCGGACTACATGAGCCAGTTCTGGGCATTCCTCCAAAACCGTGCCGTGTACCAAGTTATCTTCTACAACTTTTTCAGCGGAGTCATTGGCAACTTCTCGTACACTATCGGGTCTCCAATCCAGCGCTACTGGGTGCATGTTACCCCGCTAAACAACTCGGTCAGTAGCGTGCTCTCCAACTTTGTGTTCATGATCGGCATTTTCGTGGTCGGTAAGTGGGGATTGCACTGGAACTGGCGTTGGGTTGTCGTCTGGACTGGTACTCTAGTGATCATTGTTGATCTCGTCGTGACGCTTATGGTTGTCTGGGATGTGTACCGCAATCAATGGTTCTGGTTGGGAACCCCGCTCGCCGTGGAAGTGCCAGCGGGCATCAGCTTCATCATCTCGACATTTGTGACGGTGGAGCTGGCCGGTGAAGGTAATGAGGGCGCCGTGTACGGTTTGCTGACCACGGTGTCGAACCTGTCGTCACCATTCTCGACTACGATTACCAAGGTTGTGGACGAGAAGTGGCACATGACCAACGAGCGTATCCAGAACGACGATCACTCGATCCGCTCGGATGTCACGAGGGCTGTTATTCTCATGTACTGTATGACCATCGCGTCATGGTTGTTCTTGCCGCTTTTGCCAAAGCAAAAGGCTGCGACCCAAGAACTCAAGCGCACTGGCGGCTCGAGCAAACTCTTCGGTGGTCTCACTGTGCTGTACATTTTGTTCGCACTCGTGTGGTCAGTCATGACCAACTTGATGGGCATCTTCGAGAGCACATCGTGCCTCGTCATTGCCGGTGGCGATGGTTGTTAAGGAAGGCCCGGTTTTGTCTGGTTGCATGCAAGTCTGGGATCACTTGTCCCGCGTCATTTGGTCCGAGTGGTACGCGTTTTGCAGCACTTGGTCGAGCGTACGCTACTATGACGCTATAACTCTCAAGAAGAGCTCTTTTACGTATCATACTCCTCGTTTCCCTTTTCCTAAGCATCCATTCGCTCGCTCGTTCTCTCATGCATTACGGTTGTAGCTCAGTACCGGTACAGTAATCCAACGTGTCGTTTTGGCAGGTGGACTCATTGTGGACGTGCAGTGAAAGCACGGATGGTGACGTGGGCGGCGTGTCGTCGGGAGAATTTCAGCGAAAAGCTGACTGCATTTTGTCCAATGGCAGGCGTATTTTTTCTGAGCCCTTCCCCTTTCCACACTGGCTTTTAGAAATTCAAGTACGTGTAACGTCACGGGTTGCGTACCAAGGTACTTTCGTACATTTCGCAAACCCTGCACCTTGTTTACGCACGAATATCAACTCGTCCCTTTCTCTCTACAGCGATATAATCGGGAGAACCACTTTTTAGCAACTCTCCGCGTGAGTTTCTAACCCTTCTTTCCGTGGCGGCGGAGCAAGCACACGCATATCGCAAACCGCGCAGTCACGAACACACGCAGCAAGAACCCCAGCAACACCACCCGCCGCCACCGCCACCGCGCGTCTGTTTGCATTCGCGCCCCCGCGTTCTACTTTCTCTCTCGCTCGCCCTATCCATACAGATAGCATCACGGTGCGCTCCGAGTCGAGACGCCCGTTCCCAGCAGCAGCCGAGAGTCTCTCCAGTGCTCCCTCTTTGTCCCCGTGCATGGCTAACTTCGCCGCCTTCTTCACCTGGAACACGCTCGACATCATGTACGTCCGTCTTAGTAATATGCAATGTAGTATTTATTGCATGTGGATGGGGAATTGTGCTAACGGCCGCGGGGTGTCTGCGATAGTTTATATAATATACGGTTGCAGAGGGTCGACTCATTAGCGCAATCGTCCTAAGATTCTGAGGCAAGCACCGCCGTTTCAGAGAAGACTGCCAAGCAGGACGAGCGCCATGGACGACGACAGCAGCGATAGTAGCGGCAGTACGGGCAGTAGTACCGGCAGTAGCACGGACAGTACATCGTCGTGGAGTCTGAGGAACGCGCGCGGTGTCCGTCCCCCGCAGCAGCAGCGCGAGGACGCACATGTGCCCCCGCCCCCGCGCGTGCGCCGCAGTACAGCAGATATCGACTCGCGCGCCACCAACACAGCGCTCCGGAAGCAGTCCTCGCGCACCATGGCCAGGAAAGCGTCCAAGAAGATCGAACACGCCAGGATGGTGCCGCCAACGGCCTTCACCAAGCCAAGTGGGAAAGAAAACGCGGCGAGGAGCAACAGCGACGCGGAAAAGTCTGCGCGAAGCGACGCGATGTGGAAGTCCAATGTGGAGAAGTGGCAGGAAGAGGTGTCGCCTCGGAACCTTACGCCTCGCCACAACTCGAAGCGTAAAACGAAGCCGCTGCCTCACAACGGGTGGAACCTGCGGCCGCACCACCGACGGTACGACGGGGAGGACGACGACGATGGTCACGATGCGCTGATCCCTACGTACCAAAATAAGAGCCCCGGCGAACAATCGCGCTCGGGCATCCGCACGCCGCAGCCAGCGGAAGAACCGGATGCCGAGAGTCCTATGTCGTCTGTGGCGATTGAAATGAATCCTCTGGTTCAAATGACCACGATGGCGCCATCGCCTGGACCATTTGAGATGCAGCAACAGTTGGAGAAGACAAAACCGTCGTTGTCGGCACAGACGAAGCGCATCATGGAACGCGCGCCACTGCTTCGTCCGCTGTCGTCGATTGAAAACGACCCGGATTGGGAATATCGGTATGCGCTCGAATCGACGCCGAACCTGAAGGAAGAGTTTCTCATTCTCGGAAAACTGTCGTACCCGGTCATCTTTACGTATGTACTTGAGTTTCTCCCTGGTATCGTGAGCATGACCATCGTCGGTCATTTGGATTCCCCGTTGACAAAGGAGTACGTTGACGGCGTGTCGCTCTCGACGATGTTTATGAACTTGACCGGTATCGCTTTTGGATTTGGGCTCGCGACGGCGATGGACACATTGTGTTCGCAAGCGTACGGTGCAGGCAAGCCACTGAAACTTGGGATCTACTTGCAGAGCGGCTTGATTGTGCTTGGCATCACTGTGATTCCTGTGTTTCTGTTGAACTGGTACACGACGCAATTCCTTTTGTGGATGGGGCAACCGGAGGAAGTCGCGATCCTCGCCGGTCGTTTCAGCCGCATGATTTTGCCGGGGATTCCGTTCCTGTATGCCTATGAACTGTTCAAGAAGCTTTTGCAGGCCCAGAATGTCGTCATGCCCATGGTGTTTATCGCTGTGTTGAGCAACGTTGTCAACATCGCGCTCGGTGTGTACTTGTCGTTTTACACGTCGTGGGGCTTTGATGGTGCGGCCGTGGCTCGAACGGTTGCGAATATTATGTTGCCTGCCTCCTTGATTCCGTTCTTCATGTGGAAGCCCGAAGTTGTCCGTGAGTGGTGGCCAGGATGGAAACTCGCTCAAGCGCTTCAGCATATCCACGCGTTCTTGACGCTGGGCATCCCCGGTATGTTTATGATGTTGCTTGAATGGTGGTCGTTCGAGATCATGGCGGCGTTTGTCGGGTTGCTCCCGAATAGCATTGTCGCGATCAGTGTCCACTCAGTGCTTGTGAGCGTATCGACGATGGCGTTCAACTTTTTCTTGGGGATCTCGGTCGCGACAAACATCCGCGTGGGCAATTATGTCGGGAGCAACCAGCCAGAGCATGCCAAGATGGCGTCGAACTTGGGCATGCTGCTTTCGCTCGCCGTGTCAGCCACGCTCGCCGTGATCATCATCGCGTCGCGCAACTACCTCCCGATGGTGTTCATCAACGACCAGACGTCCATCGCGCTCGCAGGCCATGCGCTGCTTTTCTTGATGCCGTACCAGATGTTGGATGCCGTGAACAGCGTGATGCAGGGCGTCTTCCGAGGCACTGGCCGCAACGTGCTCGGCGCGTATATCAATCTGTTCGCGTACTTTGCGATCGGGTTGCCATTTGGCCTGTACTTGGCGTTCCCGCTCGCGTACGGCGTCGAGGGGCTCTGGTTAGGGCTCACGGCGGGCATCTTTGTCGGCTGCATCATGTCGATCTACAAGATCTACAATACCAACTGGGAAGACATGACCGATGCCGCGCGCATCCGCACGTCGTAAGACGGCTCCTGTGCTCCTTTCTCTCCTTTTCTTTTCCAAATGTGCATTTTGTTTTCCTCCTTTTGATTTGGAGCTAAGAGCTTTTAGTTTTATGAAGAAAAAAAAGTAGGTGGTTAGGAGTGTGCATGCTTCGTTGTGCGCTGCGCCATGAACAACAAAAGTCGCAGCCATTAGTGAAGTCAGTAAGTCCTAGCTAATTGTATGAACCCATTCCAACATTTTCGTTGCGAGCCACTTTCTGTGAGGCTACATCGGTCTTGTTTAGAGTGGACCACTCCACACTGGGGCTACGATCTACTGCCAGCACTTTGGACACTCTTTTTCGTTCTAGAAACGCATTGAGTGACCAGCGAGCATGATCTCCTTGCGGGTCGTGGTCGTGGCAGTGGTGACGCTGTGGAGCTCTGGGGGGCCAGACGGCCGTTCGTCGCTTGTCGTGGACGCGCAGCGATTCATGGATTTCAAGCAGCCCTGCAGGCCATTCAGCTGCGCCTCCAAAGATCTTCGGCCGGCGCCGAAAAGGTACTTGCTCAGCATTGTGTCCAGTATTCCTCGTGTTGGTTGCGTGTGCGGTGGATGCAGTGCGACTGATCTTTGTTGCGTGTTATGGTTGTTTTCTCTCTCTACGCACACACAGAGACTTTGTGTTCACTGCGAACGGATGCGGGACTGCGATGCTGCCGATCAGCACGGACGTGGACTTCGCCGACTGCTGCAATTGGCACGACGCGGTACGTACGACTCTGAGTCATTTCTATTGTGGTCATTCTTTCAATGACGGTCCTGAATGATTTATACGAGTATTACTATTATGACGTTGCAGTGCTATAGCACATGTGGCATGAAGAAAACCACATGCGAGAAGCGGCTGGACAAGTGCATGAACCAGAAATGCGAGCTCATTGGAGACGCTGCGGAGAAAGACAAGTGCAAGTCGACAGCCAAGTTGTTCTCGTTGGGCGCTCAGATGATTGCGTGTCCTGCATTCCAAGACGCGCAGCGCGAAGCCTGTCAGTGCGTACCGACAGAGCAGGTTGACGCGACCAACAAGGAGCGCTTGGTGCAGTTCCTCAAACAAAGTGACGCGCCAAAGAAAGAGCTCGACCCCGCAGCGCTCGACAAGCTCCTGGCAAAGTATAGCGGTCAGGAGCCCAAGATGTTTTTGCGACTGCTGCTCAAGTACCCGCATGCGCTCAAGATGGACAAGAAGAAAACGAACTTTATGGAAGACATCTTTAAGGCTGGCGGCGCGGACATGCCGTCGTTCCCGAAAGCCACCAACCGAGAGAAGCCAAAGCGTGACGCAGTCGATGACGCGGTCGATGAACACATTGAGTTGTAAATACTGTTGAGTAAGTGCAGTAGTCAACTTGTGGTGTTTCATAGTGTGTATGCGCGCTGTTATCCGTGGGCATAAATAGATCGTCGTCCTTGAGCTCTAAAGGAAGGCTTTTAGGATTCGTGAGCGACGTCGCTGACATACTCGGGCTTGCAGATGCTCACGCCGTACTCCTTCAAACTGCGAGTACGATACATCCCATCAACAGCATTAGCGAAACCATAACGTCTCGGCCATATAGTATAGAAAGTCTACCTGGCCGCGAGATCTTCCATCGTGAGCACGACTCGATTGCTTGCAGAGTTGGCGCCGCCATTCGCTGCCATGAGCGCCGCCGCACTCGTTGCACTCGCTCCGGTCGCCGTCGCAGCAGACGACGCCGACGAGGAGCTGCTCTGCGCGCGGATGCGCTGGTACTGGAGCGCATCGTGGCTCACGTCGAGAAGGAACTTGTGCGCCGCCAGCGCGACCATCCGAACGCTATCGGGTACAAAACACAATGAGTGTGAATGACTCCCTCCAAAAAGATGAACAGACAGGAAAAACAAACAGTGACGCACAGGCGCGGGTCGCTGGTGTTGAAGCCCGACTGCTGCAGATAGTACTCGACGACCTCCTCCGGCACCGTCGGCGCGTAGTTCGCGAGCACCTCGAGAAAGTCGTTCAGCTGCGTCGCGTCGTCCATTTTCGCCTCACTCTTTCTCTCTCTGCCTCGCTCTCGTATGATGTCTTCGATCACGCACGGCTCCCTGAATTAATGATACCGGTATTGAATCGGTACGCATCCTATTTTGAAACAGAGACTCGCGTGGTATCAAAAACTGGTGCATAAACAGGCCAGTCCTAAAATGAGACCCTACCCATTTTATAGAGCACTCCGAAAAAAACGCTATTGCGTGGGGCCAAAAAGTATCTGCAGGTCCTCTTAAGCAGCATACCGCTGCTCTATACTGTGTAGAGGAGCGCAGTCAACACCCCAATTCGTATTGAGATCAGATCCTGTCCAATAGCATACATACACTCTCAGCGTCCTCGCGGATGACCTGATCTAAGGTGCGTTCGTGCGCAATGCGAAACATGCTCCAGTTGCACTCTCTGCGCAGTCACTCGCTCATTCCTCACCACTGCTGCTGGTACCACAGTGCCACAGTGCAAGAGGAAACGTCTCGCACTGCGCTCGGCGCGTCTGCTGCTTCTGCAACGACGGGCGCTTCTGATCCGACCCCACAAGCGCACTCGCCATGAGCGCTGACCAGGACGGGCTGCTCGTGCACCTGGGCAACCAGAAGAAACTCTACCTCTCGAACGACATCCTGCTGCAGGACGTCACGACCGCGCTGCCGATTCTGCAGAATGTGCTCGCGCACGGCGTCGCGGGGCCGCAGTGGCGCCAGCGTGTCGAGAAGGAGGTGATCGAGCTGTACGAGACCACGGGGACAGCGACCGAGTACGCTGTGGCCGTCAAACTCGACCTCAAATGCCACCTGAACGAAGCCTTCAACGCGCTTGTCTCGGACGATGCCGCAACGTACACGGCAGCAATGCAAGGATTCTTTGGCAAGAAATTCAAGAAAGGCACCATTTTGCACCGCTTTGACGATGAAAACGCGCACACCAAGGCGCTCGTGAAAACTGCCACGTTCGCCAACAGTCTCGCCAAAGACGTCGAGTTCAACTTTGTTGACTACCGTGTGCGCAATCTCGAAGCAAAATCCGCAACGCGCGTGACGAAATCGCTGCCAAAGGAGTTCCACGACCGGTTGTCGAAGAGCTCGGTGCTTGGTGGGGCGAAGGAGGTAATTGCGTGCACCCACGTCGAAGCTGCTGGCATAGGCCGCACCAAAGTGTTCTTTTATGCCTCGTGCTCGGTCGATGACGAATCGTTGGACCAGAAGACGAGCTTCAACATGAACAAACCCATGAATTTCCTTATTTTCCTCGCCAAGTCCATGACGAATTTCGAGAGCGTCCTCCGGCGGCGCCGCCTAGGCTTCCAGTCGTATATTTATTCCAGCAGCAAAGTCCTGGCGCGCAGCGTCAAGACGTGCAAAGTGTGCGAGAAATCGCTCAACGTGCTACGCGGGGATCACTACTGCCAAGTTTGCGGCTTCCGAACGTGCTCTATGTGCTCCGACACCATCAACGTTGAGCCAAAGCTGGGCGTGCTGCGTATCAATCGCATTTGCAAGCAGTGCGTCGAGCTCACTGACCGCTGCTTGTTTGAGGACTTGGAGCTCGACGTGCTCGGGTCTCCAATCATCGCAGAGGTCGCAGTGCTGCCATCGTTCCACCAACTGCAGATCGCGGCCGCGCGCAGCTCCGGGTCTCGCGGGCGGGATTCGTCTCAGTCAGGACGGGAGTCGGACGCGAAGATTGTCGAGTACCTGTTCTCGTCCGACCGGTCAAAGCAATCGCTGGCGCTGGACCACCTCGGCGTGAGCAGACTGATCAACACTGATAACAGTTTTGTCGACACGTCCACGGCAACAACAAGCTTTAGCTATAGCGTGTTTGACAGTATCCTGCGCCAGTTTCTCTCGCAACCAGTGCGACTCAGCGTGGCCGACTGCGTCGTAGCCGAGCAGGATGGCCGACGTGAGTACCTACTCAACTTTGAAGAGGGGCTGCAGATCCCGGAAGTACCGCCAGCAGTTGATAACGAACAGATCCGTCAGGACTCGATCCATCAGATCGGTTTCTTGAGTCCGTCATTCCAGAGCGACGCGTTCAACATCATCTGCGAAATCGCAGCCAAGGTCATGGACTGTCGCACAGCATACGTCTCGGTGGTCACCAAGGAACTCCAGTACGCGATCGCGCACTGCAACATGTCGCTGCTGAAGCTTCCTCGCCGGGAGACCATGTGCGCATACGCACTCACGACTGACGTCCCGTTCATCGTGCGCAACGCATCCCACGATATCCGCTTCCGCCAATTCTTTTGCGTCGCGCGCGCCGGGCTCAAGTTCTACGCGAGCTTCCCGATTGAGGCCCCGCCGGCACTCGGTGGTGGCATCATTGCGTCCCTTGTCGTCATGGACAAGGAGCCAAAGAAAGTAGTGACGAACCGCCAATACTCGCGCATGGTGACACTCACCAAAGTGATCTCGGAGCTGTTGTCAGCGCTGCCACGCCAGTAGGGTGCTGCTCCTGAGGAAGCTTCATTGGGGATGCGACACGAAGTGTCGTGGTCTCCCCTGTAAAAGCACGGATGGAATGCATAGGGTGGAGTTGCTTTAGAGAAGGAAGAAGCTGCAAAAATCTGATTCAGACTAGCGTTACTACTAATAGTATATAAAAACTGTTTCGTTGACAAAGCTGCACACCACGCTTTTCTATTGTAGATGCATAGCGAGAAAAGATATTCTCATGAAAAACTGCGTTTGCGTCAAAGTTTGCTGCAGACGATATTGAAGCTGGAGCCAAGTGTTTCACGAATTGTGGGCGGTTACGCCACGAAGGGCTCCAATAGACTCGCCCCGTAAAAGCATGTGCAGTAGTCACTTTGACTCGCAGCAGATTTCAGGAAAAACAGAAAAAAGGGACTGTCATGTGGAAACACGAGAAGCCCCACTTGTCCCACTCGTTCTGGTCCTCTGCGTACACTACTTGCTCCCGCCCATCTCCCTCGTCCTTGAACATTGACGTGCGTGGGGTCATTGGAAGTTCAGAATCGCACTGGAACGCTCTCGATGAGCCTGAGACCGTGGCGCCACGTCCATTTCGCCACGTTAGCGAGTTACACCTTGTCCAGTGGCGAGCTCCTCAGGAGAGGAGAGTTTGTGTCTGGGGGACTGTGGGAACGGCTCATTCTAATTCCTTCTTTCTGCTCATTTTCTCTCTTCAACTCACCCCGAGAAAAGTCCGTTCATCCGTAAAACTGCAGTCACGGGGAGACTGAGTGCAGACTGAGAGCTTGATTGTTGCCTGTCCTTCCAGCCATTTCCTATTCAATGGAGGCCAACCACAAAGAAGTGTTACCATTTACACTCTCGTAAAAACTGGGCAGCAGACCAAAGATCCCCCATTGTTGCGGAGACTTCGCCAGCGGTACGATCGCACAATGCGGCGCGGACGTGTCACGTTGTACTGGCGCCCATCCCTTCTGGGAGGGAAACGGCGCAACACGTACCTTTGACACGCCAGCACGCGTCAATACCATCCATCTCTGTGACATCGCCCTCTTCCCTTTCACACATGCCTAGTGTCCAATTTGCCCAGCGTCTCGCAACTAACCCTCTGCTGCATCCAGCTACGTACCGGTCGTCATGGATATGCATCACAGCATTCTTCAGGTCCACGATGCGGCGCCTGGGGGCATCGTGATCAAGTCGCCGAGCGGACGCGAGAAGCTCGTGCTCACCGACGAGGAAATCTGCAACGACATTTTTGCGACGATCCCAAAGCTCCATGAGGCCGTCGCGCGCGACACGTACGGCCGCCGTTGGAAGCAAAAGTGCCGCGAGAACGGCGTCGACGTGTTTGAGCTCGAGACAGCGTCCGGCGTTGCTGGAGACGAGGACCTCGACCTCGTCCACGCCGTGGTCGCCAAGGTCGAGCTCAGGTGCCACTTGAACGAAGTGCTCAACGTGCTCGTAAACGAAGACTCGACCGAGTATCAGACCACGATGCAGGCGCTTTGCGGCAAGAAGTTCAAGCGCGGCGAGAATCTCTTTGCACAGCGACGCATGTTCACGGCCCAGAACCGCGTCCAGGCGTTTGATATCGTCTCCCAACCAAACAGCAGCAAGAGCAACGGAGATCTTCTAGAAAACAACCCTGCGCACGGCCTGATCGCGGTCAAAGTCGCGACATTGCGACCAAAGCTGAGTCTCAAGTTCAAGTCGAAGCACCGGCTCAAGCAGCGACTCGCGCTCTCCTCGATCACGCAACAGTACCCGGGCAAGGACCGCGCCGTACATATCATCAAGACGCTGCCAAAGAGCGCGCACGACCAGATCATACCGGCCGCGGAGCGCTCTGCACTGCGTCGCGACTTGGACCACATCGCTGTCGGTTTCAACGTGCAGTCGACCCACCGTGGCGGCGGCAGCATCAACCACACGACGCGTGTCTTTGCCCACGGATACGCGTCAACGACGCCGCCTTCGTCCTTTGGTAAGATGGGCAGCACTAAGCAGCTCACGTCAATCAACGCGGCGGACTTGGCGCGCCACCGCGACGCGGTGATGAACCCCGAGGCCAAGCACGTGATCAACTTGCTCACGAAATCGCTTCGTCAGTTTGAGCGCGTGATCCGGCGGCGCCGCTTTGGGTTCCAGAGTTTCATCTACTTCCCCATGGGGTACGACGACCCGATACTCGAGAAATCGTGCTCGATTTGCCACAAACACTTTTCGTTTTTCCGACGCGATTTCTTCTGCCAACTGTGCGGCCACATGTGCTGCAACGACTGCTCACAGCTACATGAGGTCGAGGCGCGCATCGGCGAAGTGCGCAAGAACCGCGTGTGTTTGAAATGCGTCGTGCGCGTTGACTCGTGCGTGTTTGAAGACGAGGAGCTGCTCAAGGCCCTCGGGCCGATTGTGGTCGAGGTCGACGACGCGCAGTGGCTCAATGACGACAACTTCTACCTCGCCGATATTGACGAGGACGCCGAGACGGACACGACATCGATCACGTCTGTGACCTCTTCCACTGGCACGAACTGCTCAGTGGACGAGATCCACGACAACTTGTACTCGGACGACCCGACGCTGCGCTCGCAGGCGCTGGACTTTCTCGGTCAGTTGGTCGGCCCCGAGGCGAAAACGTCGCAGAAGAAGCATTATGACTTTGTGGACCCGGCTGCGGCGCATCAGTACTACACTAAGAAGCAGCGGCGTGCAAAGTCTGGAAAGCGCAAGCAGCAGACCAAGAAGCAAAGGGTGCTGGAAGACGTCGAAAACCACTTGAGCCAGAGCCTGCGCGACGCCAAAGACAAGTACCACCCTGAAGACTTTGTGGTCGTCGGCATGGAGCGCGACTACACACTGCAGTTCGATTCGTCCAAGACCCGGTCAGCCGACCAGCCGCTGCCGCCGCGGATCGCTCGCTCGAAACAAGTCAAGCGACTGCAGTTCATCGAAGAGTCCGGGGTGCTCAAGCCCTCATTCGACCACGCAGCGCTGGATCTGATCGCCGAAGTCGCCGCCAAGCGCATGAACTGCCCCATGGGCTTCATCTCGGTCGTGGACCAGGACACGTTTCACGCCATCGGCACATACAATGTGCCACCCGAAGTGTTCAACTTACCGCTCGAGAACAATGTGTGTGTACACCAAGTGCACGGCGAGAAGCCTCTCGTGCTCAAGAACCCGCAGCGCGACATGCGCTTCAGCCAAATGCCGTGCGTCCAGGATTTGGGCGTCAAGTTCTACGCCGGATTCCCAATTCGCGGGCCCGAAGGCAACGTCGTCGCGTCGCTTTGTGCCGCGGACGCCGTGCCGCACAACAACATCACGACCAAGGACTACGTGACGATGGAGGCGCTCGCGCAGCTCGCGTCAGAGCTCGTCGTGCCGTCAGCACGCCAACAGAAGAGTTAGTACCAACGTTTTTCCTCCGTTGTTGAGCCCAGCAGACTTCCTGTTTCTTTTGTTCATAGTTGTTCATATAAACGAGAGTTTACTAAGAGAGCGTCTTTAATTGTTGTCACAATTCTAATCCCGTACACGAGAACTTTTCATTCTACAACATGATGCCATTTGTTACTCCAAACGCCTTATACAAATATGTGTGTGTACGTGTTTCATATCAGCAGTTCCTCCAGAACACTCTACTTCTTAGGCTGTGATCGCTTTATTCAGGCCGTTGCTGTTGACGAACTTGGTGGCCGGGACGACGAGTTCAGACGCGAGCTGCGCGAGCGCCTCCATCGTCGCGTAGTCCTTGGCCGAGATGTTGTTGTGCGCGACCGAGTCCGCGGCGCACAGTGATGCGACGACCGAGCCGTCGGGCGCGCGCACGGGGAACCCCGCGTAGAATTTCACGCCGAGGTCCTGCACGGTCGACAATTGCGCAAAGCGCATGTCGCGCTGCGGGTTCTTCACGATCAGCGGCTTCTCGGCGTACACTGTGTGGATGCACATGTTTTCGTTGCGCGGACACGTGTACGCGACTTCGGGCAGCTGGTACTTGCCAATGGCATGGAACGCTTCCTCGTCGACCACGGACACAAAGCCAATGGGACAATTCATGCGCTTGGCCGCAACCTGCGCTATCAGATCCAGCGCCGACGTATCGTACGACTCGGTGAGCACGCCGGACTCCTTGATGAGTTCCAGTCGCTTGGTCTCTTTCTCGTGCGACGGCATTGGTGGCAGCGGATGGTGCGCGTTCACGGTCTTCGTTGAGTCGTACTCGTACTTGTAGTCGCGCTCGCGATCCGAAACCACGAGTGCTGTACTCGAGTCTCCGGTCAAGTACTGGTCTTTGACCACGCGCAGACTCTGGCTCAGGTGCTTCTCCACGTCCTGCATCACTTTCTCGGTATGAGTCTTGGGTTTCTTCTTGTGCTCGGCGAGCTTCGCGGCCTTTGGGTCCTGGAACTTGTACTCTTGCTTCGCAGCCGGACTGATGATGCGGCTAAGTGTTTCGAGCGCGTTGGAGCGCGTCGCAGGGTCCTGGGAGTACAACTGGTCCGTGATCTCGTCGAGCTCGCTGCTGTCCGAGGTAATCGAGAGCGTGTCATCATCTTGGTCGTGGTCGTACTTGAGATCGCCCAAGTGGAAGAGATCGTCGTTGAACCACTCCTCGTCATCCATTTCGGTCACCACGAGCTCACCGAGTGCTGGCAACAGCTCTTCGTCGTCAAACTTGCACGAGTCGACACGGAGCACACACTGCAGGCACGCACGGTTCTTGCGCACTTCGCCGATCCGGGCCTCGACTTCGTACAGCTGCGAGCAATCGTTGCAGACCATGTGGCCACACAGTTGACAGAAGAAATCGCGTCGAAAGAACGAAAACGTCTTGCAGCAGATCGAGCACGACTTGAGCAAGTTTGGGTCTTCGTACTCCTTGGGGAAATAAATGAAGCTCTGAAAGCCGAACCGGCGACGGCGAATGACGCGCTCAAACTGCGTCAGCGACTCAGTCAGCAAACTGAGCACGTTGCGCGCCTCGGGATTCATTATCGCCTCGCGCCGACGCGCGATGTCTTGAGCGGAAATCGAGAGCTGCTTGGCGGTGAGTTTTCCGAACGAACTTGGAGACGTCGCCGACGCGTAGCCGTACGCGAACACGCGCGTCGTCTGGTTGATGCTGCCACCGACGCGATGTGTGGACTGGATATCAAAGCCAACGTTCAAGTGATCGATCTCGCGGCGCAACGAAGACCGATCCTCGCTGGGGACAATCTGGTCGTGCACGTGCTTTGGCAGGGTCTTCATGATGTGCACCGCGCGATCTTTGGTCGGGTATTGGTGCGTGAACGTCGAAAAGCACAGCTTCTGTGTGCGTTTGTGCCTGGACTTGAGCGAGAGGTTCATCTTCGGCTGTAGCGTCGCCATCTTGACCGCAATCATGCCCTGCTGTTGTTGTTGCGTAACAGCCTCCTTGCCTGCCTTCGTAGCATCGCAGGCGTCCGGGCTCGGTGTGAACACGCACTTTTGCTGGAAGAGCACGTCGCCACGCTTGAACTTGCTGCCGCTCAGCGCTTTCATGGTCGCTTCGTATTCGTCGGACTCCAGATTGAGGAGCACATTGAGCACCTCGTTCAGATGGCACTTGAGCTCGGTTTTCGCTACGACGGCGTGCACGACGTCGAGGTCGTCGTTGGGCTCCTCTGCGGCCCCCAACGCGCTCATTTCGAAAAACTCGACGCCGTCCTTTCGCTGCTTGGGCTTCCACTTCTTGCCGAGAGTGTCGCGACGCACAGCCGCATGCAGCTTGGGGATCGTCGCGATGATGTCATCCGAGATCTCCTGGTCGGAGAACGCGAGGTGCTCTCGGCCCGTGTTGTTGGCGACGAAGAGGCCGCTCGGGCGCGCATCCGAGGTGGTCGCACGGCTCCGGTCACTCGAGCGCGCACTCATGTTCCAAGTTGTCGTCTAAGCGAATGCGACTATCAACAGCTGCAACGAGACAGAGGTGCGCGGACGAGCGAGGGACGATGCAAATTGGGAACTGCCGATGAGTGGTTCAGCCACAGGCCCGCGGAATTTCGACGCTGATGCCCCCTACACGCCGTACGTGCACACGAGCGCGCGAGAGAAAGACGAGCGCATCCACAAGCACACAAGGGTCTCCTACGGACATCAACACGCGCAGTGCATCTGGTTCCGCGACCCGCCATCATTTGTCGCGTGTGGCGGAGCATGCGACGTCGTGTGTGGCAACGTGGCCCCACCAGCTGTGAGTCAGTGAAACACGATGTCACAAGCCTGCCCTGATTTTTCTGATTGTCGATGCACACTATACAGTACACTACGGTTGTTGAACAGTACCTGACAGTCATCATCTCTCCCACTGTCGTCTTTCTTTCCGCTCCTCTACATTGGCTGTCCAGATGCGAAAATAAAATAGGGCGCTTTGTATAGTGTTGAAGGACGCCGAGACTTTGGATTTAGAGCCTACTATGTCGCCTTTCAAGTTGGAGGAGACGACAATATGAAGTGCAGTTGCAGACGAAAGGAGCAGTTGGAACGCTGCTATACACACAACATGAAGCAGCCCGCGAGCGGTTCATATACGCGAGACAAAAAACAACCTGGAAGTCTTCCAGGTGATCCATGCGCAAGAGGACTGTATGTACACTCACGTGCGAGCAGGCGCGCAAAGTTAATACAAAGGAGTCAGAGTCGCCTGTGCATATGTAAGCAAAAAGCAGGCTGATTAGGGGAAATAGTTCAAACACCCCAGGGGTAGGTGACGAGGAAGCAAATAGCAACAAATCAGTACTCTGGGTTCCGAATAAGTACTAATTTGTCGCTATCTACGATCCAAAGTCTGAACCTGACAGAACGTTATTTCTGTCTATAAAGTTATGCAAAAATGTCATTACTGAATTTTCGTTTACCACTACCTCGTATTAAATCGACAACAGTTCTCGTGGGGACTTGGCTGCATGGAAAATTCGCTGAAGCTCGCGTGAACTTGCAGACCTGGGCGCTTTAATCATATAACTATCGTACCCGATGCGTCGAGCGTTCGTTCGCAAGTTGATCTCGGGGCCACGACCGAAATGCATGCGAGTGAGTGCGACAATGGCAACACAATATTCAGTTCTAGATTCGGGTATAGGAAATGGCTAGATCACTTGCAGTGCCCTCGACGCAATCGCGCCGTTAGAGCTTGCATCTTTCGCAGTTTGCTTATTCTTTCATCCCATAAGGTTTATGAGTTATACATCAAACTCGTATCTACTCTAATTGTTGCTGTATTGGGCAGAGCGCGAGCAATCGCGCTTACTTCCAGACTCCATGCTACAGTGCAACTTGCGCCGCCTTCAAAACCACATGAACTTTGAGCCACAATAAATAGAAACGCTGTCGTCAGCTTATGATGCATGCGCACACATACGCGGATAACAACGGATGTGAAACAAAATACTACATCCCCGATCGTCTTCATTGCAGTTTTCAGTGCTATGCATATTGTGCCGCAAGAACTTATAGCAAGAAACTATTCCACAACTCGTGGTATTGGTCAGGCTGTACTAATAATTGGTGTGATGTATTGACCTTCTACCCAAGGACCGATGTCTGCATCCTGGTCAAATGCATCAATGGTGTACCTACCACATGCTCCCGAACAGCTAACCCATCAACTACTGAGATAATTTAGTTAAACCTAACTGTGGGGCATCCGAGTCATCTCCCACTGATTAGGTCGTCCAGCTCGGTTGAGTAATCGATAATTCGTTGTTACACATGGCGCCACGTGCGACGACAAAGAGAATCAAAGCACTCGTGGGCTGCTCGCAAAAGCCCAAAAAGTCCATGCAAAATAGATTTTCTGAAAGCGAAAAGTAAAATCTCTGGTTTCACGAGAGCGCTATGATTTTATTATACGTAGTTTCCAACTCTTTTTTGTTGTCCTCTTCTGATGCCGACGTGTCGCAGGCGTTGCTTCTCCCTTCTGGGCCAGAATGGTGGCTTCTACGTACATAACAGATCGGGTATCAGTTCGATCATGTGTTTCGTCAAAGTGAGCTTTCATTAATTTGTAATAATAGCGACTGAGGCGGATATGATCCGACCCCGGGTTCCGTCAGACTATTAAAGCAGCATACCACAAAGCGCGTCCCCATCACTCAGGATTGCCGAGTGCGATGCAGGCCACATGTCCCCGTCTTGATTGACCACAATAAGAAATCCTCACCAGTCGCGCATACCCTTGAGAAAGAGCAGTGTGACCGCAGTGCGCAGTCAACATGTTAGACGGGGGAAAGGCGGGTGAGACTCAATACAGTATGATTGCTAGTGCAATGTTACTGTGACTGACGATATCACGACATATTGCTGGCGCTTGGGTTGTAGCATTCAACATAAACTGGAAAGGAGCACCATTATTTACGGATATGTTACAAAACAGGACTTGGACTTCAAATTGTCCATAAACAAGTCTGCATTCTATATTGCCAGGTTGTCTAGATATCGATAGATTCTCATGTGATGTGAGGTGCTTCGGATGTTGGAAGCCCGTATTTTTCCTATGCCTCCGGTCAAACGACTTACACAAGTGGCAATATCCAAGTCTCTCTGGTTTAAAGTTTCATATAAGTACGTCTTCGTGGCGTCATTCGTTGTTGTTACACGATGTCGCTGCATTTATAAATGGTGACTTGCATCGATATTTGGCTTATACAATAAAAGTACTGAGTCCCGCCCACTTCAACTTCGCGAGCTGCCGCACGATTTAAGCGGGTCTTGAACCACTGCTGTCGACTATCGATGCTGGGCCACCAAGTCGATCAGCTTTGTTGCTATATTGCGTGGCGAGGACTCCTGGTGGTCGTTCTACCCTCTGAATCCGGTACGTCGACTCCAACGCCAAGGTACAGGCACTGAGACGCCAGATCTTCCCCCTCAGAAAATTGTGTCGAATAATGGAGCAGTGTCATGCCTGCCGCGTCTTGTTTGTCGATCGATATTCCAAGTTCCACCAACTCCCGAAGGCAGCGAAAATCGGCATGATATCCGAAATTCTCTCTCATAGGAGTTAAACCAGAGGCCCAAAATACTTTGTCGTAGATTTGATCTATATCCGCAATCCGACGAGGTATTTCTTCAACTTGCTTGATGAACCAGGTTACTGCCGGCAGATCGTGGTTATAGATTGCGCGATCTAATGTGGCAAGAAATTCTCCATCGCTCGTCACGTCCTCACGAACCATGTCGATATTCCAAAGAAATTCCACGGCATCTTTGAACCCATGTTCAGCAGCCTTTTCGAATGGTGTAATCCAGGTGTACGGTCTCCACCAAACTCTGCGAATGTGACTGTCGCGCCATGCTTGATCACAATCTGCAAAATCGACAGGTCGCACGACTCTATCACAAAGCACGATGGTGTTTCGCGGTATGAACAAAAAGCGTCGACATCAGCTCCAGCCGTGATCAGTATCCGCACAACGTCTTTGGATCCGACTTTGGCAGCATCGTGTAGGGGGATAAAATCGTGATTCACTAAATGCATCAACATCAGCACCTCCCTCCAAGGGAAGTTCGACAATGTCAAGACTTCCTTCAAAGACAGCGTAATGAAGCGCAGTCTGGTTCGTGTGATCGCGCACATTTACTTCCGCGCTGTATTCCAGCAGTACTTGTACAATATTGGCATGGCCATGCATTGTCGCTAAATGCAGCGCGCGTCGCGCTGGGTACCTGTCGTCCGCGTCCGCGTCTGCGTCTAGCGGCAACAACTGAGAAGCGCTGGCGTCCGCATCATCCACCCGCAGCAGCAAGACCGTCTCTGTGTGTGATCCAGCTTTGCAGCCTTCAGCAAAGGAATCAACAAATTGGTCCTTGCGTCCATTAGCAAGGTCTTCGCATCGCTTGCCAGTAGCACGCGCATCATGTCGAGTTGGTTGCGAGCCGTGGTCGCGACAAGCGGTGTCCACCCTTTGGCTTTGTCAGGTTCGCAGGCGGATGTGGTGCGATACTCGCTCTTGAACAACAGCTCGACGATTGCGCACAGGGCAAACGTTGCGGGGGAGAGAATGGGTTAAACCCACATCGCAATTCCGATTGCTATTATAAAATACGATGCGACCGGGACAAACGCAAAACAGTCCCAACGAAATGATGCAAGTGGGTCAAAATTTGACCCACTTGTATTTCCTTGAGTCTGATTTAAGTATCGCACTCACTCGTGTCCTGTTTCTGCACAAGAGACGTACGTCAGCAACAGGGTTGGCCACATGGCGCCGAGGCAGAAGAGATCGCTTCCAGCTCGTTCACCTCGTATTTCACGTATTGTTACTAAAAGGATCAACTAGTCTATATAAAAAGGTCCACATAAACGTGTTTACCCTTATATATTTGGTAAGCGCAGCGCATTGTGGATAAAAGAGATATGAATTCGGAGGAAGGCGAGAGCATCTCGACACTCTCCATGCAAGAAATCCATGTAAAGGCCACGGATGTGTGCGCAAATGGCAACCAGCAGCGCTCTCCACAAAGAAACCGATCTGGCGTCGTTGTTTACTGTCGACTGCACTACAGTATTGCATAGATACGTGGACCAGCTTCAATCGCCAGCTCTCGCTCTTACTGCTGCTACACCGTATGTATCAGATAATGTCAGCGCCTTTGTGTTGTGCTGCTGCGAACATGCGAGTGTCGATGCCTTTGACAGCAGTTTTGCGAACACGTCGCACTGTGAAAAGTACTCACACAGACGCAGAGGCAACTCGCTCCCCGCGGTCGCGACGTCTCTGGGGGATGCGCATGTGAACTTGATGCTGCATTGTCTCCCATCCCATGCGCAAGGTCTGCAGGCGAGCGCGGAGAGATGCGCGAACGCCGCTTGCATGGGTGGAGGGCATATCTGATTATTAATAGTTCTCGTCTGCCGCATTCGATTCTGAATCGTCGTGCACTGTTGCAGCAGCTTTCAGTTCCCACTCATCACGACGTGTATAATATTCATACGTGCCAAAAAACGATCTCAAGCTTGCCTACAGACCCAAGTCCTCCTCCCTCAGTCACTCATACAAACACTACTATTAATAATAGCAAATGCCACTCGAAGCCGAAAAATTACAAAACAGCGCTAGTACCCGGCCTTTTGCGCCACGAGGTCCGAGGCCAACTGCGCGAGCGACTCCATGGTCGCGTACTCCTTGGCCGTGACGTTGTTGTGCGCGACGCGGTCCGTCGTGCACAGCGACGCGACCACGGAGCCGTCGGGCGCGCGGATTGGGAACCCGGCGTAGAACTTGGTCTCCGACATCTTGATCATCGGCATGTTGCGGAAGCGCATGTCGTGCGACGGGTTCACGATCAGTGGCTTCTCCTCGTACAGCGTGTGCGAGCAGATGATGTCGTTGCGCGGCATGGGCGGGAACTTGGTCTGCGGGAACGTCGCCACGGCGTGGAACGCGTGCTCGTCGATCACGGAAATGTACCCGACGGGGCAGTTCATGCGCTTGGCCGCGACCTGCGCAATCATGTTGAGCGCCGCGTTGTCGCTCGTCGGGTCGAGCAGCTTAGCTTTCTCGATGAAATCGACGCGCTTGTGCTCCTTTTCGGGCTCAGGCATCGGCGCGAGCGGCTGGTCTGTCGACATGGTCTTCTTCGCGTCGAACTCAAACGTGTAGTCGCGTAGCTTGCTGGCCACCGTGAGCTCGTCGGGGTTGTACTTGTCCTTGTTCAGGCGCAGACTGTAGCTCAAGTGGTTTTCCACATCGTGGCGCACTTTCTGTTCGAGGGTCTTGTGGCGCTTACTCTTGCTCTTGTTGCGCTTCTTCTTGAGCGCGGTCTCGTGCGCAATTTCCTTGTCCAAGTATTCGTACTCGTACTGGGCCGTGGGGCTCACGAGTCGCCCGAGCGTCTCCAACGCCGCAGACCACTGCGTTGGGTCATCCGAGTAAAGCTGCTCCGTCATACTGTCGGCGGAGCTGTGGGTCGACGCCACCGACTCTGTCTCGCTGTGGCTGTCGTTCTCCAGCTCGTAGTGGAACCGGTCGTCGTCGTACCACTCGCGGTCGTCATTCGCGACGACAACTGGACCAAGCGCTTCGATAATGTCCTCGTCGTCGAAAACGCAGTTGTCCACGCGCACGACGCAGCTCAAGCACACGCGGTTCTGGCGGATCTCGCCCGCGCGCACCTCGACTTCATACAGCTTGGAGCACTCGCCACACGCCATTTGGCCGCAGAGCTGACAGAAAAAGTCGCGGCGATAGAACTTGAAATGCTTGGTACAAATCGAGCACGACTTGAGCAGCTCGGGGTTCTCGTACTGCTTTGGGAAATAGATAAAGGACTGCAGCCCGAAGCGGCGGCGACGGATGATGCGCTCAAACTGCGACAACGAGTCCGTGAGCAAGTTGAGCACGTGCTTTGCCTCGGGGTTCATGATGGCGTCGCGGCGCTTGGTCAACTCCGAGGCCGTGTAGGTAGGCATACGCCGCTGCGTGAGCTTCCCGAACGAATCCGGCGGCGTCGTCGACGCGTACCCGTGCGCGAAGACGCGAGTGGTCTGGTCTGCGCTGCCACCGCCTGGCTTCGGATAGAACTGAATGTCGTACCCGACGCTCAAGTGATCGAGATCTCGTCGAAGCGACGAGCGGTTCTCGGGGTTGACGATCTGGTCGTGGATGTCTTTCGGCAGCGTCTTCATGATGTGCACCGCGCGGTCGTTCGACGGGTATTTGTGCGTGAACGTTGAGAAGCAGAGCTTCTGCGTGCGCTTGTGCTTGGTGTTGAACTTGAGGCTGAACCTGGGTTTGATCGTGGCCATTTTCACGGCGATGAGTCCCGACTGCGCGGCGCTATTTGGACTCCTGTCCTTGTACTTACCCGCGAGTGAGAACCGCGAGGAGGACTCGGACTCGGGGACGAGTTTGCATCGTTGCCGGAACAGCACGTCGCCCTGTTCGAACTTCTTGCCGTTCAGCGCTTTCATGGTCGCGTCGTACGTCGATGACTCCTGGTTGATAAGTACGTTGAGTACCTCGTTGATGTGGCACTTGAGCTCGGTCTTGGCGACGATCGCGTGGACGATGTCGAGGTCGTCGTCCGCAGCAATCGGCACGAGCTCGTACTTCTCGATTTCGTCCTTGACCCCCGTGGGCGTCCACTGGCCGCCTCTTGAGTCCTTGCGCACGGCGTCATGCAGCTTGGGGATCGTGGCGATGAGATCGTCGCAGATCTCCTGGTCCGTGAACACGAGGCGCTCCGTGCCGTACTCGCCCTGCACGACGAGGCCCGTGGGGCCGGACGGTGCCATCGAGTACTTGCGCGACGATGGGTAGCTGCCGCTGCGCATACTCATGACGTTGCTCTGTTAGTCGGACTAGCGCGCACGATGCTGCAAATTGCCAAGTGAGACTGGAGCCACTCGGTTGCGGAGAAAGGCAACGCGAACTACAGTAGACACGCAAGAGGGATCATTAGTGACAGGGACGATTCAGAAGCGCTCTTTTCGGAGGGGATGTGATGACTTGACTGATGCGAGAGGTGGGGATGCGTCAACTGCTGGGTGCAACAGTGTACAAATGCCACGAAGCATGGCGCATATAAAGGGCGGAACGCGTCCTCGGTTGCAGCTGGGTATCCGACATGTTGAACTGTCGGAAGCTGGTCATCAGAGCTTCCAGCAAGTGGCATACGATATAATTGCACTCTCTGGAGCACAGCTGTAGACAAGAGAGCGCTCTTATGTGAGCATAATAGTCCCCAAACGATTGCGCCCAGCGCAGGCACAGTAGTAGATGTCCTTCGGCCACGCAAGAAAACGTATCTACGACAGCATCATAATATGAAATGACACTCTACGTATGATGCATGGTGCTCATATATCATACGAGCACCATGTATCATACGTGGACTGCCATTTCATCCTGTCAGTGAGCAGCACCAGAGGGAGCGTCCAAGTAAAAGTGGGTCATGTCCACTTTGCGCGCATCATGGTGGCGACTGAGTTCACGTCAAAAAGCAGTTGGATCTAGCCCATCGCAGGTGCCACTTTTGCGATTTTGAAGAGCTCTATTCGGGCATGAGCGAGACGAGCCAAATTGCTGAATTTCCTTCGATTGTTGCCGCCGGTGGTGCAGGAGATCCTTGAACGTTGTCGCTTTTCGATGAGCTCATTTCGAACAAATGGATAGATACGATACGATCAGCAACAATGAAGCTGACAAACTGACTTGCATTGTGTGAAGTGTACTTTTTGGATGCTCGTTTCCAGCTCCACACTCGAGGCTTCAGTGCGTATCTATGCAATGCATGCATGGTACCTAATAAGTGCAGAGTGAAGACGAGCCAGAGGCAAAAGAAACAAAAAGCAATCGTGTCGTAGAGGGCTACGGGCAATAGCAATCAGCCTCACATGGATGGGGAGCGCGGCTCCCATGAGCCGCCTGCAGGTTAAAGCGCACCACAAATGGTGCATCAACCATTTTACTACTGCTCTGGGGAATCGAGTGCACGAACGGAATGTGGTTGGTAATAATCTGTGCCTACTGTAATTCTAGACATCTCGAGAATATACATCTCTAATATGCATCCCCGCTGTATCCAGTAACAAGTGACACTGCAACCTTCCTAATGGCATACTCTGCATGTACCTAAATAATAAACCTTGCCTTATAACCATAATCGTAATGGCATACTCTCTAATTGCATACCAGCCGTTTCACTGGGTCCATATCGAGCAAGCAGCGCGCAGCATGGCATCATCGCGGCGATGTGGCTCTCGCCTTCTGCCTCCGCGCGTGACGGCGAGCGGCCGCTCTCTGCCTCGTCCAGCGCGGCCGCTCGTCGCTGCCAATCGCCCGGGGCCCCATCTAGCGTGCACGCCAAGAGCGGAGGCAGCATGGAGACGATGATCGACGCCGCGCATCGGCATTTTGCCGACGTGCCTCATAGTGGCAGCAGCGACACATCGACAGCTCAGTCCACGCCACCGAGATCCGCGCGATGGCCGCCCTCAGGTGCCGTCACGCCGCCACCACCACGAGCCGACCTCAACAGCAGAACCAAATGCACAAAAGTAGCTTCCCCGCGGTGTTTCGAGGATTTGGATGCGGCTCCGAACGTGTCGCTCGCAGACCACATGGACAGTTTTCCGCTCGTGCCGTTGCCGATCATCCCGCAATTGAGCTTTGCGGACCTGCGCAAGTGCGAAGACGGACTCGTGGCGTTGCTCCACTCGCTTTCTCCGCATGCCGCGGACGACGTGCAGTTGGCGAAATACGCTGGGCGACAGCTCTCGCTCGTACAGCGCCACGTCGAGCACGCACGAGCGCGAGAACGCGTGCTGCAGCTTCTCCGCGGCGACGTACCTGTGTCTACAACTACTATCGCTCCAGGTGTACGTCCAGCGTTCAACTCGTTAGAAGGATCTTCAGCCTCTTCCAAGACGACGTCCCGTCCGATTTTCCTATCACCACCGGTAGCAGCCGTCACTGGTCAGCAGCAAGTCACGTCGCTCTATAGCGCGTCCCTTGCATCGCCGTCGCATCTCTCCAAGCACACCTCAGCAGCAAAACCGTCGCCATCTTTGTCGACAGCAGAGGCGACTAGGAAGAAGAAAGACGCGATTGAGGCTGCCCGCGCGCTGATCAAAGCCAGCAAAAGCTCCACGACCACGTCTGCCTTTGTGATCACGGGCGGAGACCACTCGAGCAGCAGCAGTGCGATCAAGCGCCGTCGCAAACGGACCGCGGCTCTCAAGCTGATCCACGAAGAGCAAGAGAAAGCGAAAGCGGAGCAGATGGAGAGAGAACGAGAGAAAAGGAAGCAGGAAGCGTATCAGCGACTGCTCGCACGTCAGAATTTGCAGGCGGTAAAGAAGAACAAGAGCAAGGAGACTGGAAAGAGAATAGTAGAGTGTAGCAGTGGCATAAGCGGTGTTACTGCTGGGAGTGCTCAAGGGTGTGCTGCATCTCAGTCAGACAAATGCATAATGCCTGCCGATTTGGGTGATGCAACGGCAGCACAGGAGCCAGAAAACGACCGTGGAAGCAACGATAGTAGCAGTGAGAGCAACGAAAGTGACGTCAGCAATTGCTCCGACAGTGACGAAGCAAATGAAAAAGCGATCATGGCGCTTGAAGTTGCAGTACAAGTCGCAGATCATGTGGTCGAAGAGGATCAAGAAGAAGACAATGAAGAAGACGATGCGGCGGCTGGACACGAAGAAGCTGGAGATGAGAACCGAGGTAAAGAAGATTGGGACAATATGGCGCTCGACCGAACCCACCGACTTGGTGGGAATGGCCAAGTTGATACGTTTTCGAAGCAGCATCCTGAGGTTGAACATGACGAAGAAGACGAAAATGAGAACGATGCCGAGGCACTGGAGAGGAAATTGGGTGCTGAATCAACAGCGCAGCAGCATATACAACAACCGCAGGTCGAAATACCAGAAGAAGATCGCAAGCGTGGGCAGCAGGAAGAGCAGCTACGACTCGAGAACGAAGAGCAGGATCAGCAGCAGCAGCAAATCGAACGGGAGCTACTCGACTTCATATCCTCCCGGAAAGCTGTCAGGATGGAGCAATTGCAGCAACAGCGCAAACTGCAGACCGAATTTCAGAATCAGCAGCAGCTTCAATCTCCTCGTCACAGTGGCCCAGAAACTGTCTGTTCCCGTCTGAATCAAGAAGCATGTCAAACAGACGCCTGTGAGTCCAAAGATGAGGACACGTACACTCAAGCGCCCAACGATGATTCTGCTCGTGCTACACCCCGAGTGGGAGCTGAGACGGTTTCTCTGCAGTATGGTGCCCCTGTGGTGGCAGAATCTACAGACCATGCAAACACCCAAGAGCCAATACCAGAACCTTCGGACACTCCACAGCTACAAGAAATGGTGGCTGTACCACTGAATGGCGACGTTCGTATCCCGAGGTCCTTTTCAAAGGAATGCAAAGACTACCGCGCGTATTTTAGCAATTTTCACTGCATTCTCACAAGTGTCTTCGAGCAACGGTACGCGTCCGCAGCGTCGTCATCATCGAGAGAAAGTCTCACAAACACGCCTCCAGTAGCGGCACCGCACAATGACCAATCGCTTCGCTTGCAGCTCAAGCTGTACGAATCCTGGCAGAGCATCATGCAAGACTACGCCACCGTGTTTGGTGGAAACATTGTAACACCGAGCTCCATGCTGCCATCGCCGTCACCGTCGACTGCACATTATCGCATCAATTCCACGACACGACGAGAAGTGTCCGACATCGTGATCCATGCGCTCGACAAACTCGGCGATTGGGAAGAACATCCGTCGGGGCTCGGACTCAAGACCACGTGGAACCTGCTCTGGACGTGGAGTAAACCGCGCGTGGAGCGGAAAACGCTGCTCGCGTGGCAAAAAGTAAACCATTTCCAGCACGCTAAGGCGCTAACGCGGAAGGACTGTCTCAAGAAAAACATGGGCAAGTACCTGGCCATGGGTGGCAAGATGAAAGCCGCCTACGACGTGATCCCGCTGACGTTCATCCTGCCGCAAGAGTACATTGCGTTTGTGCAAGCGTATCAAGACAAAAGCGCGCGGTTGGCGAACAAAGACGGCAGTACACACAAAAATATTTGGATCATGAAGCCCGTGGCGCTTTCCCGCGGGCGAGGCATCTCGCTGGTCAACGATCTGAGCCAAGTCGTGTACGGGGAGCAGGTCGTGATCCAAGAGTACATTGCAAATCCGTTGCTGCTCGATGGGTACAAGTTTGACCTGCGCTTATATGTGCTTGTGACGTCGTTCAATCCGTTGGAGGCGTTCTTTTACGATGAAGGCTTTGTGCGCATGTGCACGCGGCAATACGAAGACTCGGACCTGAGCAACCTCTTTGTGCACCTTACAAACAGCAGTATCCAAAAAGAGAACCAAGAGGCGATCAAGACCAGGTACTTGTTGTGTTGGTGATTGCCCTTATACGAGATGAAAGAATCGCTCCTCATCCCTGTGTTGTTCTCTTTTCATGTGTCAGCAATAACCCAATCAATGCTGCAGCGGGGGAAGAAGTCGGCGGCACGAAAATGACGCTGGCGTATTTGTGGAGACGACTCGAAGCCATGGGCGCTGACGTCGAGAAAGTCAAAAATGAGATCATCGAAGTGATCCTCAAGTCTCTCATGTGCGGTGAGGACCACATCCCGTTCCAAGTCAATAGCTTCGATCTCTATGGGTATGATATTCTCTTGGACGACACCTTTCGTCCGTGGCTCATCGAGATCAATTCGTCGCCGTCCATGGCAAGAGAGAACGAATTAGATTATCAGGTATGTACTGACTCCAAAAACGGCTCACCATTTGAAGCCTACTTTGTGCGGATAAGTCATGTATCTAATCCTGCCGAACGTAGGTTAAAGACGCACTGATCCTAGACACGATCAAACTCGTGAATCCACTGCGTTTCGACCGCACCAAGTTCGTTGACATCGTTTCGCGGCGTCTTCAGGACCTGGAGAACGAGAAGAAACGTCCCCACGCGCATATTCGCCACCCGAAGCAAGCCGAAGAGCTCGCGATCCGGCAGCTCAACGAAGATCTGACGGAGATCCTGCACGGTGAGGCTCCGCGCAACTTTGGGGACATGCCTGCCCACCTTGGCAGTTATCGACGGATCTGTCCGCATACCACGACCTACAACCAGGCGCGTTTTGCATTTGGTTCGTGGATGCAGTCGGTAGTTATGCGCTGTTTTCTCATGACTCTCTTGTTTTATGTATCGATGCAGCTTGTGAAATTGAAGAAAAGCTGCGTCCGAATGGAGCGGAGAGTATGAAAAATCACGACACGCCTCTAGACAACCGCGTCATGACCAAAGTTGTGAATCCTGCAGCCTGTGAAGACCTTTCCAAAGACAGAAGTCAAGACCGTCATTTCCAAACCGGAATGCGACAGAGACAGCATTTGTTGGGCAGCACGATCTTGTGCAGTGAGAAATGAAGGAGTGAAGCAGGTCAAAAATTGCAACTTGGAATGGGTTTACTTGAGTCTTGTTTGGGGCGAATTCTGGGACTGCCCTATCAAAATGAAAAAGAGGAGCTCAGGGCAGTAGAAAAGGGATTTTTATCTGGTGTTTGTGATGTTGCTAGCCAGCTTCCGCAACAGGGACTTTTGGTCGTTTTCTTGGAATCGGAACCCCATCTAGAATGATTATGCCTGAAAGTGCACTACGCAGCACATCAGGTCGACTTAAGAGCCGATAAGTCGACCGTTTATCCCACTGTTGCAAGAATGCTGCACAGTCTCTCGTGGCAATTATTTTACCCAATCAAATGGAGTTACAAACGCCCGTCTATTTTTTTACTGTACAGTATTACTGGAAGTCGTCAAGTGCGTCCCAGTCTCACATAGAAATGACGACAACAGACGAGAACCATAGGGTTTGTTGACCAACTAATTCGTAGCTGCGCCACAGTCCCGAGCCTCGCACATTCGATTGGGTGGCCGGCGCAACGAGAAGCGCGCGAATTTCAATCATTCCAGCATCCCTGTTGGCGGAATGATGCCCATTCTTGCCAACAATGCTTCTTTCTAATTGAGGGTAGGGCCCGCGTTGTTTTTAGAATCCCCTACCCTCCGTCGTCCAATCGTGCCTGATTAACATGAGTTGTGCTGAGAATCACTCACAAAATAACGTTTGTTGGAATGATGGCTGGTTCAATTCTCTGTAAAAGACGTCCTGAGGCGTATTTTTGCCAGTGTACAGCAAAGTGAAACCAAGTAGTTATTTCAATGCACAAGCGATAGCATGGATGTGTTGAATATTGTACGCTGTGTGCAGATCAATTCTGGTCCTCCTGTTGAGCTTAATAACTACTTTAATCGCATCTCACGGCCAGTACACCTCATTTTTGGTGCACTCTCCATTGACCATCATTTCCACCAGACGGCAGCCGCGCGACAGCATGTACTTTGCAGAAACACCCACACAGAGCAGACGCGACAATTATTTTGACCGAAATGATTGGTCTTCCATTGGGTTCTGCGCCATAGAGAATCCGAGTATCTCTGGCGAGTGTTCTGGTGTCGCCAATGCCGTGTTAACGAGAGGCGTATTTTTGCTAATCAGTGGCGTAATATTGCGCTGGCTTGCCCTAGTCGTCGCCGCTCGCGTGCCCGAACCCTCCACCATTTCCAAGCCACTCGCGAGCAGAATGATGGTAACGCCAGTGTGTATGAGTGGAAAGCTGCTTTACAAAAAAACCTTGCGAGAAGTGACTGGGCGTGCGTGCATAATTCGGATCACACGCGAGGTTTTTCTTGCTTCCGCACTGCGATTTGTATCGGCTTGCGCGGTTTGACTTGATGTTTTTATGGGCGGCGGCTCGGCCCATTTCCGAATTCACTACTCCATCGCAGAGGCAGGTGGCGTACAATTGGCATCGGCCGACGAACGGAGCGCGTGGAGCAGGTGGCAGATACGCGCACAAGAGAGAGAGAGAGAGAGAGAGAACAGGGCGGAGACCGCGGGACGAGGCAGGGCCGTGATCGGAAGGAGTGAGTCCGGGAGAAGTGGTCTTTTCGGGAGGACTCCAGGCCGCCGAGCGAGATGCTGACGCTGCGGTTCGAGACGGAAGATGGCTGCGAGCGCGACTGGAAGCGACAGAGTCTGCCCCCGGCGTCGGGAATCCACTCGCTCAAGCGCAGTCGGCCGCGCACGGTGTCGTCGTGCTCTCTCGAGTGCGGGACGGACAAGGCGTCGCTTGAAGGTTACTGCTGCACGTGCGGGCAGAAAAGCAACTTGTGCCACGTGGAGAGTCCCATCGAAGAGGACGTCAAGGGGGATGCGTTCTTACCGAACTATGGCTGTACGCTGACGAGTGGCGCGCTGGATTTTTCATTTGGTGGTGATTTCGAGGCGGATGGCGAAGATTTCGATCTGGGCCCGCCGCCGCCGTCAGGACCAGTGCTGGTGCGACAGAAAGCGATGGACTTTACAGCAGCGAGAGAGGCAAAATGCGTGACTTTAGCGCAGAAACTGGACCCTCGAGCTAGTATGAACCCAAGTGCCGCACTGCGCTCAACCAGACTGTCATCCAGCAGCTCCGCCCTCAACCGTCGGGGTCTTTTCGGGCCAGTGTAAAGCAAGTGACAGCCTCGTCAAGCGCGCGCTCATCTTCCAGGAAGCGGCACATGGTGACGGAGGCTCTCACGTGGTAGTGGTGATATTATTATTATTATAGTGGACGCTGCGAAGAAGGGCAAAGTTTTGGCGATCTCGGTGGAAACACGCGGTAAATCCAAAAGTGTGAAATCAAGACACCAGCAGCTACCGAGTTTTGTCGACGGAGAAATCTGCCCTAAGGATTTGGTTGGTTGGATCATGAGTGAACTTTGCTCAATGATTCTCCTGCCGTCGACGCGCCACGCTGTGAAGTTCACAAGTCTCCATCAAGCCAAGCGATCGTGTCTGCTAGTGTTTCCCCTTTTCCCTTTTGGTTTTGCGGATGAAGAGTATTTTTGAGTAGATACAAGAGACTCGCAGTCCCAATCCTCCTGCACAGCGTGGATGGAGGAGCCTCTGATGCAAGAGGACGAAGAGAAGAGAGGGTTGACGTACGATTGGTTGATTTGAAATGATGAATGAAATGAAAATGCGTGGGTCCCGTCATTCCCAACAACTCCAAGCACCAAGAGCACCTCCCGCCAGGCCGCGAGATCGTTCGGTGCCTTGTGGCTACTGCAGCGTGTATCTGCTGTATTTTTCCTGTACCATAGTCGTCTAATAATGTGCGAGAAATTCGACGATGCACCTCCAGTTTGTATGAGCTCTGCTCTCGTTATCTGTTGTGGAGATTGGAAAGCAGGAATGGATGGCGAGGTACAATCATTCTGCGCATTCCATTTCCGAGGGTTCAGCTCAGGAAAGCGAAACGAAAAACCTCGTTTACAAAGACACCATATCCAAGCACTGACGCGATATACTACCCGCCAAGTTATCACAAGCTGTCTTGTCAATTTGGACTGATGGCTATGCCATGCGGGCAGAAACAAACCCCATGAGGAGGAGGTTTCTGCCATGAGCAAAGTCTAAACCCGCAGCGTCCATGCCGCTTGAAGTTTGCGTTGAATCAGACAGACACTGTCACTAGCTTGTATCGTGGGAAAGAATGCATGAAAAAACCTCACACCGTTCGCAAAAACACGCTCAGTTAGACACGTGATGGTTTCTATTTCTATTTCCACTCGGATTCTGTGGCTCGCCCCTCCGCCCCACGTAACCCCACGCCACCACCACCACCACCCGCCAGTCTCCAGTCTCTTACGTGCCTCACGCGGCGCCATGGCCTCGTCGTCCCTCGTCTCGGTGAGCACGTCCCCCGCGGGTCTGCCCGGCGTCTCCACGTGCCACGGGCTGCGTGCCACGGGCTCAGCCGTGGGGGCGGCGCCCAAGGCCACGGCTACGTCGGCAGCCGCGATGTCGCCCGCGGTCCGCGCGTTCTTCTCGGGGGCGGTGGCCGGGGTCGTCGCCGACTCGATGTTGCATCCGCTGGATGTGATCAACCTGCGCATGAAGATCCAGCATCACCCGACGCCCAAGTACTCGAACATCTTCCGCTCGATCAAGACCATCCTGCGCGAGGAAGGCGTCCGTGGCTACTTTGGCGGACTCGGCACGACCATGATGTGTTCGCCAGTGTGCGCAGCAACTTACTTTGGGTCGTACGAGACGCTCAAGGCGACGCTGTTGCCGCATGTCGCGGAGCGCAACCACAGCGCCGTGTTCTTCATGTCGGGCGCGTGCAGTGAGATGCTCATCTCGGTCATCTCGGTGCCGAGCGAAGTGATCAAGTCGCGGCTGCAACTGGGTCGCAACCCGCATGCCGCCAGCGGAGGCGCTATCAAGTACACGAGCAACTACCGCAGCACGTTCCACGCGGCGTTCTCGATTGTGCGCTCGGAAGGGGTGCGGGGGCTGTACTCGGGCTACTCGGCGTGCCTGAGCGTCGACACGTTCTATTCGGCGTTCTCGTTCCTCTTTTACGAAACGCTCAAGAACCGATACAAACAGTACGTGGCCGAGAAGGAGCAGCACGAGCGCGCGCTCACGACCATCGAGTCGCTGGCCATGGGCTCGCTCGCGGGCGGTGGCGCTGCGTTCATCACAAACCCTCTGGACGTTGTCACGGTGCGGCTCATGACGCAGGGCAAGAACAAAGTGTACAAAGGCCTGGCCGATTGCTTCACGACGACGCTGCGGCGCGAGGGCGTGTTTGGGCTGTGGAAGGGCGCGTCGTGTCGAACGTTTGCGGTCATGCCGCAGGCCGGTATCTGCTTCGGTGTGTACGAGACTATCAAGCACATGTTCTTCAACGGCGAACTGGAGGATTTTGACCTGGATGACGCCCTGTAAGTAGAGAGAGGCGATCCGAGGATACGCGTATAATAAAAACCCGAGTAACATTACTATTAGAGAAAATCAGAGGTTGTCGTGTCTCCCATTTGCGCTCCGAACATTGCGGTATGTATTGAATGTTTGCTGCGACCAAGAAGCTGAAAGCGACAATGAATAGAAGGAAAATAGAAGGCTCATCGACTGCCTGCAGCTTACGCCGTGCGCTTGAAGTGGTTCTCGTCGATCGTCGAGTACACGTGGCCCTCGCTGGTCAGGTAGTTTAGTGCGCCGCGCAGCTGGTCTTCGCTCATCTGGCCTCGTAACTCTAAGAAGATCTGATCGATTTTCAGACCGCGGTCGCTTGTGCAGGTGCCAAGCACGTCCAAAATGGCTTTCTGCTCAGGCGAAAAGTTCGAGTCCATCATGCCGTAGTCCATGCCGCCGCCCATCGAGCCGCTGTGGCCCAAGTATGTGCTGCTGCCCTGGTTCCACGTCTGCTGGCCGGCGAGAGGCGCGTCGAATCCGCTGCTGCTGCCCTTGACGGGCGTTCCAAAAGCGTTGGCGCCAGCGGCACCGCCCGAGGACTGCAGCGGACCCTTGGTGTTATAGCAGTGCACGTATATCGCGTCCAGAAAGTGGTGCGTGATCTCGTTAAAGTCCTCGATCGGCGTCACCGAGAACGCCGACAAAGACACCTTCTCTTGGAATGTGCGCAAGTTGCCCACGACGCGGACGTAGATGCCATCACTATATAAAAAAACAAGTCAAAGGGGGTAAGTTCACATGCGCATCATCCATCGGATTCCATCCGACGTGATACTTACCGCAGCTTTGCGATCTCGCTTTCCGCCAAATCGGCGTCGTCGGCGTGGAGGAACATGCGGCCGTCGATGATGCCCGTGCCGTCGTCCAGCTGGAAGTTGACGTTGGTCGAGTGCGGCACGACGTTCGACAGGATGCCGACCATCTTGACGTTCGTAACCTCCTGGTTGTCGATGCGGATCACATCGTCATCCGACGCATTGCGGCTCGCCAGCTGCTTGGCTGTAATCGGCAGCAGCGTCTGCGCGTCGCGCGAGGCGCGGCCGCCGCCACCACCGCCACGGCCCTTACTGGGCGTGCTTTGGCTCCCGCCCTGCGAGCCTTCCATGAAGCCGCCGCCGCCAAAGTCGTCGTTGCCATACGCCTCGTATCCGCCGTAGCTCATCGCTGCTCTGTGTATCTACGGAAATGGGAGCTGCTGCTGCTCGGAGCTGCTCGTCGTCCTCTGACCGTGTGGTTACTGCAAAAAGCCCCCGCGCGCCAAGGACCAAGGCACTTCCCGCGCTTTTCAAGGTATTGTGTCTCTTCCAGTACTTCTCTCCTAAGTTCGTGTTGTGTGTATACGAGATGAACGAATGAACTTAAAACGAATGAACTTAACGCAGCGTATATGTCTCCCACTTGAACACAGCTCCCAAATATAGGCCCAAGTGTATTTTAGGAAGTCAATTCCACACTGCCGCTGGTTTGGCACATGCATGCGGTTGCGTGCACACAGCAGCAACTGTGTCTTCGTGACGACAACCAACGTAACGCAGTAACAACCAACTCATGTAGATGACTAACGTATCCCAGTTATCTTATGGAACGAGCTGGAATCATTTGGTTCATACAGGCTCCTGTTGATCTCCATACATGCGTGCCGTGTGCTGCCTATCTACAATTCCTTGCTTTTCTCCCTACTCTACCGAACAATATCATAGTTTATCCTACACGTTTGCATGTTGGTTCATGTCTGCAACAACGCAATGTTCCCCTCTAACGCAGTCCTTCCTCACGCCTGAGCTCCGCTTTTTTTCTTCTTATGAATCGGTCTTATTGCAACCAGAGCCGCCCGCGATCGTGAGGCAGCTGGTGCTCTTGTACATCGTCATGAGGTTCGTCATGACCGACCACACCATGGCAAACCCGACGTACGCCATAGTCAGGAACCCCAGCGTCCGACTCGAGCCGCCCGTGGCCTTGAGGTGCTGGGTCGCTTTCTTCTGCGGTGGCAGCAGCGGCAGGAACACCAGCGAGAACAACTTCATGCCGTACATGATGAACAGCGTCGCCGAGACCTTCATGCGCGTGTCGCGCGAGTCCTCCGAGATCTCGTCGTTGGTCACGTCGTAGTGCGCATCGATTTGCTTCAAAATGGCCTTGGCAAACGGGTCTGAGAGGTTGTTGACAGTCGTGAGCAGCGCGTAGATCGCACCCTCGTGGCCCAATTCCGCGAGCTCCACGACCACGTACGTCGCGACGATGAAGTTGATCCCCTGCGGGAGCTGCTCGACCACGGAGATCCCAAGCCAGAAGAACTGGTTGCGCACAATGTCCCACGTCACGGAAAACATGCAGATGGCGTCGAGCACGACGACCGTGAGCATCGTCACCAGCAGCATCGCACGCCAGTTCCAGTTGAGTCCGTACCGGGCCGTGAGCATGAGCGTGAACGCCATGATGCCGTACGTGAGCACCGTCGCGAGTTTCTCGTTTCGGGTCTCAACTTTGGCCCAGATCCGCTGCACCGGGTCCGTCGACACGAACGTCGCGTTCTCAAACACCCCCGAGAAAAACTTGTACGCGATCACTTGGCACACCGCCCGAGTCTGCACGACGCCCCACAATTCCCGGATGTAGTTGCGGAAGCCAGGGGAGACAAAGAACTCTTCCTGGATGAATAGCCACGTGATTGGGACGACCGGAGCGAGGCACACCGCCAATACGAGCATTACCTGAGGAAAGCTGAGCGTAAAGTCGTAGCTGCCACCATAGTCCTTGCCGTTGAAGCAGAACGCCAGGAACAGGTTCGTGATCACCATAAAGATCGTCCGCACTGTGTAGATGGCCGTCTGCGTTTGCCCACGAATTGTGACGGGTTCTCTCTGAGCGACGTCAACGAGCACCGCGTCTGCGGCTACGTCCGACATCACGTACCCGACCGCGGCAAACATCATCATCACGTACTTGCCGCCGTCATTCAGTGCGCTCTCGTTGAACGTGGCTTTCTCTTCTGGGGTGAAATCAATATGTGCATTCTCTTTGTCCCAGAAACTTGGGTCGGGATAATATGGCTTCCCAATGGGAGTGCACGCCATGGCGACGAGAAACGCCAAGCAGGTCGCCCATCCGAGTGCCATGTACGGCCGCCGTCGGTAGCCGAACAGCGGGAAGCAGTCGGTGAGCATGCCGTAAAACACTTTGAACGACCACGGGATAATCACGAGCGCGCCACCTTCAAGCTCGTGTCCGTTCTGGCGCAGCGGCGTCTTCATCGCTTCGAACGCTGTGGATCCCCGCACGCTCGCGTCCCCGTCCGCTGCACTTGGCATCCTTCCTCCTTGCTCTGGGTCGCCATCCTGCAGCGCATGCTCGGGGCCAACGCTGCTCGTGTACGAGGCTCGCTCGGGCGGCAGGTCCAGGATGGCCGCCTGCGTCGCCATGCTGCGCTGCGAATGAGCCACCGGAGGCCGCCGCCGCCGCCACCCGCGGAGAACAGCTTGGGAGGAGCGGGAGGGGGGAGCGGCGGATGCGGATGCGCGTGCGGGTTGGCGAGCGGATGATCAACCGACTGACTGACTGACCGCCGAGGCTCAGTACATACAGCACGGAGCCCATCTCCTTACCGCGTCACATCACGCGGCTCCCTGTACAAGAGCATTCATGCATTGCACATCTTCTCTACGAGAACAAATCTGTCTGATGACCCGACCACCGTGGACCAATGAGAGCTCATGTGGGTCGCTCGATTCTCAAAACCAGGTAGATCTGCGTTGCAAACGCATAAAAGCAAGGTGAGCTTCTCATTCGCGGAAGCCTCTGAATAAGTGAAGTAGTGGGACGAAAGTCTCACTTGAAAAGTCTCGATGTGGTTATTGCGGTACCCCTCAACCTTTTTCCACCATGTATCAGAACTTATGGACAGCGATCGATCGGCGCCAAGCAGTGCCAGGCGACAGCTCGACATGAAGCCGTCAGCTTGTTACGATATCGCGCAGATGCAATATTATGACGAGATCGATGAATGGCGAGACACTTTATGACGTCCATCGTTTGTGCTTCCCTCCCATTATTATAGTAAGGGGAGGTGCCATGTGCACGACTGCCTACTGCGGCTCAACTCGGCGCTATTGGCTGCTCTCAGTGCTGCTGGTGACGGTTGCGTTGGAACCCGTCGACGCGGTGCTGCCAGTCGAGCGTCACTTGCTTCAGCTCATTGATATCGATCGTCAGGAGGTTGCGGTCTTCCAGCACGCGCTTCCCATTGATCCCACGTTTGACACGCTAAGCAGTTGCAAAGTGGACATACAAGCAACTTTAGCCAGCCAGACAAATGCAAGAGGTGCTTCAGCTAAAATAACAAAACATAGACGTACTTTTCTCGCCCCGCGACGTACACCAGGTGACTGATCGCGCTGTACAGCGGCATCATCTCGGTCGAGCCGCACGCGATCGCGATCAGATCTGCGCGTTTTCCGACCTCCAGCGACCCGATCTCGCTTTCCAGGCCGAGCGCTTTCGCGCCGTTCAATGTCGCCATCTGCAGCGCCGTGGCCGCAGATACGCTTGCGCTTTCCATCGAGTTCACCTTCGCGAGCAGCGCCGCAAGTCGCATCTCGGCGAACATATCTAATCGGTTGTTACTCGCCGCACTGTCCGTGCCAATAGCGACATTCACATTCCTCTTGAGCAGCGCACTGACGGGACAGATTCCTGACGCGAGCTTCAAATTCGACGAAGGACAATGTACAACGTGAGACGTCGCGGACGCAATGCTATCAATCTCTTCCTCCGTCAGCTGCGTCATGTGCACGCACACAAGGCGATCTGAGAGCAAGCCGAGCCGTTTAAAGTTGGCGAGAGGGCGCAGATGTTCCTCGCTTCGATGGCAGCAGTTCATGGACGACTTGCTCTGATGCTCACTGTCCTGGCACTCGGCCAGTGTCTCGTGCATGTGGATATGGATGGGCACGTTGTACTCTTGGGAGAGTGCCTCGCTCTGTAATAGACTGTTTTCGCCCACCATGTACGGTGCATGGGGCGCGACAGTTAGACTGATGAGCTCATGGGTTTTGTACTTCTCCAAGGCTGCTCGCGCTTTCTCAAAGTACTCGCTGGCCGACGACGCATAGCTGCTCGGAACATCCAACACGATCTGCCCGACCACACCGCGCAGCCCGACACGCTCGAGGACTTCACACGTCTCGTCAGGGAAAAAGTACATGTCATTCATGCATGTCGTGCCGCTTCGAATCATCTCCGCAGCGGCGAGCAAGACGCCATCGCGGACAAACACCGGATTCACGAATTGGCTCTCGGCGGGCCAAATGTCCTCTCCGAGCCACTGGTGTAGGGGTTTATCGTCCGAAAATCCACGCAACAGTGTCATCCCCGCATGCGAGTGCGCGTTCACGAGTCCAGGGAGCAGAATCTGATCCCCCAACTGAGCAAGCTGTAGGGCAATGTACTTGCTCTGCGCTTCGGCTTGGGGGAGAACGGCCACGACGCGACCGTTGTGCACCACGACCGCGTGGTCGCGCAACACCACGTCCTTCGGCACCACCGGAACCACGTACGCGGCCGTGATCACTGCGTCGGCAGGGCTTTTCGAGCCATCGGCGCTATCTCCTACCGCCATGGTGTTGTCGCCACAGAACAGAACGAAGTCGGAGCAATAATGAAGAGAGGCTGTCTGGGGGTTCTTCTCCCAGCCACAGAAAATCAGAAGCGAAGTTGAAGGAACAGATTTTAGCCAATCTGAGTTTGCGTGTCAAACGTGGCTGAATCCAGCCAATGGAAACACTTGGTACCCGCCCTTAAGAAGTTTGCGCTCCTTTGATCTACCAAATAATTCGATGAAGAAAACGTACTCGGAGCGGTCCACGATGATGAAACATCTCGTTGACGCGATCGAAAAAACTACGGGGTGTCCGATTCCTACAAATCTGACGGAACAACAAACCACAGAATTGTTCCATGTTGGAATAGAGGGTTTTTCGCTCGCCCCGTCAAAGCCGAAGCGGCGACTATTTCAGCTATTTGTCGCGACAACGTTGCGTTTGGTTCGCGAAGCACTGCAACAACAGAATCCTGATCGACGTAGGATCCCATTTGGTAAAAAAGCGAGCTAAGTACAGTGAGTAAGCGAGGTGGTATTTCGTCAATTTATGCATGCTTTCGGCCAATCATATACAACCATCATGCAGTACGCATTGCGTCTTATGAATTCTCAAGATACGCGACGTATTACCGGCAACATACCGGTTGTCATGCGGTAATATATCACATGACAGCCGGTATGCTTGATGTGGTCTTATATATGGTTGACACGTTTATTTGCGAAAGGTGTCACATAAAAGAGCAGATGTTGATATAACAACTCTCAAATACAGAACATGCTCGTCCACAGAATAGCAACTCGCACATGGATGTTCGTTCGTCCACAAAATTGCAACTCTTAAGTGCATATGTTCACCTCAAGCGAGCAAAGTGGGAGTGAAATACCTCCACTGAGGCGTAGGTGCTCTTGTCTGTCGCTCGTTGAAGCACTGAACGAGATGCTGCCAATGGATAGCATACAGTACACATACCTTCATGCATTCAGCGTTTCGACGCAAGTCTCTTCCCTACACCTTCGTTTCCTCCTGCAAAAACCATTTCGGGATCCTGCAGAGCCAAATCATTATCGCACGGTCTTGCACGAGCAAACACATTGCGCGTGCGATTGATCCCATCCGCTTCCGATAAGTCGGTAACGCATCACGTGCGACATTAGGTTTCCATTTTAACGAAATGTTCATCCCGATCATAAAACAAACGAAAGAAAAAAAGCAGCACCTACACAGGTGCGTACTTAGAATTTCACAAGCGCATCATCCTTAGACTAATTAGCAAAGTCGATTTTGGACGCACTGTGACTCCAAAATGCGTGCAGCATCTTCCAATCTCACTTGACCGCTTTGCACGAAAAACATACCGGATACGTCTCGCGCTCTTATATGCGACTTGCAAACTCTTTTATGAAATATGTCACGCATAAGAGCAGAACTGCAGGTTAGCAACTCTTGTCGACATACTGCTGTACCTCATGAACTTGCTCGTCCACAGAATCGCAAGTCTCGTATGCATGTTCGTTCACACATATTTATAGGAAGTGCATCAATGTCTCCTATCTCTACTTACTCTTCTGTGGAATTTCGTCCAAGAACGTGAGAAAGGAATGCCTCGGCTGAGCCGCAAATACTCCTGTCTGCCGCTCATCTAAGCGCCACCCTGTTTTTTTTCGTATTCGTTTTCCTATCATGCATGCACTCCACTCCATGAGATGACAAAGTGCATTCATACACCTAAATATGTTCAAGTATTTCGCTGCAAGTCTCTCCCCTGCCAAACCATTTCGGACCCTCATGAAAACTCAATGTGCTCCCATCCCGCTCCCGCCAAGTCGGTAACGCATCGCATGCGACATCAGCATTCCATTCTGAAGTGGAAATAACAAAGAAAAACGAAAGAAAGAAAAAGCAGCACCTGCAGATGCACACCTAGAATTCCACGAGCGCATCATCCTTAGACTGATTGACAGAGTCGATTTTGAGCGTGCATGGGATGGGTCCACAAATCACAAACAACTGGAACTACAATATCGTACCCAAGCTCTCCTACCAGCACAAAGGAGGTGCCAGTTGCTTTGAAAGTGCACGCGTTCTTTCTTTAAAACAGAACAACCACAGGTGGAATCAGGTTCAATTGGGATCTTGATTAATAAAACGCACCCACACTTGACGATCGGCGACTGGTGACTCAACAAAACGACTACAATATTGTCCACTGGCAAACAAACCCTTCGCCTGGTGGACCTCTCTACAACTCACACAAGCCAAAGCAGCAATTGCACCAAAGGACGATCGCATGCGCGCTTTGCCAAGCATGCGCTGCCTGGCAAACAAGTTGACAACGGCCGTGGCACTTCCAGTCTTTGGCAAGGTTAGTTTCCTTATGCAGTCGGAGCGCAAACGAACACGCATCAGTGGATGTCAAAGGGAGAGCTCGGACCATCAGATCTGTACCGTACCGTGCGATCTACTGTTAGTACCTCCTGCCCATCCATTCACTTCTCTTTCCCCTCCTCGGGCTCCGGGCTTTACAAATAGAAAGCCACCATGTCAATTACAACCCAAGGTCGGTTTGGTGGGCTTGGTAGCAAATATGCACTTTCAGAGGTATTGATAGAAGGAAGGGCTGAATGAGAGAAATCAAACTGCACAACCCCAGCACCAAAGACCTCATCGCCTTGATCACAAACTAGGATTTGGCGGCTTGCTTACATGTATACGCATTGCACATTACGTTCTTGACTCTGCCCATGTTAAGTGTATGATATTCTGTTGGTTGATGGCCGCGTGCGGTACGTCTGCAGGCACCGCCTCCGCCACTTCATGCATGGCCAACACACAGTATGCGGTAAAGAGTGCGGTGCTCACCCGACAACATAAACATTCTGAAAGTGCCGCCTTCTTGAACATTCCTCCGTTCAAATGGGTCAATGGGGGATAATCACTAACCGTGATTACTGGTTCACATAAACGCTGCAAGAAGAATTAAAAAAGCAACTTTTATTAATCTGCTATTGTAACGGTGCGCGGATTAAAGAAAACGGATTAAAACGATGAATGCAGCCACAGCAACCTCTCTGTCCGTTAGCAGGCCAAGGAAAAGCATATTCAGGTGGCAGACTTTGACGATTTGTTTGGTGAGACTGCAGCGTCCACAATTTTATCGGAATACGTATGAACGCCCTTGGCTTCACGTTATTCTAAACGCTAAAAGTCAGACGGCGCGGTTTTGCGAACCCTGCTGTGATGCGCTGTTTGCGCGACAGGTGTTGCGAGAACCTCCGGATAGAGAAAGGGCTGACAGCAAGTCCACTTTTGTGCCCTCTCTCTCTCTTTATCTCCTAGGATCCTTTGGGAGGCTGTAACGTACAGTGAGCACACCCCGATCAGATCACAGCCGCACGCGCTTTTTGGCGCTTTCCCATACAAAAGTCTGTGTGCAGCAAGGCGCATTAGCAGTAAAACGGAGCTGCCCAACTCTGGTAAGCAACGACACGTATGTACAGAGGATACGCTAAATCAAAAACATCACGAAATGCAAGGCGGGGCTATTATACAAAAGCTATCTACACTAAGCATTACAATAGCTTATTCAACGCGCGTGAGTCTTTTCTCGCTGCGCTCAATGAAGAGGAGGGCGTTGCAAATGCGTGTTTCTTACGCAGGAGTAAGTGCTATCCCATCCTGCTAATATGCATTGCGCTGAACGGAACGATGACTGCAGTATACTGCCTGCACTTCCTCCAAACTGACACTATCCAGGCATTTATTATTTTTTGATTAAAACCAAACATATCATGGCCAAAGGAAGAGAGCAAACGCGGTTGATATCTCAGTTTCGTTGTCCAAGGTCACTTGAAATGGAGAATATCGCGTCGCTTCTAACATCTCTACCCGCGATAGGGAGGCTCTGTTCTTTCTCGTGGCCACGTGGTACCGCCCCATCTGCGTCCCACTTCTCCCCCATCATTTCACACGAGGACGCACATGTCAGTTCGTCCAGAAAACGGCCACCGCAGATCGCTGCGTCGTGGACCTCCTCCACCTGGTCTTGCGGGTGGGAGCGTAGAGGGATCCGCACCGGTCGCTTTCGTCAACAGCGCCTCTTGTCTCGAGATGCTCGTTCACAGACACGCGTGCACGCTTTTGACTCTGTCAAACTCGACTCACTTCTCTTTTTTCCAGCCTCCGCTCAAGTCGCCCGACGCCTACACGCCAGAAGTCCCAGCCAGGAACGAAGGAACGATGAACCGCACTGCCGAGAAGGTCGAGATTGCCCAGCGGCTCTCGTACCTTAGCAACGCGTCGCACGCCAAGGACGGTGACTACGAAGGTGCCAAGACGCCAGACGTCTTGGAGGCCCAAGATGGCGCCATCCGTGCCGGTGGCGCGCCCAATCTCTTGAGCAAGGACCACATCGGCCTCATCTTGCAGTACGCCGCCGTCGGTATCGTGTACGGCGTGATGCCCGCGACCATTTACCCGTTCTTGCAGTCGTACCTGAACGCCAGTGGTACCCAGATCGTGACGGCCGGTACGCTCGTGGTGCTGCCGTGGTCGTTCAAGATCTTCTACGGCATCGTGTCGGACTGTTTCCCGATCTTCGGCTACCGTCGCCGTCCGTACATGCTCCTGGGTTGGGGTATCTGCTTCGTGATGCTGTTCATCATGGCCGTGACCCCAGTGGGCGACCCATACTTCCTCAGCCCAGACGATGCCGACGTTGCACCAGAAGACTACGCGTTGCACCCTGGCATTGAAGATCGTCTGAACCCGAGCGCTCCCGGCAAGGCTGGCAAGTACGTGTTGCTGATGATGCTCGCCGCGTTCGGGTACTTGATGGCCGATGTGACTGCCGATGCCGTCGTGGTCGAGCTCGCCCAGCGTGAGCCGTTGGCTGTCCGAGGCACGACTCAGTCGGCCATTTACGGCACGCGTACGCTGTTCCAGGCTATCGGCGCGGTCTTGACTGGTTTCGCGTTCAACGGCAAGGAGTACGGCGGCAGCTTTGACTTCTCGCTGAGCTTCCCAACGTTGATGTTGATCTTGGCAATCTGCTTGGTGCCAATTTTGCCGATCACGTGGTTCTACATTGCGGAAGAGAAGCGCCAGTGCGCGCCGTTCACCGAGTACATTGCAGACTTGTGGGCATTGCTTCAGACCCGCGCCATGTACCAGATCATCTTCTTCAACTTCTTCAGCAACGTGTTCGCCAACTTCTCGTACACTGCGGTGTCGCCGGTCCAGCGTTTCATCGTGAAGGCTGAGCCGATCAACGTGACAATCAGTGACGTGCTCGGGAACCTCGTGTTCTTGGGCGGCATTTTCATCACGGGCAAGTGGGGTCTGGCGTGGAACTGGCGTTGGATCACGGTCGTGACGGGTATCATCGTGATTGCAGCCGATGCCGTCGTGACGTTCGTGACGGTCTGGGACGTGTTCCGCAGCCAGTGGATCTGGTTGGGCGTGCCAGTCGCTGTGAACGTGCCTGCTGGTATCAGTTTCATCATTGGCACGTACGTCGTCGTGGAGCTCGCGAACGACGGCAACGAAGGCGCCGTGTACGGTCTATTGACGACGGTGTCGAACTTGTCGCAGCCGTTCGCCGCGACGTTGACAAAGATCGTGAACCAGCAGTGGAACATGACCAACGCTCGCATCCAGAACGACGACCACTCGATCCGTATGGACATCACCAAGTCGGTGATCCTCATGTACGGCATGACCATCATCTCGTGGTTCTTCTTGATCTTGTTGCCGAAGCAGAAGGCCGAGACGCAGGAGTTGAAGCGCACGGGCGGCTCGAGTAAGATCCTTGGCGCCATCACTGTGTTCTACGTGTTCTTCGCGTTCGTGTGGTCGGTGATGACCAACGTCATGGGCATCTTCGAAAGCACGGCGTGTCTCGTGATCGCTGGTGGCGACGGCTGCTAAGCCTTTTGTGTCCCTTTCGCTACCGCTCGGTATCGTATCGTCTGTACGCTGTTGGACAATGCTCGCTTTCTTGGCCTTTTAGGATTTGCAGTGTATAAGAATGCCCGATTTACTTTCCTCTATTCTGCTTCTTTTAAACAGGTTTAGTTTTCAGATGAACGTCTAGATGTCGAAAATGCGGATATCCTAGACTTTGGTATGTAATAATAGTGAGCGGCTGGAGCCCAAAGCGCTGTTAACGGAATCAGATTTCCTGCACCACCGCCTGCAAGGCCATGAGACCAGTCGGGTGCCGAGAAGAGGAAAACGAGGGTGGCACGGTGTCTCCGTGTGTGAAATGATGGAAGAAGTGACTACAGGTCGTTTGAGAGACTTTTGGACTGCGGCGCGTGCCACTGCTTCACGCTCCCCGTATGCAATGCAGTGTATATTACACACTGTGTATGGGAAGCGATACGTAGTCTTTCATGCACGCCCCAAGACTATACTTTTCTGGTCTTGCTAGATGAAGTGTAGGCAATGGGCGAACGCGTGAAA
>GL376636.1:395683-421358 GCA_000143045.1 Globisporangium ultimum DAOM BR144 | reverse complement strand
ACCCCAACCCAGGAGCATGTACGGACGGCGACGGTAGCCGAAGATCGGGAAACAGTCCGACACGATGCCGTAGAAGATCTTGAACGACCACGGCAGCACCACGAGCGTACCGGCCGTCACGATCTGGGTACCACTGGCGTTCAGGTACGACTGCAAGAACGGGTAAATGGTCGCGGGCATCACGCCGTACACGATACCGACGGCGGCGTACTGCAAGATGAGGCCGATGTGGTCCTTGCTCAAGAGATTGGGCGCGCCACCGGCACGGATGGCGCCATCTTGGGCCTCCAAGACGTCTGGCGTCTTGGCACCTTCGTAGTCACCGTCCTTGGCGTGCGACGCGTTGCTAAGGTACGAGAGCCGCTGGGCAATCTCGACCTTCTCGGCAGTGCGGTTCATCTTTTGGCTTCTTCCTTGAACGTGACTTGGGGATCTTCGTAGCCGACGATTTGTGCAGACGCTGGAAAAAGAGAAGTGAGCGTTTGGTTGGCGATAGCGCACGAAGCGAACGACTCAAGTCGGCAGCGCAGACACGTCTAATACCACGAGAATGATGCGAAGATTAAGACGGTGACAGCGACGGACGAAGAGCTATTGATCACGAGCTGGACGGAATTAATGCCTCTCATCCAATCACATTGCGTTCCATACCACGACATGCGTGATTGCTGAACAGAATGCAGCCAGTGAGGAGATGGCCTTGGAACTGTCAGAGTTGATGTCTTGTCTGGCCTCTCGGCAAGTCGTGAGTTGTGTGCCACCTGTGGAAATGAATGGGGGAGGGGGAATGGAGAAGGTTGGAAAGATGCGGGGTACCGACGGAAGGATGGGGAGGAGATATGATGGGATCAGATTTCCGTTTTTAGCGGGTGGAGACGAACGACTTCATCTTGGATTGGGGGATGTCCTGTACTGTATGGTATTGTATCATAGATATCATATCGACTAAAAAGTCGCTCTCTGCCAAGCATTTCTCGTGATGGTAAGCTTTCGAGTCTTTGGGATGCCGCGTACAATTTCACACAACGGCAATACTTGCGTGAAAGTCCCGCATTCATGCAGCGCGGCATGTCCGAGGTGTTGCGCATTCACCCACGCTTGGGTTCTTGCAACAGGTCTCGCCTAAAGAAGAAAGGACCTGGCCGTTTTCTTGGCTGCTGACTCGGGGGGATGCGACCATGAGGTACTTTTAATACAGTAGTACGCCTCGCGTTTACTAAAAAAGTGCACATACAGAAGCGGCAAGAGAAAAGGCAATAGACTATGGAGTCTTGAGCTGTAAAACGTAACGACAGAAAATGCAGGAGGGAGCGAGGGAGCTTTCGGTTTATTAGTGAATGCGCGTCGTTTTGTTGAAGCTTCTCGCATATTTCGACATGCCGCGAACGCAAGCAAAAACGTTACTACGGGGGGTAAGGGGGTAGTACTGAAGTACATTTTATGGCGTTCGTTGTCTGCTCCCATCGGTGATGATGATAAACAACCCCGCGCTCAAACGTTTTTGCATACAATTTCGTGCATGTCTCTCTATCCATTTGGCAATCCACCCAATGTCCAGCAAATCCAATGCTGTGGTGCCAACGCAGCCAAAAAACATTCCTATTAAAGTGTGAACTCTTACTGTATCAAGAGGTCGAATGATGCCTTCACCGAAGACAGTCATGCTTTTGTCGCTTCGATGGCACCTGGCGGATTGCTTGTTCAATCTATTGTGGGAAGGAGCTGCTTTGTTGTCTTCTAACGCTTTGTTTTGTGAAGAAGAGTGGCATGTGGACGAGCGCTGAAAGCATCTCTCTAGGACCTAGAATCGTCAAATGTACCGCGCGCACTGGCAGGATGTGTGTATTGAAGTCTTTGATGAAAAACCGGTACTTTTAGTACTAGTCTCACCAAATGTTTGTGCATTGGACATTCGCTGGTACCTAGACATTTTACAAGGCCTTGACAAGGTCGATACGAATGTTGTGAACTGTAAATTCAAGTGACACCCTGATCTGCAGAGCGAGCGAAATCAGCTTAGCGTGGATTGAATGGATATTGTAGGTCACTACTGTATATGTACCTAATGCCTCACCTCAAAAAGGAAAACGTTAGCGTGGATACAAATGCCAGCATTTCAGTCATAGAGTTGGCGAAACACTAGCAACCTGCTGAGGATGTTTTTGAGGCCAGAGATAAACATTTGGCAAAAGTTGTACAATAATGCCAACGTTTGTCAAGAATTCAACTATGTCGGCACACATATGTACCCTAATCCAGCAAAAGTAAGAGGGAAGGAATGCACTCACGTACGACGCTATCGCTTGACGGGTCCGAGTTGGGATACACGATCAAGCGGCACTTCCCAGAGAGCATCTCGTCGAGTCATGTTTGCAGTGATCAAGGACACCTGTTGCGAGATCAAGGTGTTGCAAGATAAAACGTTATACTTTTTCGTCCGTAGGCAGTCGAGGGATGATCTAACAGAGCAATGTAAGAGCGCCACGCTTGTAGGCAGGTCAGCCAATACTTGCCAACGAGGTTTGCATCTTTCTGGACGAGTACGTATGCAACCAGTTCGAGGTTCCTATTATATATTCGTCCAGAAAGGTGTCTGACGCTCCTCACCCATACATGATATCCTAACTTTTATCTATGATGGTGAGTCTATCCATCTGTCTTTTCGTGGATCCTCGATGATATCTCGTTCCTAATGACCCATCCCTGTATTACACAGACGGGCAGGCAGCAAGGCCCGGACGCAAATATGGCCCAAGTGATGTGCATGGGTTATTGTTAAAAGTTAATATTTGTAGTGGTAAACGACTTTTTTAGTATGCAAAAGATCATTATACCAGGTGTATTAGAGATAAAACTGACCAACAGTTTGTATGATTTTAGTTTTTCTGGGATAGCAATAAGCCGAAAGGTGCTGCTATAGCCGCCTAAATCGGATTAATTTGGATGAAGCCTTACCGGTGTAATACAGGTAAGATACTGGTGTACTGAAGTATGTGGACTAGATGTAAAGCCAAACAAATAACGGTACAATTGGATACCGAAGTTCTGACGAGCTTGTGGCACTATATCGTCGCGTGCTACACTTGTGTATGGAGTTTCGTTGCGCACAATGTACTACAACATTTAAGGTTCAGACCGTGGTGATACTAAACTAGAGCGTTTGCAACAGGTATTAGGTACTTCGAAGTAGGCAACCAATGTTACTGTAAACCATACACCGGGGCAAGTACCTCTGGAATTTCAATTGTGCTTCAACTGTTACTGAGACCACGCTTTGTTATTACCAGTACCCCAGCCTACATGAAGCCCTAGTAGTTTTAAGGGTGAGGCATATATTATGTTACGCAATACGAACGAGAATATCCATGCTCCTAGCTACACTGGTTGTCATAGCTTCGACTCGGAGTGGGGCAGATTGTATGGCGCGCGATAGCAATATCACTCTTGCTTGTAACATGAGTAACGTAGATTATTGGAAAGGGTACGTAATTATACTAACGATCCGAAAATCCTCGATTGGGCGTTTTGCTGCTAAAGACACTCCCATTCCCACATTCTGTGAATTAAAGTTTCAAGCCCTTCGTAGGTTCCTAAATCCTGAAGCTCTCGGTTGGGTGGCCACCAGGTTGGGCTTGAATATAGTTGGTTTTATAAACGAATCGCTAAGCTATATTCGCAATACAACTCCACTTGGGCTATTTACTACCTCATCATATGCACTCGTTGTCATATAGACTTTCCCCGTGTTTTTATGCCTGCTGTCAAACGCTCTGACTAGAGTGGAAGCAACTGGCTGATGCTTTTGCTGAACACTAGGGCTAACGAGGCACGGACAGCGGCACTTGAAGTCTTGATCAGCGCGTTGAGCAGCGGGTATAACCACGCCAGATATCGTCGGATCTACAATATTAAACAAAGCAAGTCAGTCAACATGAGTCAAAACAGCGACACACTGCGCTCAAAGAACGACAGTGGTCACATCGGAGACGACACATACCTCTGGTCCACCAAGCTCAGACAACTGGGTGAGGATACCCACCAAGAGTGATGTATAGCAAACTGTGCGCTGGCGCGCATCGGCTGGCGTCTTGATGTTGAAGTGAAGGCTGCTGTCCTTCGCACCAACTGTCCATGTGAGGTACTCCTCCATTGCCTGCTTTACCAGCTGCATCATCTGTCGTCTTGCATCTTCTCGTTTCCGTTCATCGACGCATGCGTTTTGCTCACGAATCAGATGGAAGAGCACGCTCAAGTATTGTTCCTTGCCTTCAACTTCTTGCAATAACAAACTGGGGATATCGCCGACTTCAGTCTTGCCGTAGGTCCATCCAGCGTGCTGTAGATGCATGCGTAGCTCAAACGCGTCGTTCACTTTTCGCGCGAAAAGGAAACTCTCTCGCAGACACGCCATCAAACTGGTCACATGACCCTCGCTGAGCGCCAATCGTCGAGTGAATCGAGACGACAGCACATTTCCCATGACTCTTTGCAACGCTAGGATCACCGTCAAGTGCGTCTTCGATGGAAACTGCTGTGCGTTGACTTCTTCTTCTGTGACAACCTTTGCAGGGAAATTCTTGTTAAAGTGAAAGCCAAGAACACTCACGACGGATGGGTACATGGAGATAATGGACGGTAATCGAGGTGACGCAAGCGCTGATGCTGAAGGGGAAACTGGTGATATCGGTGATGTTGGCGAAATTGGAGGCAGGACTGGTTTGGGTGGCATACTGAAAAAAATCCACGTCGGTTCGGCACGCGTCATGACCGAGCGCAGCTCGTCAGCAATTAGCCCCCAGACGTCTTCTGGGAACTTGTGACCGTGTGCCACTAGCATTTTCTCCAACGACGCAGCGGATGCAGACGCTAACTCTTCTTCGGTATCGTTTGTGTCCATGCATTTGCCTAAAAGGAAAAGCACTTCCGGGAGAAATCCGACAATATCGTAAAACAACCCAAAGCATTCCAGCAAACGCTCCAGACAGAAAGTTGACGTCGTCTTCCCAACATTATACTGGATGTTTGATGGTGATTGAAAAGCGATTGGAAGCTTTGGCTTCAGGCGTCTTCCTTTCTCGACAAAAACCTCGAGGTGTCGCAATTCGTCGAGTAACGGAATCAAAACTCCCTTGAAAATGAGAGACCACAAGCCCGTCGAGAACTTCAGTCCGTGGGCCTCAAGCGAGTCGTACAGCCCGTGAAGTGCCGCGAGTCGTACGTCAATACGGCAATCCGCAGACAAAGTAGACAGCGCCGTCAACACTGGCCACCACATTCGAGTGTGAGCAGATGAATCGTTGTATACGCTTGCACTTTCGTCAACCTGAGCTGTTGGAGTTAGAACTGAGCTTCGTCTCTTAGGCGAGGTTGGTGGAGATAGAACCGAAATCTCTTCTTCTAGTGTCTTCGATGATTCTTGTCGTTCGTAGCGCACCGACGCTCGCGATGACGGCGAAGACAAAACTTCTTCACCTCCAGGGATGGAAATGCTGTTCGTTTTCTTCTTTGTTCGGAACCCCACGCGCTTTGGCGCAGAGGATTCAACAAACAACTTCTCAATCACTTGACCAGTCGCTAATTTCTGCATGCAAACGTGTTGGAGAATACCAATGCTCTCAATGCTGAGCTGTGTGAGTCCCATGTGCTCTTCCATGTTTTTCTCCACTTCCTCCGAACCACACACAGCGAATGCTAGCAAGCACTCCACAGCGTCCACAAACACTTCGATGATACGATCGAAGTGATTTTCGAAAATACGCTTTGCAATCTGAAAACCCAGTCGCACAATGCGATCTTGCTGGTCACTATTGCCAGGTTCGTAGGTCTCTGCGGCGACACGCAGTACTCCCCAGATCGTCTTCCATCCAGATTTGATATTGGTCACACGAGCCAGGATCATATTCTCCACACAACGAAGGACGAGCTCTCGGATCTCCATCGATACTGCATTCGCCATAATCACCTCAAATGGAGTAAGAAAGAGACGCTGGAAGTTGAAATCCTTGAGCTCCTCACGCTCCAAAAACTTCATACTCAGTTGTCGAAGTGAATCGATTGCATACATTGCAATGGACAGGTTGTCATGGCAGCCGATTGTCGTAAAATGGCGAGACAGCACTTTCCAGGTGGACGCCCAGATGACGCGAGAGCGCATGTGCATGTTCATGTCAGCAACTTCGACTAACTTTTGCAACGAGAAGACTCTTGGTGGACTGAAAGAATTATCTTGCCGGCTAGAGCGACCATTACTGACTCCGGAGCATTCAGTCAGTGATACGACACAAAGCTGCAGCACAAACTCTTGGATAGCTGTGTCGTTCAATGATACCGAGCTGCTGAATACACGATCGCTTGCTAACGAGTCGATTTCGGCCATCACGCGAGAAGCATTTTCATCCTCAATCGCAGGATTGTATAAATCTTCACTACCCGGACCACCAGCACCTTGATTGTCACGATGAGATGGGGATGGGAAAGTCGATGCAGCGGACGACAGTGTTCGCTTTGACAGACCAATCGACAAACTCGAGCTGCTATGAGTTGGAGTGCTGGAAAACCCGCCGCTGCTGCTCATTGTGCTTCCAGCAGGTGACGGTTGATGGTTAAAAAACTGCGTGTCCGAATGCAAACCTTGCGCGTGCGTTTGAATACGCGCTAGCTGCGAGATGCACTGCAAGATGTCGCGCCACGCGTCTCCCAGATAGTTCCCTTCTTTAACACTGATAGAAATGAGAGCCTTAATAGCCTCGATATTCTTCGAGCGCATCAGTCGCGATCCAGTGTTATGCAGCGCTGTAAATTTCGAAAGAACCGTGACAAACGCGTCACGTTCAGATGGCATATTCAGCCGCGAGGAAAGATGAATCGCATGCTTGAACGAGTTCAAACATAGCTGAATCGCAACTGGAGAATCAGAGCTTTCAAAAATCACAGAGCAGCAAGCCAGTAGCGGAGCCCACACGGTTTCAAACATCGGACGAACATGGTTATTCTCGGTCAACTCAGTCACCAAGTGGAAATGAGTCGCTGCACCACCTGCTCCTCCACTCGAGACCTGACCACCAGACCGAGGAGAATTTGTCACATTGCGGGATGACACGGCCATTCCAGCAGGGTTACGTCGCTTGAAAAGTGCTTCTGATTGTCGAACCATAGACTCGCGTTCCTTGATGTACGCGTCACGTCGCTGGCGATCAGCAGTTACACCAGAGGAGCCAAATAAGGTAGTAGCTGCGACAGCTTTCACCCCTCCAACCATTTTTCTTCTCGCTTTGAAATCTTCATCTTCCTTCAGAGAAATTGGCGTTTGCTTGATGCGATCGAAAATTCCGCTCATGTACTCTTCTGGAAGATCTTCTCCGTTGTTGATACCACGGTTATTACGAAGGAAACCTTCTTTCGTCATCTTCTTCTCTTCAGGAATACTCGGATTGTGCAAATCCGTCTGCAGCATGATGATCGAAAACGACAAGATAAACGCCGTATCTGCGCTGGGGAACAATCCCGGAGGGCACACCGAGTAAAAGCGCTCAGCAAACTTTTCCATCATTCGATCGATTTTTTGCGACTCGCCAGGCAAACGAAAACCAGCGAGGAACACTCGAATCGCCATGTCAATCTCCAGTCCAGTAAAGTCCATCATATCAACATACTCGTGCAGCACGCGGAGGCAGAAACCGCCTTGATATTGTGCCTCTCGACCAAGGTAGTCACCAACCATGGTCTTGTCCAGCTTGTCGTTGTGCTCTGTGATGAAACGAGCCACATCGCGGGGAGTACCCTCACCCATGTGGCCGTGCTCAACCAAATACTGAACGCCGGCTACGGGCTTCACATTGAATTTCAGGATACCTGTCGCAAGCTCTTCTTGCCGTTTTTTCTTGCGGTCGAATGCCTCAACTGCAGACATAGTGGAGGCGCCAACGCTAGAATTCACAGCAGTCGGCGGCACCACTGGTGGAGCTGCACTGTCGTCATCGCCGTCAGCATAGCCATTCGTGTTTGATCCCGAATTGGTGCGCTGCTGGCTGTTCTTCTTTTCCGCCTCGACAAAATTTGCTGCTTTCTTCAACGATGCAACGGTCGCCGTCAGACATTCCAGACCTTTCAGCACAATTGCAGCGTCGTTTTGCTGAGCCTTGAGCCGCGCCGCTGACGACAAGTTCGCGTATTGCGCAGCGGTATCCTTCTTGCCCTTGGCCGTCTTGGCAAGCGCATCCACAATCTGCTTAAACAGGTCGTTCGTGTTCCAGTCACAATCGTAGTTCAGGAAAAACTCACCCAGAATTTGCGCGTCATCACAGATGTTGTTGAGCACTTCCAGAACGAGCATCTTATGCTCGAAACTCGAGTTTTCGCTTTGCAAAATCTTTAAAAAGATGGACGTCACAAAAATCTCGATCTCTGCTTTCAAATGGCGCTTGAAGTTGTTGATCAGCACTAAAAACACCTGCAGCGAAAGGCCAACGATTTGCGTGTAGTTCGACGTGCAGTTTTGCAAGAGTGATTGGCACAGGTACTGTCGGATAGCGTGGATGAAGCGCTCTCCTCGACGGAACGACGGACCCGCATTGTTGATGATCGACAACACCAATTCAAGCGACAAGATCTTGCTCTGGAACGCGAATGGATCTTCCGCCGCGCCATTGCCATTGGCACCTCCAAGCGTGCCATTTGAGAGCATACCTCCAGATGAGCCCAGCGAAGAATCTTCAGCGACAGAACGCATGGAAATTCGGCAAAGCGATCGAAACAGCAAGAACGCGTCTTTGTGGAGAACCGATGGGAATGATGGCGCAAAAACTGGTGCATTGTTAGCTACCACATCCGCTCGGGTAGCTGGATTCGGGTTGCTCTCCTCAGCTGCTAGTGCTCCGTTCCGGTTCTCAGTATCAAAGTTTAGCACGCGGACCACACTCGGATACCACGCCGCAGTTGGCGTCGCGATCAATTCAGCCTCTGCAGAATCGTGGTATTGTCGTTCAGCCTCTGCTGCCACTGCTGCTGCTTCGCTTTTTTGTAACGACTCCTTCAATGTCGCTTCTGTTTCTTCCTGAACTCGCTGGTCGAACGTTTCCATGCGCTGAAACACGATGCTGATGATCTGCTGCAGCGTCGCCTTCGCGACCATTTGATTGCTCTGGTTCTTGCTCACAAGATGGATATGATAGCAGGCACGCACAGCCTTCAACAGAGAGTGCTCGTGGACTTCACAGGTCGTCGTCGTCACGGCTGTCAGCAATACGCGCAGCACTTGGATCTGCACTGTCTCGTCTGGATGGTCGTTGCAGTCGCAAATCACGTCGACAATGCAATCGATGAGCTTCCAGTTCTCCTCGTTCAGCGACGATCCTGCTCCGGTGCCTCCTTCCAAACCGTCGTTTGCGCCATCACCAGCACTTGCTCCCGACCGCGCCCCTCCTCCTGCTCCACTTGTAGATTTCTGCACCAAACGCTTGCGGATGCCGTCGGGGATCGACCCGTTGCCTTTCAAAAATCCGAACGCAAGGAATTTCTCGATACAATCGAGTGCAACGGCGACCAATTTCGCGTGGCGTGTCAGACACGCGAGCAAAAAGGGTTCAAACGGCACCTCATTCGCTCCGCCAATGCCGCCGCTCGCTGCTGTCGCGTCCTGCTTGTTCTTCTTCTCGACCGCAGCCGTCATGCTCGCCTGCGCCGCGTCAATCACATCGCGCAGCTCCTTGTGGCTACGCGTCGTGATCTTGCGCAGCTTGACGAGCGACTTCAACACCTGCGCCTCCATGGCGCTCGCTCGTTCGTTCGTTCGCAACGTGTCGTCACTGGCGCTGCTGCTGATCGCAAAGGTCGTCGTGACGCGGCGATCGCTTCTCCCTCTTTCACCTTCCACACACACTGACACGCGTACGTACGCGGACTGCCACTTTCGCTTCTGCTGCTGGACGCGTGCGCACGAGACCTTCTCCCTGGGCGGATTGGCGCTCTTCAATTAGCCAAAGCCGAAACGCACTACGACAAAGGGGGGGAGGGGAAACTCCGAGTTTTTACGCCACGTCGGCAAAGTGCGTGCGTGTGTGTGTGCATGCTTCTTTTTACGAATAGCAACTTTTTCATGCGGTAATTACGCTTGCTATCAGTTTATAATTGTGTAATCTGGTACGGGACACCAATTTCATTACATAAATTTAGAGACTTATTTGACATATTTTGTCATTCACCAAATCGCATGTGGACGGATGCGTACACGAAACGACTTTGGATCTAGCACCAGCAAACGCCACCAGCAACAACACACGACGCAGCCAGCATCATGCGAACCACAAGTTTAGCAAACAGGACGCACCCACAGTGTTCAGCATTGTCAATTACAGTCATTCGACTAGATGGACCCTTGGCATAACTGAATAGACAGTAGAACCTACGACAAGACGGCATTTCGCCATCTCTGAGTCTGCGAGAGTTCCGAGAGAAAATATCTACGCAATCCATTATGTATACTTCAGAAAACACTCCATAGCTTTCCGTTTCACAAAACCCACACAAATGGTCACAAACAGAAGTGTATCTTGAGTCAATCAGAGTCCTAGCTACTACTGAAGTACTTCGAAGTATACCCTAGGACTACTCTTCAAGATGATAAGGAGAAAGAAGAGGTCTGTGCTTAGCAGCCATCGCCACCAGCGATCACGAGACACGCCGTGCTGTCGAAGATGCCCATCAAGTTAGTCATCACGACCACACGAGCGCAAACAGCAAGTAGAACACCGTGAGACCACCAAGAATCTTGCTCGAGCCACCCGTGCGCTTGAGCTCTTGCACGTCCGTCTTCTGCTTCGGCAAGAACACCAAGAATAGCCACGACACTGCCGTCATGCCATACATGAGGATCACCGACTTGGTGACGTCCATGCGGATCGAGTGGTCGTCGATCTGGATACGCTCGTTCGTCATGTTCCACTTCTGGTCGATGATCTTGGTCAGCGTGGAGGCAAAAGGAGACGACAAGTTGGTCACCGTGGTCATCAAACCGTAGATGGCGCCCTCATTACCCTCACCAGCCAATTCGACCGTGGCGAACGTCGAGATGATCCAGCCGATTCCCGACGGCACGTTCACGGCAACTGGCACGCCCAACCAGAACCACTGGCTGCGGAACACGTCCCAAATCGTGATGAACGTGCAGATACCGTCCAGCACGATCACGATAATGCCCGTGACCACGATGATGAAACGCCAGTTCCAGTGGAGACCCCACTTCGTCACAATCGAGATACCGGCGACGAACAAGAGCTCGCCAAACACGCTGCTGAGCGAGTTGTTGATTGGCGTCACATGCACCATGTAGCGTTGCACCGGTGACGACGCAGTGTACGAGAAGTTGGCAAAGATGCCGCTGAAAAAGTTGTAAAAGATGATCTGGTACACAGCGCGCTGTTGCACGAACTGCCACAGAGCACTCATGTAGTCCGAGAAGACGGCCCGCTCATGCTTCTCCTCCTTAATGAAGAACCACGTGATCGGCAACACCGGGATCAGCAAGATTGCCAAGATGAGCATCAAAGTTGGGAAGCTCAGCGAGGCGTCGTAGGTGCCACCGTAGTCTTTTCCGTTGAAGGCGAAACCAGTGACAATGTACCCGAGTGCGATCACGAAACTACGCACGCTGTAGATGGTCGACTGGGTCGTACCACGCACAGCCAACGGCTCACGCTGGGCGAGCTCGACCACGAGACCATCAGCACTCACGTCGGCCATCAAGTAGCCAAAGGCAGCGAACATCATGAGTAGAATGTACTTGCTGCCCTTGCCAGGAGCCGACTTGTTCAAGCGGTCCTCGATGCCAGGGTGCAACGGGTAATCCTCAGGCGAGATGTTCGCGTCTGCTGGATCCAAGAAGTACGGGTCGCCCACAGGAAGGACAGCCATCACGATGAGCATGGCAAAACAGATCGACCAGCCGATGAGCATGTACGGACGACGACGGTAGCCGAAGATCGGGAAGCAGTCCGACACGATACCGTAGAACACCTTGAACGACCATGGCAGCACGACAAGAGTAGCGGCCGTAGTCACTTGAGTTCCGCTGGAGTTCAAGTACGACTGAAGGAACGGGTAGATGGTCGCTGGCAGCACGCCGTAGACCATACCGACGGCCGCATACTGGAAGAGGAGACCGATGTGGTCCTTGCTGTAAAGCTTCGGTGCGCCACCTTCACGGAGCGCACCGCCTTCAATGTCACCTTCAAGGGCTTCTGGAGTCTTGATGCCTTGGTAGTCTTCGCCGTCCTTGGCTTGCGAGGCGTTGCTCAGGTACGAGGCGCGGTGCGCAATCTCGACCTTGTTGACGTTGTTGGCATTGGCGGCAGAGTTCATCCTTGAGTGCTTCGTGCGCCTCTAGCGAGAGCAGTGCAGAATTCCCAAGCTGCTTCCTTGTGTTATCGAGCTGGAAAAAAGGAGAATGAAGCGGTGAAAGCGACTAAAGACGAGCGAGTGAGCGTGTTAGAACAAGAGCAAGAAGGAGAGAGAAAAGTGAGAGGGACACAGAGTTACCGTAGATGCTGATTGCACCATCTCAAAGTCGCGTCGACAGCAGTTGAGAACGAACGCAGGAGGAGCAGGAGCTGCTGAGAAGGTCTCGTGTGGCGCCTGATGAAACTACAGTACAGGCACAAGCGCATGCAACTTGGCGCCAACCCATCCCGTCGAAGTATTTTGGAGCCGTGATGAAGAAGATGAGCTTTGTTTGTGCAAAAGGGATCATTTCCTGCGATGGTTAATACCCCTCGAATTGGATTTGTATATTTTAAATGGTTCTTGTAGTTAATTCCGGTTTCCGCCATTCAATATAGCCTGCAGAAATTGATGCTGACCAATGCTGAACTCCTGATACAGGCGCAGGCAAGTGAGGAGAGCGAAAGAGCTACGAACTCTAATATATCATCACCTCATGTACGCCGGAGGGGGATTGCCAAGCATGATATCTTCGGTATCTGATCTCACGGCGTAACGATGAGCTCTGAGTCTGCATGTATAATAGCATTGCGCTCGTGCCATAATTTTTTGATCACTTTTGGGTGAGCATGAGACTCGCGCCTCAACCAAAAATACTGAAGAAGATTTGCGCTGCGGTACTGCTGGAACTGTTGCATGGTGATCTGCGTGCCGTTTTGATCAGCACATTAATTCCTGGACATACCCTCGATTCCCCCCCTTATGTAATGACCGCTGTGACATGTACAACAAATCGACGCAGGCTGTAGTGAGCGAAGAGCTCCCCAATCAGAGCTTTTCTTGGATTTCTGTTTGTTCAAACCCATCACAACTGAAGTGTATGTCCTTTTTCTAGTTTCGTGCTCATCGTGAGGTGACATGTTCCTGTACACAACACACCTTTCAGAAAAGAAGACCACGAGACCTTCGTCCTTCTCATCACTGTTGTTCCCTCTCGCTTGTGCAATGCGCTCATTCTCTCCGTTATTAGTAATACATCACCTGTGAACGTGAAAGATTGGAGACCAAAAGAGTTCCTGCTGAAGGTCAGGTGCGTCCATGGCCCTTGTGAGCTCACAGTCGCATGCAAGGTTAGAGACTCACAAAGTATCCACATACTGATCAGCCAGCTGTCGTCGACGAAGGCAGCGTTTCAGCTGCACAACCACACGAATTGTCCGATCTCTCATCCTGTGTAAAGCGCATCATGACATTGCGTTCGCCCCCTAAAAGAAAAGAACACGTCCACTTCGTCCACTCATGTGAACGAAAAGAAACCACTGTCAACGAGACTGCCAAAGAGTGAATGGCTCTTGTCGTGGACTACGCAGCCTATAGTTCCTACTAGCTCACTCAACGAAACGATCAATCCCGTGCCACGTCAGTGTCAACTTGGTGTGTAATAGAAACCAATACAGAAGTGATATCCATATGCATCACGCTACGACAACACTGTAACAGTTTCTCGCCTCGGCATGCTGTATGGCGTAAGTAGTGCACTCAGTTTCTTACAATTTTGTTTTCACAACTGAGCGGGCAATTACCACCAAGGAGATTAACGTTCGGTCATTGAAAATGAAATCGTTAGACTAATTCAAATCTCGTGCACTTCTTATGCTTGTTCCTCAACGTGTGGCGTGGTGTGGTGGGCAATGACTCACAGAGAGATGGACACACGACATCACAAAACGAACACTCATACATCAAACAGATCAAAATGAAAAGAAGAGTGGCTTTGATCAACGTCAGCCTGCTACCCCCAATAATAGAGCACAGGCTGTCTCTTTTACAGTAATAACTGTATATAAGAAAAATAACCAATACCATGGGTAACCGGTGCATTTCTGGAAAGGCTCGGCGATTGCAGGAGCTTTTATCATACTAGACTTGCTGGAGGTCGGGGAAACGCGTCGACCACTTTCGCAGTAGATATTTTCTGCTTGCATCAACTGCTAAAGGTGTGAAAACCTTCATGAACAACAAAAGTTGTTTCGATAACGAACTCAGAGCTGCTGAACCCTGAGATGCAATCGACGGCTGTACACATACTTGGAACCATGGACGTTAAATTGTGTGATGGATTTGCAGCAAGATCTGCCACAAGCAAATCGTTTGCTTACGATGCGTTTGATTGAAGGGGTTGCTCAGGCGAAATTTGGATATCTCCCACTGTTGTGATTTTCACATAATTTGGCACAGGGCAACAAAATTAGATTTATCATGACGTCCAAATCGAATAATCCAGATTTAAAGTAAACAGACTATTTATCAGACTCGGGTAAGGGGTTCTGGTAAAAATGACTTAATTTTTATATCGACTTTTGCGCCAACTTTGCGTCTTTCCGCCATTTCCTGACGATTTGGCGCAAAGAGAAGCCGATAATTTTATGTAATATTCGAGCTGTACTTACCGTATTATAAAATGACAAGTTAAATAACGATTAAATTTCATGCCCCCCTCAACCAAGGAATATACTTCATGGACAATCAAAAATCGTCCAAGTCATTTGCATCAGTTAAATAACCAATCAAAAATTCCAAAAAATTGGCCTTAATTACGAGCGTAATTAACTCAAGGTTTTTTGTCAAGTAGACTGGAAAACATAGGTTACAAACAACGAAATCCGCACTAAAACATTCAGATGCTAGACTGACATAAACATCTAGATTGACGTCTTGCCATTCTATTTGGTCAAACAAATTATGAATATATGTACATATTTGCTCCTGGCTCGTCATTGAAATGACCTCCTCGCTCCAATTTTGTGCCCAAGTACTGGTCATGTACATGTCTCGAGGGTGTATTTATGGTGCATAAACATGAAAGAGTTAGGTTAATACAATGAAGACTTAATGATGTAAAAAAGTTTCCCATGTATTTACACTGCCACACGTTTTTACGCTTTGAGAGGAAGCATGAACGGAGCGCCATACGCAGGTACATGAAAAGCGTGTGCCGTGTGTGAGTGACGTCTTCGCTAGCAAAGCTTACATGCAACTGCAAAGTCGGCCGGTGTGGCGTATGCAATGCGTGTCGGCGCTGTGGTTGCGACCATGACGGGTTCTCTGTTGCGGAGAAGTTGTCAAGAAAGCGCGGTCAGCATGGAATCCAGAAGGCCAGCCCAAAATGAAAAAGAGAGCGGCAAATGCGTATCAGTCGGGTGACTTTTACGACTCACCATTTACACCAAAGCTTCGTTCGCGATCAAACACAAATAGTTCTCGGTTTACAACCTTCTCGTCCTTTCCAAGTTCGAACCCAAGTGTGCAGAGCATTAATGAAATTTTGACGCCGCTTGGAATGAACGACAAATTACAGTATTTATACTCGCACACGCCAAACGTGGCAACGCGATCCGGCCCCAAGACCTGGGAAGATCCAATCAGTCCATCGATGCAAGTCGTAGCCAGAGCAGTCGTCGACATATCCAAGGATATATGCACAGTGCTCTGTGGAAACAGCAACATAGCTGGAGAGGCGCTCTAGAAAAACTTGCAGCGTTTCCAATCAGATTTCCGGGACAACAACGTACAATATCGGCTTGCAACAACTGTCACAGAGTGCTACGTAAAAGCGCGCAAGGGGTCTACAGAGAAGCGCGTACTTTGGGCATGTTTGACGACACTGACGCGTGAACGAGAGTTACAAGCAGTTGCTGACATCGTTCTCGGATTTTTCATGGCTGCAAATACCTATGCTAGAGGCCGCAATGATATGTACGCTCTACGAAGCGGCGTGCCCATCGAAAACCCAGTTCGTACACTCCAGTGCTTTGATAAAAATGTGGTTGACTACGCCATAGCGTTCATTCTGTCGCACAAGAATGCATCGTATCTCGCATGGGGGACTAAAAAGCTCACGCTGGATGGAAAAACGCATTTTTTTTCCAGCTATAAGTGTAACAGGCCTGTCTGTTACTCTGGCTTACACGTGTGCGCTGTTGAGGAAGCGGTAACGGCTAAGTGGTCGCACTTAGTCGAGGAGGAGGGTTCTTTGTGTTGTGAGGAAAAGATGAAAGTGAATTGCCATTTAGAGGGTTGGCGGTAGCCAGTGTGGTTTGGAGGTACCACACAAATATCCTAAAACAGTACCAAAAGTCCTAATTAATGGTTCGGAGAACTCCTTTCTCCCAATTGGCTAATATTTCTACCTGCTTGTGCATTATTAAACCAATAGCATGCCTCCGTTAGAGTGTCAAAAGGAGTCAGGTTGACATCTTTTGTCAACCTGTAGCTGAGGGCTTGTACCAACGAAAGGGGTACATGTGGAGGCGGTGCGAACCTCGACTAGGTTCGCACCGAGCATTAAAGAGTGTTGACCGTGCGCACCTCGAGGGCGCGCGCAGTGTGTGGCGGGTGACCCCGTTACAATAAGAAGGCGAAAATCCAAGAAACACATGTTTGAGGCCTACACAGCTGATGCTGCGTCGAATCGCCCGTTGGAGTCAATACTATCGCACAGTACATTTCTTCAGTTTTGTGCTACTCTCACGGCAGGCGATGCACGGTTGAAGAAGGCAATCGACTATGTTGTTGGCTTTTTGGTCAATGACGCATTTGGCATGCTAAGGCAAGTGGTCATCAAACTACCGAATGGCGTCCAAGAGTATTTACTAATCGAGATGGAATTCGTGATGGCCTATATCAGGTATGGATTCGACTATCAACTGGGCGACCAAGACACAGGAACTTGCTTGCTCTATCAGATTGAATACGGTTTGACATCTACTACAGACTCACCAGCGCAAACGTCCACTGCGTTTTGCGCAAATTGCAATAAGTTTTTATTTTATTTTTACCATCGCGTCAAGGCGTGCCTCGAGCACAACAGTTTCCATCTGTCGTCAGTTGCCGTCGTGGGTTGCAGCGCGAACGTGAGGTTGTTTTTTGGTCATCGCCTTTGCGTAATGAATCAACAGCAGGAAATCAAGGCAATGATTCATGGTATGCAAATGCGATGCATCCAGAATAAAGGATCCGACGAGGCAGTGGTCACCATTGATTTCAAGATGAAGCTTGAGCCGATGTACTTCCGTGAGAAGATGGTTGATCATTATGGCAAGCGAGGAATAAGCTGGCACGGAGCGCTTGTTCAGTACTTCGTGTTTGATGACAGCATCGACAGCAATCAACATCCGTTCGCCCTTGACCAGCGGCTATACCTTGACCACATTTAAAAGAATGACAGCAAGCAAGATCGAGAAGCAGTAATATCCATGCTGAAAGCAGTGCTGATGCGTCTCCAGCAAGATCTTCCCAACGTGAAGCAAATCGCATTGCTGTCTGGCAATGCTGCGTCGGTCTCACCACCAATGTAGTTTCCCAAGTAGGAACCACCACTCTGTACTTGATTAGTACAGAGAACCTCATGGCGTCAACAGATGATGTCATTCGTACATGTGGGTGCGTATTGTGCGAGCAAAGGCACAGGTCTTTGTCCACAAAGTACGACCCGAAGGTGGTGTGTGACACACTAATCTGTGACCAGATTCCACCTTCATGTAATGGCTACGTATAGCCCATTACAGGATTACCTTGATTGGTTATTATTACTGAATAATATCCAATCAGATACATCCTTGTAGATAATAATATCTATCAATCACATGTAAGGGCAGAGCCCATTACAACAACCATCTCTTTCTTTGCATTGGGTAGGTGCAAACCATACCCATGCACAACTTGCGCACGAACAAAATTGTTCGATGCACCAGTGTCAACCAAAGCACGTAGAGGCGTTGCAATACCGTCTACATGAATCTTGCATATGATCAAAGTTGAACTTTGACTGACACTGTCCTCACTCCTCGTGGAAACTTCATGTGCATCATGCACATTGGGGCCAGAGTCCTGTGTCTCCACTACGTCCACAGTCCTCTTTTCGGACCCAGTAGGAGGCCCCGCTCCTACTGGTCGTTCCCGTTTTTTGACCTTTGGGAACGATCGAACCGACGGCCATTACTACGATCGTAGTTGTTTGAGCGCGAACCCTGTGCCGTTTCAAGTAAAGTGACCCACTTTTCCGCATCGAAAACACTTCGAATCAGTGCGAGGCCTCTCGCTTCCAAACGTCGAAACAAACGAAAGGTCCATAGGCTCCGGATCACTTGCTTGCGTCGATGCTTGTCTTGGCTTTCGTACTAGGAAGCCTTGAATCTTTGCTTGCTTGATGCTGAAGCCTTTTTGAAGTGCAAGATTGATGGCGTTCTCCATCGTCTGGGGGTATTCGCGGAACACTTGCGTTCTCACGGGGCCGTCATTCAATCCCTTCATGAACGTCATGACTTGAGTAGCGCTGTCAATTGGGTTGCTGACGATACTTGACACCACGTATCTCTGTAACGGAGTCGCACGCTAAGTTGCGGTGCAGCAACTTAGCTCAATCTGTTGACATCGGACTAAGTCCGCATGCAACCAAAGTTTCCGTACTTGGCTACGAGAAAGCACCAAAGCAGCCGAACCATTAGGTTCGCCGCGCTTAATCGAAGCACAAAGGTAGCCAAGCTACTCTGAATAGGGGTCGGTCACAGAGACGACTATCATAGGCTAAAACGATATCTTTTAGACCAATTGAATAACACCAAGTTGATACGGCCATTCAGAGCCATTCACTTAGGTTCACATTGAAATAAATGGAAGTTCACTATGCTAGATAGTGAACTCAAGATAAGTCAGGTTGTCCTACAGAGGGCAACCCCCAACAAATACACAGTTCCATTTTTACCTCTAACTAAGCCTTTAGTTATTGACGGTTACTCTATAGAGTCATATAGGTAACCGATCGTTGCACTGCAGAAGGCAGGCAACAGCTCTCGGAGCAGAGTCCTTGAGAGAAGTCGTTGAATACGCTTCCTCACACACGTACCGTGCTGCGTAACTCGGAAGTGTCCGGTTACATTACATCAATGGTATAAAACATCAGAACATATGGTGCATAGTCGTGGAAATATAACGACTTTAGCCACGCCACATCATTTCCGCAGTTTTGTTCCTCATCACCGACTAGATTTTTTCTTACCAATACCAACGAATTGCAAGCAATTATCAAGTCCCCAAATAGCGTAGTCGTTTGTAGGTTTACCTCGCATCCCAGACGTCCACAGTTCGAGTCCCGCCGAAGACATGAAGAAGATATCTAAAGAAAAGAAGAACAATGTCGTCAATCTCCTTGAGAAGGGGATTCCAACCCGACAGATTGCAAGGCAACTCCAAGTCGATGAGAAGACAGTAAGAAAGATACGAGACGAGGTCTGTCCAGCAACAAAAAAGTCCAAAGGCGGTCGTCCAGCCAAGATATTTGAAGCAACGATTTGTCGCATCCAGAAAACCGTCACTTCAGGCAAGGCAAACACCACAACAAAGGTGGCGCGTCAGCTTTGCAATGTTGCGATTGCAAACGTACATCCAATCACCGTGCGACGCGCATTACGAAGAGTCGGTCTAGTAGCTCGAAAGAAGATAAAAAACCTCGACTTCAAAATCGCCATAAGAAACTTCGGCTCGAATTCGCGAAAAAGCACGCGAGTTGGGCCGTTGAAGATTAGAGTCGCGCGATATGGAGCAACGAAACGAAGATCAATCGTCTGGGGGCCGGCGGGTGCAAGTGGGTGTGGAAGAAACAAGATGCAAGGCAAGTTACGGATCGAGAAATCGAAAGAACGGTCAAGTTCGGCGGAGGAAGCCTGATGGTGTGGGGTTGCTTCACAGCCAAAGGCGTCGGATACATGACCAAAATCGAAGGAAGCCTCAACACAGAGCTGTATAAGAAGATTGTAACAGGCCTGTCTGTTACTCTGGCTTACACGTGTGCGCTGTTGAGGAAGCGGTAACGGCTAAGTGGTCGCACTTAGTCGAGGAGGAGGGTTCTTTGTGTTGTGAGGAAAAGATGAAAGTGAATTGCCATTTAGAGGGTTGGCGGTAGCCAGTGTGGTTTGGAGGTACCACACAAATATCCTAAAACAGTACCAAAAGTCCTAATTAATGGTTCGGAGAACTCCTTTCTCCCAATTGGCTAATATTTCTACCTACTTGTATGTTATTAGCCAACGATATGCGTGTTCCCACTGAATGAATGGTCCACTTGGTAAGTGAACCCCACGCTTATGCTTCGATTAAACTGGACACCCATTGAGCACCAGTGTAGCGCTCGATTACCAAGAGACAGTCGACAATCGGAAGCTTACGGATACCGCGTAGAACACCATTGATCGGTTCAACGTTGTTGGAGGTAAGGGTTCCATATAGAGGACATGGGCCGAACGTCAACGACCACTTCTCTTTACCCACGTCCAGCAGCCAAGTCTCTGAACCCTTGTCCATTTTACGCAAGATTTCAGCTTGCTTATTAAACTCGCTTTCTGTACGAGTTCGTGAAAGCATCCAAGCCGAACTCTTCAAATCTTTTGACTTGAAGTTTTTGTTGAAGTTTTCCATCAAGTGTCGAAAGTAATAGCAGTGATGCGGTGCGTTGTCGAGAGAGGTCACAGCTGGGACCAAACCTTTATCACGATCTGATATGAGGAATGTTGGACAGACTTCAAGGTTGCTCAAAGGAAACTGGAAAAAGAAAGTCCAGTTGGCTTCGTTTTCAATTGACACAACTGTGACACCCACGATCTGTAGCTCATTGTTGCCATTGCGAAAACAGGCAGCAAGCAAGATACCACCAATGTGTGTTTTCAAGAACGTTCCGTCAATACTCAGCCCTCGCGATTGATATTCGGAAAACGGCTTCAATCCTTCGCGGTAAACAATTGCCAATCGACTGAACGTTCCATTCACCGTATCATAGCACGCCTTGTGGCCGTTCTTCTTCAACTCTTCGACGTAAGATGGAATGAGTGAATATTGCGAGTATTCCTTTCCATAGAACTCCTCCTTGAGTCGCTTGCACGCGTTGACACAGTTCATGTATGTTGCCAAGAACCCCATTTTTTTAACCTTGTGTTTTATCGCAATTGCAATCACATCTCTGCCACATTGAATGTAATGCTCACGTACTTCAGGATTGCGTGCAAGTTGCTTCGCAGTCCATTTTCTGTTCTTGAGCTGCTTCGACACGTCGACTTGGTAAGAGTGTGGTACGACGCGAGATGGTTATTTGAAGGCCGTCTTGAATGCAAACTGGACCACGAATGTGCAGCCATCAATAGGACATACAGCCTTGTATCGTCGTTTGTCGCTTGCAACCACTCTGAAAGGTCTCAAAACATGCGCGCGGCACTCGATCACTGCAGCAATAATGTCATCTTTGGCTTTGCAGCTGACGTCAAATACCTTCAGCGACACAGAAAGCTCGTCTTCGTTATCTTGATGTTCTTCTAATTGCTGCTTGTGTTCATCCATTTCTTCAGGCTCTTGCGACTTGGACAGGACAAATAAAAATGAGTAGAGATAGACACGCTGCGCGATATGGAGAAGAATGTAGAAAAGCTTGTTCTATGAATCCTCTTCCTTCTTGTAATGTGATAGATCTGAGAGTTTTCTCCATTCTAAACGTTGCAATTGGCCAAGAATGTCGCTACTGAGAACTTTATTCATTTTGGCGGCAGTGATTGGCTACTATAGGCACTTCACATCGGGGTGCTGTTTATTCATATTGGCCATCGTGGCTGGTAAGTTTACACGACGCCTTTTTACTCACTTGGCTACTATGTGAACATTGCTTATGACGGATTGTTTACTAATGGCTTAGAATATTATTCGTTCTAAGAACAGTGGTTGGCTAACATGGAAACGTCACGTCAGGGGGCAGTTTATTCGTATTGATCACCGTGCCCGGTCAATTCAAATGATACACTTTCAACCACATGGCCGGTGTGTGAAGTGCTTAAAGTTACAGACACTCCAATAATAGTGTTAACGGCACGTCATTTACTGCTGACACGTGTCTTTCCTTATTGAATTTTCTTTTTCTTTCCATAGAGGCGTATAACGTTTATGGGGAAATAAAAAATATGCCCTTTTGAAATATTACCACATAAAATACCACGGTATCAAGTAAGTTACACTTTTCCTTTCATTAGTGAATTTTACATGAGAATCTTCCCACAATAGTTGGTGAGAACTTTCCACAATGTTTGAGCGGATGGAGGAGTCCTCTAATCACAAAGTGACTAATTGACTAACAAATTGGAGAAAGTTCGACAAGTGTGAACGTTCCCCACGAAACGACACATGTGATTATGATAGGGAACTTTCGTCAGCCAAGTTAGAAAATTCCCAATTTGACTGGCACTCCCAACAAACCACCCACCTTGATAGATCTGATACACAACAAGTACAAGCCTTTCATGGACTAGTCCCTGGCATTTCCAAAATGGGCCCGAAGAGAGCGAAAGCACAGATAGGGGGTCCCAGTGGTGCCGATACCATCACACAAGCTCAAGAGTTCTACGGAGTCGAAGGACACGGTGTCGACAGTGAATCCGATGGTGGCAGTGAGCCGAATGAAGATGACGATTCTGAAGAAGGCTTTCCTGGTATTGAGGTACTTAAGCGCGAATACTACAACAAGAAAGACATCATTGATTCGGTGGCTGATTACCACGCTCGAGTTGTGCGTCCGTATAAAGTGTCCAAGAGCGACAAGCGTCGGTACAAGGTGACCTGTCCAGTGATGGGTTGTGATTTCCTCGCCCAGTTTGCGTTCACATCTTCATTTAGAAGAGTCCCGAAGCTGGTCCCGCGTTCCTGTGAGGCAGACTATTCCAATCAAGTGAAGAAGCGATTCAACACTGCGAAGTATCTGGTGAGGAACGTCAGATTGAGGGAGTATTTTCTGCAGTTTGAGCAGAAAAATATTACACCAGTCATTACCCAACGGAAAGCAAACAAGCTCGGTCTCCACGCGTCGTATATGAATTGCACGAATGCGTTCAAGCATCTGATGCGAGAGTTCTACAGAGACGACTATTCTCAGTATCCATGCATTCCATCCTACGTCGGGGCACTAGAAAAGAACGGGCACAAGGCGTGTTGTGAAATTGTTGCTGAGACTTTTTCTCGGTTGGCAATCGTTTACCGGGAAGGAATTCAGGCGTTTTCCCAATATGCTGATCGCGGCCTCAGTATTGACGGAACGTTCTTGAAGACACTGGTAGGTGGCACACTGCTCGTTGCTTGCTTTCGAAACGGCAATATGGAGCTTCAGATCGTGGGAGTCGCAATAGTCTCAATCGAAAACCAAGCAAACTGGGATTTTTTCTTGCGCTTCCTGATGACCAACATTGGAGCGCATCCTCATTTTCTCATTTCGGATCGTGACAAAGGATTAGTCCCTGCCGCCGCGTCACTAAACTCAGTCCCCAATCACTTCTTCTGCTTCCGGCACTTGATGGAAAATTTCAACCGAAAATTCAAGTTGAAGCAGTTGAAGAATGCAGCGTGGGATTTAGCTAGAGTGTTGAATGAAACCCAGTTTGTCAAACAAGCGACCATATTGAGCGGGATGAATTCGAGTGCAGAAGCATGGTTGATGGATGTAGGAAAGGAAAAATGGTCATTATGCTACAGTCCATGTCCCCGTTTCGAAACCTTGACTTCGAACAATGTCGAATCCATCAACGGAGCGCTGCGGAAGATACGGAAGCTTCCCGTCCTTGACTGCCTCATGGCGATTGAGCGGTACATTGGGGAGAAATGGGTGTCGAACAACGCGGACGCTGTGAATTGGGGATTGTTAACTCATCGCACTACCACAAGGATGAAAAGATTACTCGGCATCAATCCAAGCATTGCAATATCCCAGCATTCTGAGTCATCATTTATTGTGACGGAATACACGAAGCGTGGTGAGGCCCCGATCGAGTACATTGTACAGTTATTCGAGACAAGTGTCACGTGTAGCTGTGGGTTTACAGCGGACATGGGCGGACCATGCACTCATACGTTGGTCTGTCTACGCAAGGCTGGCATGCTGAATGATGTGCACCGCTTCTTTGAAGCGTCCTGGAAAACGCATGTGTATTGCGCCGCCTACAAGCAGGACGATCCTCACAAGATATCGCCTCCAATAGTGAAGGATTCTCTCAGTGTTGGCGACTGTGCAGCGCCAAAAATCATCAAATGTCGGGGTCGACCAAAGAAGAAAAATCGCCGCGAAAGTCAAGCTGCAACTCTAACGCTGAAGAAAAGGGACGGAAGAAATAGCGCTGCTCAACAAGACGCACATAATCCAGACATCTTCGTTGATTTTCATCTTTGCATCAATTTCACACACTTGGCGTATAACAAGGCTTTCAATCGACACATTCATTCTTTATATGCAGATTGTTAGCACATATTCGTCTACACTGTGACTCGTCTGAACAAAACGGCCAAAGAAAGCGCAGACGTAATGCGGTAACGATCAAATGGGATGCGCTCAAGGATAAACGGCTGTATTTGTGAAGACAAATTATGCCATAAGCAAAATGATATTTTATCGCTATATAGTGTTAGTATGAAACCATCCGCAAATTGCGAGAACACCCCCAAGCTAAGTCTTCACCCCTAATCACATTATAGGTTCCAGCATTTCGCCAGTTTTCTATATGCCCACATCAGCGCTGCGGAGGTACCATCAACTGTAATGGGCCCCCATGGTCATTACATGGAGGTAGATGTGTGTGGCACACACTACTTCACAGTGCACCATGGGTGACTATTACCGGTCGGATACCGGTAATACCGCCGATACCCATGGGAACTGGTGACGTCATTGGATGATGTCACTGACTATTCCGGCACAGACAGTTGGTGCATTTTGGAGTAATCACCACTGGTCACAATCATGTGCGGAATGATGGTTCCTACTTGGGAAACTGTCTGGGTGACGAGACCGACGCGTCTCTACCATCTGAAGTGAGTGGCTTCCGCCAATCACTTTGCAGGGAATCTCCGCGGTACTTCAAGTTCAAGTTCCTAGCAGATCCCCTAGGTTCAACCTCAGTGTACCCAAGGTTTTATATATCAGATTCATAGGTTTTATTTCTGCATGTGTAGGTTTTAGTTGTAAAACCTCTAGGAGCCCTTGAGGTTCAATTGTATGTAGCGACAGGAACCATAACAGCATTTTAATTCAGTTGCAATTTTACCTTCAAGTCTTCAAGTCGCTCCTTCTCCTCCCTCCAAGTCGGGAGATCGCTTCCTCGTCGCACAAGCGTGTGTGCCGTGTTTGAGGGACTGTCGTAGTACAGCGCCCTCTTACATCAACCTGATATAA
>GL376636.1:355279-381849 GCA_000143045.1 Globisporangium ultimum DAOM BR144 | reverse complement strand
ACCGCGCTATCTGTGCACATAGCTTGTGTTCTGAAGTTTTGTATACGAAATTGCAGCCTATATGTACAGTATGCACAGAGCAGATCGAGAGGTCCAAGTGGATCAAGCAGGTGAGTGATGACCTGAACTGGTCTCGTTTGCCATGCGGTTGAGATAGTGCACATCCTTTTGGCATATAAACAGGTCGCCGTAACCAACCTCTATAATATATTTCATTGCCTAATTTAATATTTGAATAGCGAGGAGAGACCAAAACTCGGGTTCAAATTGGTTTCCAGACAGAATACTCTTCGTACAGGTTTGGCTTGGCTGTACAGTGGGTACAACCTCACGGAGTGAACCATTCACCAACGCTAATATATCAGGTGCAAGAGCGTATTTCTTTTGCTGAACTGCGAACAGCGAAGGCGAGAATACCTTCTCATTGACATGGTGGGAATGCAGCAAACGTTGCCAGCTCTCTGACTCGTGCCCCCCCCCCCCCCCACCGCGTATAACGGAAAAGTTGTCGAGAAGTACGTGTTCGCGATAGATTATTAACCAATATTTTCCTTCTCACCCAAGGTCTGAACACTTTTTGGCGCAGCAAAGCGCGAAAGAGTGGGTCCAATTCATTCTCACCTTTTGCCACGAATCCTTCCCACGAGTACCCTACCTGCACGGCGCCACGCATGACTTCGCATCTATCCAACCATCCGCGTGCAATCCTCCGCCATTAGTAAGCCATCCGCAGCAAACGCATCTGCCCCGCGTGCGGTGCGGGACGTCTCCAATCTGCACGAGATTAAATCGGGTTGCAAGAAACTGCAGCACAATCGGCAAAATAAAATGCTTGTGAGCAATCAGGCGCAACGAATAGCGCTGCATCATGTCAGTCCGTAAATAGAGTAGAAGATCGAAATGAAAAGCGCAAGATATGCAACGAGGAGTATCCATCCAAAACTGTGGTAGAACGCTAACCTTTTATACCCCTCGGCATAAAAGGTGCAATCCTTGCGTAATGGTGCTGCGTGGCCTCCCATTCTATGAGTAAGCGCCCGTACAAATACTTGACGATCATCATTCTTATTATAGACAAAAAAATTGTATATCTTCCCGTGTTCGTAAATTTTGTCCGTGTGCATTTTTCAAAAGCCTGTATGGAAGCTGATGTTTCTCATTGAAATTGGACTCTGCAGCACATAGCACTTTTCCTTCTCTATGATTAGCAGAATATAACTAAACAGCACACCATAACTCCCAATAGAAGCGCAGGTATGACCAATTTTCTGTGCACTCATATATTTTTACCCTCAAGTATATTACAGAATGATGAGTCAATCTCGGTTACAGATACCACAAGGAAGCAAAGCCTATCTACCCTATCCGCATGCATAATTGGTTTAGAAATGAGCTACAGTACTCGGACCAGGGCCTACATAGCGCAATACATTCGGTGTACTGTAGTTCTGTTCTATAACGACAATTTACGAGGCAAGTTTGCCTTCGTTGCGGTCGAAATAACCAAAATTGGCAACTCGACCTCCCGGGTCCTTTGCAGCCAGCAAACAAGAGTTTGCGAAAAGTTCTCATGCTCCACTATCACCCGGTAGAAAATTATCAAAAAAATTAATTATCATATCTTCCTCAAATTTGATCAAGTATGCAGTCATATCACTTGATAGAGGTCTAATTTGGGCAGGGTAGACTGTAACGAGGTCGTTTGTACGAACGTTGTCGGCCAAGGCGACAGCCTGGATGCATAGAGCGGTCAAGTGAGATGATGACCTGAACTGGTCTCGTTTGCCATGTGGTTGAGGTTGTGCAATTTTTTTTAACATATAGACAGGCCGCTCGTGACCAGCCTCTACAATCTATTGCACTTTCGAATTCGATACGTTGATCAGGAAGATCAAAACCAAAATTCTGTTCAAACGGTTTCAGACATAATGCTCTTTTATATTTGAAACTAGTGCTCTTCCATTCGCTGATACGGGGAGCACTGTACAGTCTCACAGAGTTGGCCATTCCCATATATCAGGTGCTAAAGTGCCAATGAACTGCGAACAGCGAAGGCGAGGGTACCTTCTCATTCACATGGTGAAAATACAACAAACGTTGCCAGCGCATCATGGGTTTTCGCCACAATGTAGGACAACTGTGAAAGCGTTTTCGAAAAGGACCTGCTCGCGACAGAGTATTATTATTAATTATCAATATGTTCATTCTCACCCGAGGTCGAAACACTTTTTGACATAGAAAGCGCGACTGTGTGGGATCCTATAATATTCTTTCTCATCTTTGCTTCTGTATCCCTATCGCTCTCTCACACGCACTGCGACACGCATGAATCCATCCATCCGCGCGCAAGTCTCGGCGATCAGATCCGTCGGTAAGCCATTCGCAGCAAACGAACCTGTCCCGCGTGCTATGCGGGACGTCTCCGATCTGCATGGTATTAAAGCGGTTAATGAGAAACTGAAGCGCAGACTGCAAATGAAATACTTGCGAGCAACCAGACATAGCAAACGCCGCTGCAACATGTCAGTACTGTAAGAAGAGTAGAAGATCGAAATGAAAAGCGCAAGAAATGCAACATGGAGAAACACACGATTTAAGTCGCTTATCCCCCCTCGCCGCACTTTCCTCCTCCCCTGTACATACTATACTGTATTCTCTATGTTTTGTTTTTCTTCACATCGCTCAATGATTTGTTTCTCTTTCCTTCGTCGACATTACCAATCACGTGCGGTCATTCTACACAGTCAAGTCACGGTATCGTTCTACTCAATTGCACGCGAGTGTTGCATCGTCTCTATGCATCGTCCACGTCCACTCCTTCCATCGCGCAAACACAGCAGTCATCCATTCAAAATTGTCGACGGAACCCTCGGTACAGTCAACCAATGCCGTTGGCAACGCTCCACCCAACAACTGAGCGTGTACCCATCCTCCGAACGAAAGAAATATTCAATCTCTCCACTTGTTTTCTCTAGTGCGTCTACAACACCTTTTTCTGCATTTAGACCACAGGTTTGTCTTGTAAAACCTTTGCGTCTGTACAAATCCATCCTTTCCTGCTCTGCCGGTTTTTCGTCTATGAAGTGAGCCCTGCAGTTAACATGCCAAGCATTCGTTTGTGAACATATCAGGGGTCCTGATTCAGGACTCCATTCTCCATTCTCCTCTCTCCTGATTCAGGAGGGAAGAGAATGGAGGACAGCTCTTCCTGATATCCCATTCCAACGATGCAGTTCTCTCTCGACTCTTTCTGATTCTGACGGGAACGCGCGGACATAAAAAAGAAAATGACCTCACATACAAGTGAACAAACTCAAACAAGTATCGAGGTGTGCTTGTTGTATCAGATGCACTTCTTCAGTTTGTGACTTCGCCTATAAACTATCATACTACTATAATAAGTCTATGGAAATTATTCTCATTGTTACGGCGCACACATGATAGAAATTTGCTCAAACACTGTGATAATGTGCAAACAAATTGGAAACAAGATCCATTCGGACAAGCAATCACTCATTGAAGTATGTCGCAACAGAGCCGCAATCAGCTGACCGCACGAATTAGCGGACAAGTTCCGTCGGCAATAGAACGGACTGGATCGGGTCCCTCGTGCCCCTTTCCCACGAAACCTGACGCGCGCACACACAGCAGAGAGCAACGTTCACCCAGTTGTGAGGTTCCATGGCAGGGAACGCGGCTGTCAACTTGCGTTCTTTTTTTCATTTTTTCTTCTCCTGTGAAAACATGAACGTGTGTGATTGCATGATTCTAATCGTTCGTCTTTACGGAAGAACACCACCGCATGTGTAGTGTGTAGCTGATCCATCAAGCCAAGCTGCTTGAGGCTCTGATACTTTGCAGGTGTCAGCAGCACTCTCAACCGGCTTTGGCACGGACTCGTCCGCGCGGAGAAGAAGAGCGAAATGAACACATCCGATTCGTCTTCAGCTCCCTCCCCCCGAATTCATTGACTCGGCGACGTTTACGTTCCCCCATCTCCCTTGCCCTGTATCACGGCAATTGATATCAAATCCGATAGAGGCTCAGCAAAACAGCACCACAGTTGCATTGCCTCCTTGGCTTATGATCTAACTAATGATATTATGCATTTATGGAGGTCACAGAGCATCTCTCGTGCATCATCGTCGCCAGTGTATAGTCAGGTCAAAAGCTCCGTTGGGATGAGCTCCGCACATCTTCTTCTTCTCTCAGGATTGTATCGGCAGAGCGTCCTCCTCATTGTGAGGCTCATGAGCCCGTGATTCGCCGCAAGTCACTCCTTCCTTTCCTTCTGATAACCAGAAGAAAATGGCAAAAGCCTGCACGTCCACCTAGGCATTCCGTTCCGCCATCGTGTTGCAACAATCAATCGTGCTCACTTTTGTTTTGTCCAGCTCGTCAACAAGCGCTCCAGCCCCAGCGGCTCGCACTTCCTTGACATCTGCCTTCTTCAGAAACCCCAAGTTGAAGGATGAACTCTGCCGCCAACGCCAACAACGTCAACAAGGTCGAGATCGCGCACCGCGCCTCGTACCTGAGCAACGCCTCGCAAGCCAAGGACGGCGAAGACTACCAAGGCATCAAGACTCCAGAAGCCCTTGAAGGTGACATTGAAGGCGGTGCGCTCCGTGAAGGTGGCGCACCGAAGCTTTACAGCAAGGACCACATCGGTCTCCTCTTCCAGTATGCGGCCGTCGGTATGGTCTACGGCGTGCTGCCAGCGACCATCTACCCGTTCCTTCAGTCGTACTTGAACTCCAGCGGAACTCAAGTGACTACGGCGTCTACTCTTGTCGTGCTGCCATGGTCGTTCAAGGTGTTCTACGGTATCGTGTCGGACTGCTTCCCGATCTTCGGCTACCGTCGTCGTCCGTACATGCTCATCGGCTGGTCGATCTGTTTTGCCATGCTCATCGTGATGGCTGTCCTCCCTGTGGGCGACCCGTACTTCTTGGATCCAGCAGACGCGAACATCTCGCCTGAGAATTACCCGTTGCACCCTGGCATCGAGGACCGCTTGAACAAGTCGGCTCCTGGCAAGGGCAGCAAGTACATTCTACTCATGATGTTCGCTGCCTTTGGCTACTTGATGGCCGACGTGAGTGCTGATGGTCTCGTGGTCGAGCTCGCCCAGCGTGAGCCGTTGGCTGTGCGTGGTACGACCCAGTCGACCATCTACATCGTGCGTAGTTTCGTGATCGCGCTCGGGTACATTGTCACTGGTTTCGCCTTCAACGGAAAAGACTACGGTGGCACCTTCGACCAGTCGCTGAGCTTCCCAACTTTGATGCTCATCTTGGCAATCTTGCTGATCCCGGTGATGCCGATCACGTGGTTCTTCATCAAGGAGGAGAAACACGAGCAGGCCATTTTCTCGGACTACATGAGTACTCTGTGGCAGTTCGTGCAACAGCGCGCTGTGTACCAGATCATCTTTTACAACTTTTTCAGCGGCATCTTTGCCAACTTCTCGTACACTGCGTCGTCACCGGTGCAACGCTACATGGTGCATGTGACGCCAATCAACAACTCGCTCAGCAGCGTGTTTGGCGAGCTCTTGTTCGTCGCCGGTATCTCGATTGTGACGAAGTGGGGTCTCCACTGGAACTGGCGTTTCATCATCGTGGTCACGGGCATTATCGTGATCGTGCTGGACGGTATCTGCACGTTCATCACGATTTGGGACGTGTTCCGCAGCCAGTGGTTCTGGTTGGGCGTGCCAGTTGCCGTGAACGTGCCGTCGGGAATCGGCTGGATCATCTCGACGTTCGCCACGGTCGAATTGGCTGGTGAGGGTAATGAGGGCGCCATCTACGGTTTGATGACCACGGTGACCAACTTGTCGCAGCCGTTCGCGGCAACGCTGACCAAGATCATCGACCAGAAGTGGAACATGACGAACGAGCGTATCCAGATCGACGACCACTCGATCCGCATGGACATCACCAAGTCGGTGATCCTCATGTATGCCATGACGGCAGTAGCGTGGCTATTCTTGGTGTTCTTGCCGAAGCAGAAGACGGACGTGCAAGAGCTCAAGCGCACGGGTGGCTCGAGCAAGATTCTTGGTGGTCTCACGGTGTTCTACTTGCTGTTTGCGCTCGTGTGGTCGGTGATGACCAACTTGATGGGCATCTTCGACAGTACGGCGTGTCTCGTGATCGCTGGTGGCGACGGCTGCTAGTATCACTTGGCACATGCTTACTGTTAAGCTTAAATTGTTTTCGTCGAGTAGGCTTATTTTGTTCTATCTAAAAGAGGTCAGAATGACTAACACTTGCTTCGCTCCGCGTTCGTTAAAGAGTTACTGTATCGTCAATATGAACCTCGTACCATCGTACGCATGCCTTTGTGCTTAAAGAGGTATATCTGGATACCATCGTCTCGTTGGTCGGGCAGATTCGACGGCCCGGCTGCATGACTCGACTGTGTTTTTATCGTGTTGAAACAGAGTTGATACCCTTCGATGGTGGCTCACGGACTCCGAAATCCAACGGCTTCTTCGCTATCGACAGGGTTCACATCATGGTAGGTGCGTGTCTCTCTGTGGGTTCTTCAATCGTCGAGGCTCTTAATGGACCACTCCGCTCTATCGTACGTCATGGCACGAAGTTGAAGCAGACCTCTGTCGAAGGCAGCATGCATCCATCTCACTGGTGGGTCAATAAAGTCGGGTGGGTGGAGTGGGATGGGGTGGCCCCAAAAACTCGGGTCAAACTCGTCGCGGGTTTAACTGGGCAAATCAAAAGTTGATGCCACACACAGAAAGAGTGCGCATGTTGCACAGCCGCGTGACAACTATTATTTGAGGGAGTCCTGATAGTACTATTGCACAGTGGGCAACTTGCGAGAGTATTGTCTAAAGTTATTAGTACGCTGCGACTCGATAATGTTGCGAATTCGTGTTATTATACTTTTTCCAATGAAAGTACGAGCGAATGCTTTGGGGATTTTTCGTCGTCTCGGCGACTGAAAATAAATAGGAGAAGCACTAGTGTACACGAATGGGTTGAAGGCGTCCACGACGCGGTCACACGACCTGTCGGCGCCACGAGAGCGCGGGCCGTCGAAGTGACAGGTACGCGCAGCTCACAGCTTCCTCGGTGCGCGAGAACAGGCTCGTCGCCTTGGCAGAGAACTTCTCCACGTCGGCCTTCGTGTAAAACAGCTCGGGAACCTGCTCCTGCTGCAGCGCCGGGATCATGCGCACCATGACGCTTCCGTGGAACGACACGCGGCGTCGCTCGTTCGATTTGCGTGCCTCGCCGCTGTGCACCACGGGGTTGATTTCTTCCTCACCGCCTTCTTGTATCGTTGGCGCAGAGTGTCTTTCGCGCGGTGGGTCTTGCTTCTGTTGCTGGGGGTCACTGGCGCACGAGTTCTCGCTCTTGACCCGCACATGCATCCCTGTCGACGCCGCGTCGAGTTCGAGCTTCACCTGCAGTCGATGGAACGCCGTGACCCATCGCGCGAGGTCGGCGCGGCTGAACACGCGCGCCTGGAACTCACGCTTGTCCTTGGTGCAGAGCTCCATGCCGAGCTCCATCTTCGGCGAGATCTTGCCGGTCGCGAGCTCGAACGAGTCGACGACGTTGCGCCGATGCGTGGCGTCCTGCTTGGACGAGAACACGGACACGTTGCAACCGCGCAGCAGCAAGAACCGCGTGCTCCACGTGAGCGCCGAGCGTTTTTTGATGCGCAAGTAGCCCTCGCAGGCAACGGTAGCCGCGGGACTCGCTGCCACGCAGGACGTGCGCGCGGCCGTCGACGTCCGCTGGCGCAGCGCGCGGTTGCGTCCGGCGTTCAGAGCCATTGTACTAATAGTGAAAAAAGGGGAAAGCGCGCTTGCTTGGTGTTGGGATCACTTGCAAAATGAGACCGAGTATGTAGTAATTCAAGCAGCACACGCTGGTTGCCTTGCCTGCTAGATGGGATCGATCGGATGGGGGCGGACCGAAACCGGACGCAGGTTCAAAAATTCACCGCGGGTTTGGCAGATGGGTCCCGTCTCCAGACCCGACCTGTAAATGCTTCATACAAAGTAAAGATGTTAGCGGAAACGGGTCTGTTTTTGCTTGGTTTTGAGACACAAGACCCATTCGCTAAAAACGGGCAAAAACGAGCCATTCTCGTGTGTTGTTCCCTCCCTCCCGATTAAAATGGATGCCTCTCTCTTGCAGACAAAGAGATGGGGAGAAGAAAGCGGATTGCTCTCCCCTCGCTTCGTCGGTGGGAAGCGCGAGTTTCTTTTTTTCTCTCTACACACACTTTTGTACAGCGCGCTGTCTCTTCATTATAAAGCTAAAAACTAAATTTCAAGTCGTCTACGAAGGTGTTTGACACCTCTTTTGGGTGTATTTTTATACTTCACTGAGCTCATATTCACTTGGGATGATTGTCGCTTTAGAAAGGAAAATCCAGCAAGTGTTGAAGTGCAGAAGGAGAAAAATCGGCTATTTCAAGGTGTGGGTTCATATGCACAAATGATCCGATGGTGCGCTGTGCATGTGTTTATCTTTCCATACGATTTGTGTGTAACATACACCCACATGCGGCTGCGGTTCATAAGAATGCGTAACTCCTGGTTGCTGCGCTGCATGAATGGATCCACCCACAGGTGATGGTGGTCGGGACAGACAGTCCAGTGCGGTGCAGACAGAGGGGCGGCTGGCTGTCGTCAAAGAGGCAGGGCATTGCATCTTGGTTTCTATATAACAACAACCGCGGTGCATTCTTTCGCTTCCGCACATTTTTGCTGCCTTTCTCCCTTTTCTTTCCTTCGTCTCAGCTGTGTGGCGGGTTACCCAGCTGCGCAAAATCAACACACGTTAAAAATGTACCTGCTATTTAGGATTGCGATTATATGTAAAGCTGTCGACGAGTGATAGATAGCATGTGCCCGCACTTTCGCAGAAAGCGACACGCGACCTTTCACTTTATAATGATTCGCGCCAACGTTGTAACTTTTAACTTGGAGATTCAAGAAGCTCATGATACTTTCTCAACGTTGCAAATCCGCCAAACGTCGCACAAATCAAACCGTTCTGCGCCATCTCAGAGCTTTTTGTCACGCGTTGATGATGCCTTGTTGTGGATGCAAGATGACTGAGAGAATGAATACTCACAGGCGCGTGACAAAGAATCAAGGCTGATTTCGTGATGGACACCCACCATGAATCTGCACAGCAAGTGCAGCCCACGGAGTTCATTACTCTACATGCACACCACAGCATCCACAGGTTGATTAGAGGGGAAACATCAGCGCCACCAACGATACTAAAAAGAACTTGTTTGCCTCATTCGGTTAGATCTGGGACGCTATATCTTGTGAATTTGCATTTTTTAATATCCATTCTTTGTTCTTATATTCAATATTATATCAAATTTCTTCACACTAAAAGTGCACTGCTCGTTTGGCTTATCTGCAGTAAAGTCATCTTCAAATGTCGAGTTAGAGCTAAGTTGACGAGTAAAAGTGCGCTCGTTGTATTTCTTTGTCGTGTGCAGCTCATCTATTCGCTCTTCTATCTTGACAAATGTCAGTTTCTATGGCATGCGTAGCTCTCTGCTCTTCATGCTGTAGCTGGTTTGCGATGCAGACAAAGCCATTTCTTGCGGACGTTCTTGGCATTCGCGGCTGGGGTCGCTGAACTCGGCTGTGCACTCGGCGGGTCATTGCTGATGGGGAAGTGGAAATGCTCCGGCGCAGTCACTTGCGGGACCCTGGAGAACGGTAGTGGATGCAAAAGGCGGATCTCCTCAATAGGGATCACGGCAGCCTTCCCATTCTTCCCAACAGGTTGCGGAGGATCGTTGGGCAGGAATTCCTCGTGCTGAATCTCAATGTTGACGATCGTGAGCTCTTTCCATCGATCGATCAAATCCATTGAGATCTCTGGTGGCGAGTTAGGCTCTGAAGACGACGAACTCTGTCCTCGCTTGGGCTTCGACGCCTTCAACACCTTGCTGTTCAGCAGCGCAAACACGTGGTCCCGGCCCTGGTCATTCGTCACCACGCGACCTTCTTTCCCGAGTAGCACACTCGCATATAACCAGAAAAGATCATCCGAGATGCAGTCGGTGCGGCAACTAAAGATCATGCCCTTCTCCTGCCATTTCTCAATCAGCGCCTTCTCCTCTTCGGTGCGCATCCTAGTCGTGAACTTGCCCTGTTTCTGCTGCTGCTTGATCTTCTTTGTGCGAATTCGAAGCACGATTTTCTCGGCCAGGTACGAAAACGGCATCGTGATGGACACCTGATGACCCTCAGCGAGAAGCATCTCTGCGACAGCGTCGATGTGGTCGAGACGGCAGCTGCCAGCGTCAAAGTTCTGGTTGATGTACGCAATGTTAGGTCCGTCGAGAATGAAGTGGAGTTTGTCGGACCCCTCGGTTTTCTTGTGCTTTGCCAGTAGCCACTCCTTAAACGGTGCAAGGAAATCTTTCGCGGTCGCACCGTCTTTCATCACTTTGCTTTCACGTGACTCGATCGCGAGTAGCAGCTGCTGTCGCTCAGCGTCAGAAATATCTTTCTTCACCAACGGCAAGCCACAGCAAAAACAGGTCGGGCACATGGCTTGGTCGCTTGGAAGTACCTTCGCCGTGTAGCCCGAGTCATGGAACATTTGACGCAGTCGCTGCGCACTCGCATGGGAAATCTCTTTGCACGACAAACGAAGATCGCGCAGGAGCTGCGTCATTTGTTCGTTGAACTCCTCGGGTGTGGTCGCTTGGTGGTGGTAATGCGATGTGTGGCACGCAAGCACCATCTGCACCAGCACGTCCTCCATTGCCTTCGTCCATCCTACCTCGCCGTCTTTCAGTTGCTGCCAGCGCGCATACGCCTTGAGAAACGCGCCATTGCGGCATTCGTGCTCCAAAATCGATCCAACCGTTCGGAAATGCAGCTTTGCGTTCGCGACCTCGTGGAGCTTGTCGACGACGCCCCAAGCGGCTTCCGTCTCGTTCCGCGCCAAGTGAAGCTTGATTACCGCGCCGAAGACAGCTTCATTCAGCGTCTCGCCCAGCACAAAGCGCTTGTCTGTCTCGTCATCATCGTCATTCTTCGAAGTAGCCTGGAGCAGCTCCTCATTGAAGTACTGCAGCACCTGCACGCGGAAAGACTCGTCCAGCGTCGCCACTTGCTGCACGCAGTGGAAGTAAAACATGTCGACGGCCTGGCGCACAAAGTTGGCCTTGAGCGTGCGCAGCTGGTGCTCCTCCTTGAGGCGCTCAAACACCTCCGGCAGGCCCTTCTTCTTGTTCACGATCTCGTGATGCACGTTCCAATGTCCACGCGCAGCACTGCGGCTCGCACTCGCATCCGTCGTAGTATCAGATGATGCGACTGCAGCAGCATTGGCCGACGAGCTCCACTCGCGCCGTCGAGACTCCAGCAGCACAGTTGGACCGCCGCGCTGTGAACGTAGCGCTGGTGGGAGAGCATGGGAGCGCGCCGCAGCAGCCGCGAACGATGAGTTGCATCTGGTGCTGGTGGTGGTAGCAGAAGCGCCGCTGCTGCGGCTGCTACGCGCCGCCGACGCGCATACTCGGCGCGCGATGTGCTTCATCGTCGCAATAATGGCAGAGGTGTGTGTGCTCACTGGCCATCAAAAGCCGATAGAGTGCGATGCCTATTTCGGGTGTAATGCGATAGAGTGGTTTCAAAAGAAGGTGAGCATAACGCATTTGCGAGTACTACAGTATGTAGCATGTTAAGTACGCTACTCTGTTTCGATCTGGTGGGTTAGTTGTCTTTCTTTTCTAGTCAGAGGATTGGATTTTTAGAAACACGATGCCACTGAATGTAAAGCAAACGCACGCAAGGTTGTGAGCCAAAGCATGGAAGAAGTTGGCCCAACGCTACGCTGGGCGCCCTGGGTGCTTGCGTGTAGTTTCTGGATAAGGTCCGAGAAAGAATAATCAACCCAAGAAGCGTCAGCGCGTGAAGACCTCGTGACGTGGTCGTCTCACGATGAAGAACAGCCCCAGCAGCGGTTCGGCGAACGAGCGTATGTCGCCGTACACAAGCAGCTTTCCAAGACAACAGCAAGCGCAGACTGCGCTATTCAGCTCCATCGATAGCAGCGATGCCGCTGTTCCGGAATCGCTTGATGATGGATTGACCCCGCTGATCCGTGCGATCCAAGCCGGATCAATGAAGGATGTAGAATCTCTGATTGAACGCGGCGTTTCTGTGAACGAGGAGTGCCGTTTCAAGATGTCACCGCTTCTCTACACTGCGAAAGAAGGCCATGTCGAGACCGTCCGTTTGTTGATCCATTGAGGTGCATACATGGATTGAAAACGTATGAAACCATTCGAAGAAGCTGTTCGGTGAGGGCATTTTGAGACCACAAAGTTGCTTATGGAGAGAATGGCGCGTGCCCGTACACTGCATTACAACATTTTTTTCGTATTTGGCCTAAACTCAAGTGAGGGCATCTCCGTCAAGGCTGGGATATCCAGACAAAGACGCGACAGTTAATTAAATATGTGCGTTGGGGTTGACTTCGCAAAGTGAACTCTCTCTCTGCTGGCGGATGGCGTTCTTATAAATCAGATACATTTTTACAAACATTCGGCTCTCGCCTATACTGCCCGCAAAGGGTACCTCGCAATCATCAAGACGCTGCTTGAGCACGGTACAGATGTCAACGCGATATGCGTTCTGCGGGAAAAGACTCTACTATGTATGGCCGCCAAAAAAGGCAATTTTGAAGCGGCGAAGATGTTAGTGGAGCACGGAGCAGAGCTTGACAAAGGCTTCTGTACGCCACTGTACTTCGCGGTACGTCACAAACAAGTCAAGATGGCGAAGTACCTGATAACGCAAGGAGTATCCGTAAACAAGCTCGCTGTTAATGTTTACTCCAAAAACGATAGCCTCGGTACATTTCGATTGTCACGAGGTATGATAAAGCTCTTGTTGAGCCATGGTGTGCCGAATGGGGAATCAGAAGCTAGAGGTCAGATCGCTCTTTGCCTCGCTGCTCGTGTTGGTGACATCAAAAAGGTCAAGTATCTCCTGGACCGCGGGGTACAAGTCAATGGAAAGAGTCAAGACGGTCAAACTGCCCTCATGTACGCGATGCGTGGCATGTGGTACCATGAAACTTCAAAGCTACTACTGGATCGTAGGGCGTCCATTGATGCACAAGATTTGCTCGACAATATATCGCTGTCGAATGCTGCCAGAGACTTCCAGTCATATTACAAGTGCCAAAGGTTAGTCGCTCACAACGCTTCTGTCAACGTCACAGATGTAAATGGCAGGACACCTCTGTTTTACGCTGCAGAATTCGAAATTGCACATTTGCTTCTTCACTGTGGGGCGCGAGTAAATCACATCGACAGCTCTGGCTCGACAACACTGATAGTTGTTGCTACCGAAAGCAGTATTATTGGGAATGAGGAAGAAACTCAGTGCCCTGATATTGTGAAGGTACTCCTCGAAACCGTGCTGCAATCAATCATCGCAATGACGAACACGACTCGGCACTTATCACTGCAGGCCGAATGGGCAGACACAAAACCTTTCCTGCTATTGTAGAGCTCGGTGCCAGCGCGAACGTCCAAGCACTCGACGGCGAATCTCCGTTACTCTCAGCTGCTCGAATGGGGTATCCGGGTTGCATCGAAACGTTTATTCAACAAGATGGCTCCATTCACTATTCCAAAGGCGGATATGGTCGAGAACCATTGCTTCCCTGTACTCTCGCCACAATGGTAGCATTGTGTTCAGAAACAATGGAGTTTCGAGAAATGTTTGAGCGAGTCGTGACGCGTATGCAAGACGTGTACTGTCAACTGCAACAACAAGAGGAATCACTGCTCAATGAGCGTGGTGTTGTGGCATTTGCCGGGACAGTTTACCGCTGCTATCGGCTGATGCTTAAATATAAAAGCACGCCAGAGACACTTTCTCGATTCCTTTGCAGTCGTGCAATGGCATGTGCTACCGAAGATTGTCACGAAGGAATTGACCATCATACCATAGCGTTTCGGTTGGCAAACGTTGCGCCAGAATGGAGGTCCGCGTGAGGAAGTGACCGCAAGAGACAAATCGCCTGCTTCAACAACATTTGGAGTAGAGATACGGAGCTTACCCGCGGTCTTCATTTTGATGATCTTGGTTCGCTGATACGTAAAGTCGCAACCGCGCGGAAGAAACTACTATACTATTGCTAAACGAACTGAGAAATCTCAGTGATCACTACGACGAGAATGGTCACAAGTCATTCAAGGTATACTGAGTCGCTTCGTGCGGATTTGTGATTTGCAAGCACCAAGTTTGCCCGAGTGGTTTATATCGCGTGGTGACATCGAAAATGACCCAAAGAACGAAAAGTGGAAAGGTTTCTACGAAAAGTGGAAAGGTTTCTACGCCAAGTACAACAAAGTGAACGTTATGGTCACGAAGAGTGACCCGGGAGTACTCGAGAGAGTTGCATCAAAGTGGTACTCCCTGAGACATCCTCGTGTGCTTACTCTTTACGGAGCATATCACATTGGAGATTCTGATTGGGGCCTTCTAGTTCACGAGCCGCATGATGATGGCCTAGATGATTTCGTCACCGTACCGGGCAACCGTTGCTTTTTGTGGTAAAAACTATACGAAGTGGCGCTTGGTTTGCAGTACTTGCATGAGCGAAACGTCGCTCATGGCAAAATACGCCAAAGCAATATCAAGATTGGTGACGACATGAAGGCAAAGATCGCTGACTTTCAAACGATAACATTCGTTTATACAGATTGGCAGTATACGTATTTCGAACTTGAAGCTAAGCCCTTCGCGGCCGATATCTATTCGTTTGGAATATGCGTCGTGAAGGCTATTTGTGGGAAGGAACCAAATTTATCCTATCGTTCTTGGGATATGACTGACGAACAATGAGACTTGATCAGGAAGATGTGCTGGACCACCAAGATGGAGACCAGGTGTTCCTGGTGGCCACTATCGAAAAGTCGCAGTCTTTGCTAGTGAAGGAAGAGTTTCTATTGCATACGCCGTGGAGAAGTTGAAGCAATTTGCCCACCAAGAAAAGGAGCTACGAGACGGTTGCGACACTGGTACTTTTCCAACTGCTGAGATGACGCAACGGCAGCCAGTGGCGATGATGATGACAGTGAGGTATATTATGTTACGAAGAACGAACTAGAATATCCATTCTCCCAGTTACGCCACTATAGTGGTTTCAGCGGGGAGTGATGTCAAGATGGAGACGCCTTCAGCGTCTTCACCACGACCTTTACAAATATTGACGCATAAGGTGTCCCACGGAGACAGCCAAATCGCTACGAGAGACTGGGTCGTTGCCATCTTCGCGTAAGCGATAGTTGAACCAGTGCTGGACGTCGCCTTCCATTCGTTCGTTGAGTTCTGCTCCCGTGCGTCGTGAGGTCGGGAAAGCGTACTGCGTCGATGTCGAGGAGTCCATAGCGTGGTTGGCCGCAAGGTCGGCCATTTTGTTGTATGCTCGATAGTGATGTGTCCAACTGGAGATCGCCATTATGTCAGCAAGGCGTTTGGATTGAAAATATAGTGCTGCCAGCCTCTTGTTGTTTGATGTTCCATGAAGGAAAAATATGCTGCCTGCTGTGGTGCGGTTCCATGTCAAAAAAGGGCGCATAGCGAATCTACCCGAGGCATTCACTGATACTCAGTAGGACCTGATCGAGCGTATGACAAAGAGTGAGCCGTCGGAACGAGTCAAGATGCTATTTGTGGTGCAGCGACTTTGAGAATTTGCAGCACACACCAAGGAAGAAGCGAGTGGTGGCCAAGTAGCTCCTTGAAATGGAAAATGAAATGGCTGATAGTACTGGCCTTAATGCAACCGAAGGCAGTTGTTTTGCTGTAAGCCTGAGTGTTTGTATCAGGTTGCTCTGCGTAATAAGGCGCAAGTAAATGCGAAAAAATACCTCCGGGCCAATAGCAAGTGCCAACACTGCTGTTGGTTTTACAACATTAGAGATCGCTGATCCAGGTTGTTCGCTAGTTGTATATCCTCCCAAGTTCAACGGTTTAGAGAATATCCACTACGTGCATGGCTTCCTGAGCTGGTTCGTTGGACTCGAACCAAATCTCCAACATTAGCTGCAGTGCCAACACGTTGTCGGCATCGATGCGCTTTTGAGACGAGCTGAGTACACACACGCATGCTCTGGATCAACATGACCGTACTCTGGATCAGACAATGGAGTATCTCATCCGATGTTATTCCGATTTATCGGAATATGATAGGCTGGCTTTAGACTATGTCAGTCAGTGTCTCCACTTTTTGTGTTTGCTCACTGTAGTCTTTTTGTCAGTCATCTATGTGAGCTACTGTTCCGTGACGGAACAGAGACCAAAAGGGCAGTGTTCTCCTCACACGCCTATTGTCGGTGTAAAGAAGTACTGTTCCGTGACACCTGAGTCTTCTCAGCGAGATCAGTCCTCATTATAGCTCCTGGTGATGTTCTCGTAATAGCCACTCGTTCAGCTAATAATATGACGAATCACCACTCGCTCCCGACAAAAAAAGACAACGAAGGCACTCCAAAATATCCAAAACAGTCGACATTGTCACCAGCACAGCATGTGCAACAGGAACACAAAGTGAAAATGCCGCTGAGCGACATACCAGAGCAGACGCGCAAGACGATCGCCCAGGTCACCGTCACCAGCTCTCGTGGTCAACTGAGGCCCTGGTGACGGGTCGTGGAGGACAGATAGCACCATCTTTAAGTCAGTCGCCAGGGCAAGTACTCGATCGAGCGCCTGCAGGCACTAAACGAGTACTGCCGCTCGACTTCGCTTTCGCGGGTGCTTTTGGTGTGTTTTTTGACGCCCTGCCCTCGCTGATAGCGATTCCCCTACTCGAGAGCATGCCCTTGCGCGACCCCTACAGCCAATGGCAATCCGACTGGGCATTGTGGACGCGATTGTGGCTCACAGTCTTTTTCGTGGCATTCGGTATCACGACGATCGCAATGCGCACGGTTCCGCAGCTGCCATTGACACGGAAGAAGCGCCTTGTCGTCGCGATTGGTACCGCAACAGAGTATGTTGGCATGTTGTGTGTCGTCGCGATCAAGTTGGCATATCCAATCCCGTTTGCGTTCGTCCTTGGCGCAGTCACGACGTGGGTGATCTGCATGCTCATGCCCGTCATGGGACGGAAACCGCTCCAGAAAGAAGCAGGGCTGTGGCCTCAACTGGTCTGCTTTTTCCGGTTTTTCGCGGTGCAGTCTGGTCTCGTGGTGATTTATCCCGCGTACAATGCCGTCTTCGTGTCCGTCAAGACCAATCTCCAAAACGCCCTCGTCGTCGTCCTGCCGATGACCAAACTCGTCGTCAATAATGGCGTCTCACAGTCGGCTGTGCACCTGGAAGACTACTTACCTGCGACTGTCGTGTTTCTTGTCGAAGTCTTCAACACGCTGTACTTGGCTGTATGTATGCAAAACGCGGGATCCACGGTCACGGCCCTGCTGATCATTCTCATGGACCTTATTCAGGGGATGTGGGCGCTTCGCGGGGTCCACAAGCGCACAAAGGTCGTCCAGGAACTCATTACAATGTACACAAATCGCATCGCAATGAGCGACAACGACAATCTTGAGCAGCTCGACTTTCTTCGGATTGTGCTTGACATCACCGAGCACCCCATGCGCCTCGAGGTCAACAAACTCTCGTGCATTCGACTGCGTGATTGCCTGAAACACAACGTGTCTCAAGAATGCGTGATTGTACTCGCCCAGTTAGAGCAGCTCGACGTGTATGGTGACAGCAGCAGCAATCATTATGGAGCCTTCAAACGCCCTCGCCAAGTCGATAGCCAACGTCGACAATCTCTGATATCGCGGCGGTCGAACAATATGGTTGTCCAGCCGACCCGACCAACGCGCTACTGGTCTCCATTCTCTACGGATCGATGTCATCCGTCAGTCGCACAGACTTCAAGCAAGCTCGGCTCTCCAACACGGCAGCAAACCACAAGACACGTCTCCTCTTTCAGACCCTGCAGATGCTCTTCCGCTGCGAGTATCTGGTGCTCATGAAGTACGTTGAGTGCTTTGCTCCGCCCCTGTACGTCGTCTACTTTGTGATTCTGTCGCATTTGCCAAACGTCATATACTACCCGGAGCCATCGAGCGGCTTGATGACCACGGTGCGGAGCGTGCTGATCTACGCAGCACTCGAATTGGCGTCGTTCACCGTGCTCTTTACCATTTTCAAGCGTAAGTTTCGGTTCTCGCCGCTGTATCAGCTCGCGTTCGTGCTGGAAAACCAGTTTGAGCTCGTGCAGAGCAAACTGCTGATCTGGACCCTTATCCTGCTGCAGTTTCATCTCCAGCATTTCGGTATGCCACGGCGCTAAACGCGTTGACTTATTGCTCGTATGCTCACCGTCTTTGCTGGATGTCTTCATGTCTTTATCCTAAGCACCGATTTCACGCTCACTTTCCCGTGGGTTCATCCAGAGTCATCATCCCCAGTCACCACTTGAACCTGCACATGGCGCCATTCGTCACTCTGGCACATACTCGCCAGACACAACATGCCAGTTTATTATTTACTTACTAAAGAAGGTCGCTTTGGTCAGGCCAATGACAGCAAAAGATGGCGCGAATAGGCGTCAACATGGCGTACCTCTATGCGCAATCGAAACATACCGTTGCAGGATCCATGACTAAGGGAGATCAACGGAGTTGCGATTGCCCTGCCGTTTGTGATGACAATTTTCGGCACGAAAGATGCGCTTCGTGGTCAGTTCGTGCGCACTCAGGAGTGAAATAGTCGCTTAGCACCAAGTCACGGTCATAGAGTCAAACATTAGACGCAGAGGGATCACTGGCGACATATACATTTTTTTAGTGTTGTTTAAAATTCTTTTTCGACCAGATTATTCAGTGACTACAGAAGTTATGCAATATACCATCAAAGCTTACTGCCTGTAAGACGCGGATGCCGGCGAAGAGAATCACTTGTTCATGCTGGACCCTCCCACAGGCGAAAACGCGTGGCGCTGCTCATGCAGACCTTCTTCCGCGTTGCCGGGATTCGGGCGCAAACTCGCCATCTTCTCTCGATGCTGCACGAACTTTCGCGACTCCTCCGGGTCGTACCGGTCGATCGCTGGCGTCTCACGCCGCTCCTTCCTGAGGTTCACGTCCGGGTTGTACATCAAATTGTGCACATTGTACACCGCTAGCAGCGCCACGCCCGTCGACACGCAGATCAACAGCGGATAGATCTCTGGATCGCGGACAGGGATGAGCTCAAACTTTCGCTTCGAGCGCGGCCCCGTAATCATCGGAATCTTTCCTGTCTTTTCCAGTTCCTCGGGCTTGAGTTGGCTACCCGCACGGCGCAAAAATCGCAATAAAGCCACCATCACGACTCGATTTTGTTGTTCTCTTGGGTGTCTTCTTCTGTTGGCCGTTCAGCGCAAATGAGATTCTGACGCCACAAGCAGTTCAACACGACGAATGCTTCTGCGCAAACAGTTCGAGGCACAGCTTCGTCCCCCTGTCTCGACATGTGCCAGTTGCAATTCTTCTAAAGGAAAAAAAGACCAAGAAGACACCGTTCGTCCTGTCCCATAGGTGTCAATGGGTGTGACTCTCGCGACCCTGTATTCTTTGGGCTTGCTTCGGAGTTTGTGTGTGTATTTTCCTTCTTAGTAGAGAAAAACACGCAGTGTCTCTACCTCCACTTTCTTGCGACTACGTTGGCCAATTTCACTCTGAACGTCAATCGATTCGTCGTTGTCGTCCTCGCACACAGCGCTGTCCAGCGCGGCGACGGCTGATAGGTAATGCGTCTGCATGCGCAGATAGTGCAAACGGGCCGCTCGGCCCATCGCCACACGGTTCACGCGGTCGAGGCCCAAAAATTCTTCTATAGCGTATTCAATGTCGCTCGAAGTCACTTGTACGACTGGCAGTGCTAACGCGCCTTCCTCTGACTTGTCCAGATCGGTGCGTGACAGGTGCGGCAGCTCAAACGTGCCGACACGCAGTCCGCACGAGTCTGGGATCCACTCTTGCATGATAGGCGTGTTGTATGAGATCACCATGGCGCCAACCGCGAGACTCTCGAGCGCCTTCTCCTCGAGCTCCTCTGTCTCAGGCGGCGACGGGAACAAATGCATGCCAATCTGGTTCTTCAGCTCCACGATCGCCGTCTGGTTGTTGCTCGTTTCGTCACAGGTAATGTCGATGTTGGATGGCATGCGATACTCTTCGTCCTCGTTCGCGCCTTCTTCCTTGTGGTGATCGGCCGCGTCGCTCTTGATGCTGCTCATGTACCGCACGTAGGACCCGCAGAGCGCGACCGACTCCTTCTCGAAACGCACATGCAGCGTCGGCCACTCGGGATGCTGCAGCCACATGGACAGCAGCTCTTTCGTAAACTGCTCCTTCTTGTCCTGTTTCGAGACGACGACCACGTGCAAGAACGCGTCCCAATTCTTCAGGATGCGACGGTTGTAGATGTCCAGGACAGTCGTCTTCATCAGGAAAATACCAAACTGGGACCGCGAGAGACCATGGTGTGCGAGGTCGTTGCCGTCCGCGGCAGCGCGCTGGACGTTGTGGTGCAGCTCTTCCTGCTGTTCCTGGCGGTACTTGATCATCTTGCTGAGCGCGTACTCGGATTTCACGAGCACCAGGTCAGGAAACCCGTGCGCAAACAGCTCTTTTCGGAACGAGCGTAGTGGGAAAAGGGCCCCGAGCACACCTGCGTGCTCCGTGCGGTCCACCGGCGACGCACCGATGGCTAACTGGAAGCGGCTGGCCACCGTGTTAATCGCGTTCGGCTGGAGCACGTGGCTTCGAGGTAACAGGAACGCCATGTCGTTCGTCTGCGCCATGGCGTCCTTCCCATCCGTCACCACGATCGAGATGCACGACCAGGGCAAGCGCGGTTTGTTTTTCTGAGCGTGCCCGAGCGGATTATAGTGCTGTTCAAAGCGGCGCTCGAGGTACCGCAGCGCGGCGCCCGACGAGCTCGGGACCGCCATCTCCTTCGTGTTGACCGACGGCATGAGCTGTTCGTGGAAAACGCACTCCTTCACCTTCAACTCGAGGTGCTGCAGCTGAAAGTACCAGTAGATCACCATCTGGAGCAGCACGAGCGAGACGCAGCCAAACGTGATCCACTGCGTCGGGTACGCCCAGTGCTTGACGGCGGCCGCAGCCTCGCTCTTCTCGCGCAACAGCCTGATATACCGGAACGGCGGCTGTTCGTGGAGCCGTAGCCGCTGCCAGCGCAACAGCAGCCACATCTTGACGCTCTGCACTCCGGACCAGAGGATCGCGAGCGCCCACTGCGCCAGCGCGCCGAGCACGCCACCTCGATATCCGTGGCCGCGCGCGTGGCTCGAGCTGCTGCCGACGGCTACCGCGACGCCGGACTCGCTTGGGAGATCTGCGTCAGCTGTCCCTGTTGCTGCTAATGGTCCGTGTGGAGAGCTGGACGCGAGAGAAGCGCCGGCGTCCTTGTCGTGCAGCGCGGCGGTCTCGAGCGGCGGTGGCGCGAACGCCGACGGGTCCGGGTCCATGTTCTCGTAGAACGAGCGGCGGCGTAGGCGCGTGGTCGACGCCGCTGCCGACGCGTCCATTTCCTCCATCATCGTGGCTAATCAATGGGGCCGGCTGGAAGAGCGCACTGCGATGGCCCCGTTAGTTATTTGGCAGTGGTAGAGACCAATGCGCATTAATGGGGGAGGAATGGGAGGCGTACTTAATGTGAGAAGGGGGAGGGGCTATGCGAACTTAGGAGGAGCCGAACTTACGGGTGATGTGTGTGCGGTGGACGATGTGCTGGACGATCATCACTCTGGAGCATTTTGACAACTTTGTGGCCGACTCTCAATTTGAAGAAACAACAGTATATATTTATAGCAACCAAATATATTGCGATGACTCATGCTCTATCAAGTAACCCTTACTACAGTGCGCACCATAATCTTAAGGACACCAGTTTTTTCTTTAGGTGTTGGATTTTTATTCTGCGGAGCTGATTTTTTGTCATATTGTTGAGCGCTACAGGAAGAATCTCGTGTGTTAATTTCAGCTCCATTGGACTTCTTAAAGTTCACAAGAAAAATATTTTAAGTTTAAAGAGAGAGGCATAAACATAAGGACAGACGAAAACAGAGCAGTTTGGGGTGTTTACGACTGAACTATTGTGCTCGCAGATCCAGCAAAATGTGCTAGCGCTTGTACAAATGTACGGCATTGTTGGTTTTGCCACGCGGGCGTGACAACAATGCCAAAGTCTCCAGGATTGACCAAGCTGGAACAAGGCAAGATTTTGGCGTATTCGAGCGTGAATATGTCGATTCAGGGCATTGCAAAAGCTGTTGGACGCTCTAAGAGCGTTGTACATGCCTTCTTGAAGAACCCCGAAGGCTATGGTGTAACAGGCCTGCCTGTTACTCTGGCTTACACGTGTGCGCTGTGGAGGAAGCGGTAACTGTAAGGGTCGACGGTACCATGATGGTACAGTGTACCAATATTTCGGTACATCGGAATATTGGCAGATGATTATGACATCTTTAGGAATGATTGCATGTTTATCCATATGTTAAGATAGGACATGAATTCATCTGTTATATCAGAAGCCATCCTGTTCACAAAAAAGAAAAAAGAAAAATCAGATATAAGAAAATCCAGTAAAAAATCAAGTAACACGCAAGGGAAAGAACAAGAGTAGGAAGAGCCCAAGGGGGCCAAGGACTAGCGACGAAGTAGTTGAGTTTTTTCTTAAACAGTTTTCTCAATCTCACTTCTCAATTTACCACCAAACACACAAGCCTCCTTACAGTAACGGCTAAGTGGTCGCACTTAATCGAGGAGGAGGGTTCTTTGTGTTGTAACGCATAGATGAGAGTGAATTACCATTTAGAGGGTTGGCGGTAGCCAGTGTGGTTTGGAGGTACCACACAAATATCCTAAAACAGTACCAAAAATCCTAATCAATGGTTGGGAGAACTCCTTTCTCCCAATTGGCTAATATGTCTACCTACTTGTATGTTATTAGCCAATGATATGCGTGTTCCCACTGCATGACTGCAGTTTCCTTCATTCAGCCAAGGTGCGTGCCTTTGGACCTAGTAGTACCGTACTTCCCTCTGAAGTACGGAGACAGTGCGAACCTAAGTGTGGTTTGCTGTAAGAGGGCGCTGTTCCAAACAGTCTCTCAAACACGGCACACGCTTGTGCGACGAGGAAGCGATCTCCCGACTTGGAGGGAGAGAAGACGACTTGAGGACTTGGAGGTAAAATTGCAACTGAATTAAAATGTGGTTATGGTTCCTGACACTACATATGAAACACCACTAGGGATCCTAGAGGTTTTACAACTAAAACCTACACATGCAGAAATAAGACCTATGAATCTGATATATAAAACCTTGGGTACACTGAGGTTGAACCCAGGGGATCTGCTGGGAACTTGAACTTGAAGTACCGCGGAGATTCCCTGCAAAGTGATTGGCGGAAGCCACTCACTTCAGATGGTAGAGACACATTGGTCTCGTCACCAGTGTAGATTCCCAAGTCGGAACCATCACTCTATACTTGACTAGTTGTAATGGGCTAAAGGCTGCCATTACATGCAAGGTGGCTCTTTGTGTGTGTCACACGCCACCTTGTGGAAGTGCATTGTGGGTGCGAAGATATTGGATGAAACACATAAAAGTGATCCCCACATGCACAGGTGATGCCATCGTCTGACGTCAGAGCAATCTGTGTCTGAGTTGAGTGTTGATCGCTCGCAATCATTGAGATTCGGCGTGATTATGCACGAGAGTACTCTAGACATGTGAATGATGGTTCCTACTTGGGGAAACCACACTGGTGACGAGATCAACGTGTCTCTACCATCTGAAGTGAGTGGCTTCCGCCAATCACTTTGCAGGGAATCTCCGCGGTACTTCAAGTTCAAGTTTCCAGCAGATCCCCTGGGTTCAACCTTAGTGTACCCAAGGTTTTATATATCAGATTCATAGGTTTTATTTCTGCATGTTTAGGTTTTATAAGTAAAACCTCTAGGAGCCCTAGTGGTGTTTTATATGTAGTGTCAGGAACCATAAGCTCATTTTCAATTCAGTTGCAATTTTTCCAAGTTCCTCCCAAGTCTTCCTCTCAAGCGCAAGCGTGCGTGCTGTGTTTGAGGCTGTCTCGGATAGCCTCTTACAAGTCAGGCGCCAGAAAAAGACTACTCCTGTGGCCAAGAGCGATAAAGAGTTCTGCTCTGACAGGATTAAAGAAGATAAGAAGACCGATGAAGAAGAACGAAGATCTGCAAGCGTCCCTGATCAAGATACAAGGAAGGCAGAAGATGAAGTGAAGAGGCAGGAACAAGCCACTTCAAGTGAATACGTGAACGTCGTAGTCTACAATGAAGAAGGCGACTGCCAGATAGCGCGTCATGTGCAAGTGGAAAATCCTCCAAGTCTGGCTCAAGAATTGATTTCCTTGCCGTTGATGAGCAAGAAGACGCTTAAGCGTAGCCTGGTGAAAGGCGAAATTTCGCAAATTTGTGTGATCGTCGATGAAGTTGCCGGTGATGCTATCAACACTGCGGAAGTGTTAGATGAAAGGACACGGACGGAAAGGTTTGATGAGCAGTCGTGGGACGCTCTAAAGACAAACCCCGTGTATGGACTTGTCAAGGAATATGCTGACATATTTCCAGACAAAGTGCCGGACGAATTGCCGCAGGATAGAGGCATTCGTCACGAGATAGATGTACTTCCGGGAACAAAGTACTGTATCACAAGGCAATGGCCGCTACCGAAGGAACAAGTCGATGCGATCGATGAGTTCTTCGCGCAGCGACAGAAGGCTGGCCATGTGCGCGAGAGCAAGTCTCCGCACTGTAGTCCCACCTTTTGTGTTAAAAAGGCCACAGGCGGTTGGCGCATTGTTCATGCATTCAACAAATTGAATGATGCGACCATACCTGCTCAGACTCCAGTTCACGAAAGGATATGATCCTTGATGGAATGGTGGCAGCACTGTCTTTAGCGCGATCGATCTGAAAGATGGATTCTATCAGATTCGTATGCGTGAGAGTGATGTACCATTTACAGCAGTAAGCACCCCTAGTGGTATGCTGTGGGAGTGGATGGTGATGCCACAAGGTCTGAAGAACGCACCAGCAACTTTCAACAGAATGGTCACGAATGTACTTCGTCCATTAAGAGAGTTTGCACCGAGCTACTTTGACGACATATTCGTTCACAGCAAGGCCTCGGAAGGGAAGAAAGATGTCGATGTTCATCTTGGACATCTTCATCAAGTCTTTCAAGTTATGCGTGAGAACAAACTGTACGCTAACTTGAAGAAATGCATCTTCTTTGCCCCCGAGATCCCTGTACTCGGTTGCTTTGTTGGCAAGAATGGCGTTCGGGTCGATCCTGAGAAGGTCAAGTCTATTGACGATTGGCCTATTCCTCAGAACGTCAAACAGCTACGTCAGTGGCTGGGTTTGGCCAACTATTTGCACAAATACACGCGCAACTACGCAGCGTTAGTGCAACCCCTCACGAGTCTTTTGAAGAAAGAAAATGAGTGGGAATGGTCAGAGGAACATCAGGCAGCGTTTGCCGAAGTAAAGAAGAGCTTAAGAGAAGCTCCTGTCCTAGCTCTCGTAGACCATGAGAAGCCGTTCCATGTAGTCTGCGATGCGAGCGATTATGCCATCGGGTGTGCACTGATGCAACACGATGATGATGGCAAAGAAAGAGTTGTATCGTATCAGCCACGACAACTCAGGCCCGCCGAAAGGAACTTTTGGCCATGAAATATGCATTAGCCAAGTTCCGAGTCTATTTGCTTGGTGAAGAGCTGTTCGCTATCTACACTGATCACGCTTTATTGCGGACAGCGGTAAAGACTCCTCACTTGCCGCAAAGAATGGCGAGATGGTTTTCCTTCTTTGCTGAATACAACTTTGTTGCACACTACAAGCCCGGCAAGTCCAACATACTTGCTGACGCATTGTCAAGACGTCCGGATTACGATCCGAAGAGCAAGAGTGACGACATAAATGGAGCGTGCCGACTCTGTGAAGACGTCAATGCAATTGCCACGGAAGTGACAAGCACAGCCCAAGAAGAAATCACTGAGGGCTACAAGCAAGACGAAGCATGCCAAGAACTGATCAAGTATTTCAAGAATCCCTCAGACAAGGCACTCCAGAACCTCCCATCAAGAGCAAGATCGCGTGTTCACCGTTACAGCATGCACAATGAGCTGTTGTATTATGCGGTTGACGAAGGGGATCCAGCGAGGATCGTTGTCCCCAACGATGAAGGTCTGCGTCATCGACTCTTGTACGAGTATCATGACAGTCCTTCGAGTGGCCATCTCGGACGCGAGAAAATGTTTCTCAACTTGTCGCGAGATTACTACTGGCCACACATGTACAAGTGAGTTCGCAAGTATGTGCGTACTTGCGAAGTGTGCCAAAGAGTTAAGTCATCTGGCTCGACTCAGCCCCACTTCGTTCATTACCTGTCCCTCAGACAGCTGGAAGTCTGTGAGTATGGATTCATATTCGACTT
>GL376636.1:324830-348699 GCA_000143045.1 Globisporangium ultimum DAOM BR144 | reverse complement strand
ACACGATTGATACGGGAGTGACAAGCACAATCCAAGAAGAAATTACTGAGGGCTACAAGCAAGACGAAGCATGCCAAGAACTGATCAAGTATTTCAGAATCCTCAGACAAGCACTCCAGAACCTCCCATCAAGAGCAAGATCGCGTGTTCACCGTTACAGCATGCACAATGAGCTGTTGTATTATGCGGTTGACGAAGGGGATCCAGCGAGGATCGTTGTCCCCAACGATGAAGGTCTGCGTCATCGACTCTTGTACGAGTATCATGACAGTCCTTCGAGTGGCCATCTCGGACGCGAGAAAATGTTTCTCAACTTGTCGCGAGATTACTACTGGCCACACATGTACAAGTGAGTTCGCAAGTATGTGCGTACTTGCGAAGTGTGCCAAAGAGTTAAGTCATCTGGCTCGACTCAGGCCCCACTTCGTTCATTACCTGTCCCTCAGGACAGCTGGAAGTCTGTGAGTATGGATTTCATATTCGGACTTTCAAGGGACAAACACGGCAGGAATGGCATCCTGGTGTTTGTGGACCGATTTAGTAAGATGATGCATCTTACTCCGGTGTCAGACAAGATCTCGGCAGAGATGACTGCAAAAGTCTTTGTAGACGTGGTGTTCCGTCTACATGGTCTGCCTTCGGAGATCGTGTCCGACCGAGACACTCGGTTTACGTCCAGATTCTGGCGTACTCTGTTTGGCATTTTGGATACAAAACTATCCATGTCAACAGCAGCACACCCAGAGACAGACGGTCAAACTGAACGAGTGAATCGTGTCCTGGAAGATGTATTGCGCAGCTATGCGACGTCTTTCGGAGAGTGGAGTGAGTTTCTCCCTCTCGCTGAGTTTGCGTTGAACAACTCTACGCATGTCTCGACAGGTCATACTCCGTTCTATGTGAACTACGGACTCCACCCGAGAGTGCCAGCGTCACTAGTGGGAGAGGTTTCTACCTTAAGTGGGGGAGAGACTGCGGCTAAGGAGCCACAGTCGGACCTGAATGCTGTCACAGAGTTAAAAGCGAATTTTGACTCGATGAAACCTCTAAACGACATGACAAGTCGTGAGGCACAGCAAGTCGATGACTTTATTGTGAGGAGACAAGCCATTGTAAGGTTTGTTCGAGACGCAATTGCAAAAGCTCAGGATCTGCAAAAAGAACAAGCAGACAAGAGTGGAAGGAAGAACAAGCAAGTATATAAGATTAATGATCTTGTATTACTTAGTACGGCTAATCTGCCTGAACATGCAGTGTCTAACTTGGGGAGTTCGAAACTTTTGCCAAGATATATTGGACCGTTCAGGGTAGTTAAATGCAATGGGGATGCATACACACTAGACATTCCTAAACGCATGCGACTACACCCTACGTTCTACGTAGGACGATTAAAGCCTTACCTTCCAAATGGGTCAGCAAACCCTATAGAACCTTTGACGGCCGATCAAGTTGATCCTGAAGTCGCTCCACCAGCTCGCGAAGAGTCTGTAACTCATCACCATGGAGCTTCTTCTCGGCATAAAGGCGCTGAAGTACATCAAAGGACTCGCCCTTTATTGTCTCCAACGCGAGAAGGCGACCATGATACTCCTTCCGAAGTATCTCAAGAGAAGTCCCTGCCTCTTCCACAGAGCGCAGTAAACGTTCGTGATACGCATCACGAGCTTTCTCAGCCTTCTGGAGTCGTTCAAGCTCGGCTTGAATCTTCTCGAACCTCTGTTCGGAACGTGACTCCATTGCCGAACGCTGGGCAAGACCATCGAAGAGCAAGTCGATCTTCGACTCCTGCTCCTTCAACCGGTCTTCGAGGCTTTCACACCGGTCTTCGAGTACCGCATTGCGAACTTCAAGAGCCTCGATCTGAGCGCGATGAGCACTCTTCCACTTCCAGAGTCGCTCAATCGTTTTCGCGTTCAGCCCCACCTCCTCTGATCGATCATCAAAGAGAGCGTCGTTGGATCGTTGAGTCGATAGTCGATCACGAGGATCGATCGACTCGTCGTCAGGGAAAGAAGCAGTTGAACCGTCAACGCTTCTACAGAGTACGGTGGCTTGGCTATCCGCCGGACTCGGACACGTGGGAACCTCGAGAGACTCTTCAGTCTGATGTTCCCGACGTGGTTCACAGCTACGAACAAAGCTTGTAGTGCTCTCGCGAGCACTAGAACGACGAGAGCCAAGCTCTTTGTGGTCGTTCTCGAGCGTGCCTCCTAGGTTCCCTAGCAAACGCTCGACAAGATGTTCATTCTCGAGTCGGACAAACGTCTTCCACGACTCGAGCTTCGCTGTGGTAGACTGGGCTGGATCGTCACTGCCGGACATCTTGCGCCAGCGGAAGAACAACTCCTTGTAGAACCGACGTCCTCCACGTTTCGCGCGAATAGCGGAGATGTCGTACAAACCGGGAGCCGTCCGCTGCCGCTTCGGCTCGGGCTGTTCTTCGCGCTTCACTTGGTTGCTTGATCGCTTCATGGTCAATTGAAAAGTGAGAGCGGATACCTCTTCCAAAAGAAGTAAAGTCCATGATGGAACTTTAAGGGAGGGATGATGTAATGGGCTAAGGCTGCCATTACATGCAAGGTGGCTCTTTGTGTGTGCCACACGCCACCTTGTGGAAGTGCATTGTGGGTGCGAAGATATTGGGTGAAACACATAAAAGTGATCCCACATGCACAGGTGACGTCATCATCTGATGTCAGAGCAATCTGTGTCTGAGTTGAGTGTTGATCGCTCGCAATCATTGAGATTCGGCGTGATTACGCACGACAGTACTCTAGACATGTGAATGATGGTTCCTACTTTGGGAAACCACACTGGTGACGAGGCCAATGTGTCTCTACCATCTGAAGTGAGTGGCTTCCGCCAATCACTTTGCAGGGAATCTCCGCGGTACTTCAAGTTCAAGTTCCCAGCAGATCCCCTGGGTTCAACCTCAGTGTACCCAAGGTTTTATATATCAGATTCATAGGTTTTATTTCTGCATGTGTAGGTTTTAGTTGTAAAACCTCTAGGATCCCTAGTGGTGTTTCATATGTAGTGTCAGGAACCATAACCACATTTTAATTCAGTTGCAATTTTACCTCCAAGTCCTCAAGTCGTCTTCTCTCCCTCCAAGTCGGGAGATCGCTTCCTCGTTGCACAAGCGTGTGTGCCGTGTATTGGGAACTGTTGTGAACAGCGTCCCATTACACCTCAGCATTCCTACCATAGACTGGCCAGCGCTCTCTCCTGATTTGAATCCTATTGAAAACCTATGGGGGATCATGGCACGTCGTTTTTACAAGAACGCCCGCCAGTACTCGTCAGTTGGCAAGCTGAAAACTGCAGTTTTAGCTGTTTGGGATGAAATTTTGGTTGACCTTCTTGCCAGGCTCACCGGTTCGATGTTCGACAGATGTCTTGAAGTTGTAAAAAGCAAAGGCAACAAGATAGCATACTAGGACGCTCTCTTGAACCATTAAGCGCAATAATCCAGTCGTAAACGCCCCCAAACTGCTCCGTTTTCATCTGTCCTTACGTTTATTTCGGTCTCTTTAAATTTATAACATTTTTTTGTGGACTTTAAGAAGTTCAATGAAGCTGAAATTAACACACAAGATTGTTCCTATGGTGCTCAGCAACATGACAAAAAAATAACTCCGCAAAGTAAAAATTCTTAAAAAAATCCAACATCTCAAGAAAAAACTGGTGTCCTTAAGATTATGGCGCGCACTTTATTACAGGATTGCATCTTGCAGTTCTTAGCTGAATCAGTTTTAAACAAACCGGTTTTAAGAGCGAACACCATCGCCATCACGCCCGTCGGATCCCATGCTGGTTGAAGAAAAGACGCCACCACAAGAACCCAAGAGGAAGCCGACAATAGGGACATTTGCCCCCGCCGTGTGTGTGTGTGTGTGTGTGTGCGTGTCCTTCCTGATACATATACATCTATACACACGCACAGAAGCATGGGCGCGAAGAAGAAGGCCGCCGTGTACGTGGCGGCGACGCGGCAGCACGTGGGCAAGACGAGCACATGTCTGGGGCTGCTGCAGGGGCTCACGAGCCGCATCGAGCACATCGGCTTCCTCAAGCCCGTGGGCCAACAGAGCGTGCTCGTGAACGATGGCGCGCTGCGCGTCGACAAGGACGTCGCCGTCGCCAAAGGTGCGCTTGCGCTGCGTTGCTGTTAGTGAAGGGGAGAAAAATGGCGTTGTGACTCTCTCTCTCTGAGTGCTTTGTAGAGATCTTTCACTTGAGCCGGTGCCAGTACGCCGACATGTCGCCCGTGGTCATCCCGCCGGGGTACACGCGCGAGTTTCTCGACGGCCGTATCACGCTCGAGTCGCAACTAATTAAGATCCGCAAGAGCTTTGACCGCATCACGGCTGCGAATGATGTGAGTGTGTGATTATATATATGTCTTCTTTGTAGCAATATAGTTGACACTTGTGGCGCTTTTGTGTAGTACACGATCGTGGAGGGCACGGGACACACTGGCGTGGGCTCGATTGTGGACATCAATAATGCGCGCGTGGCCGCGGAGCTGGGCATCGACATGGTGCTGATCGCGAATGGCGGCATCGGCTCGGCGTTTGACGATTTGGCGCTCAACTATGCACTCTGCAAGCAGTACGGAGTGAAAGTCCGCGGCGTGATCCTCAACAAAGTGCGTCCGGACAAGATGGACATGGTGGCCGAGTATTTTCCCAAGGCGCTCAAGCAGTGGGGCATGCCGCTGATCGGCGTCGTGCCGAATCTGCCGTCGCTCGCGAACCAGAGCATGCTCGACTTTGAAGGTCTGTTCGAGACGCGCCTGCTGTCGGCGCGGTCGCGTCGCTTCCAGCAGTACACGAGCACGTCGCTTGTGACGTCGGGGCTACGTCGGTTTCTCGTGAAGCTGTCGTCCGACAAGTTCAACGACACGCTGTTTGTGACGCACGCGTCGCGGAACGACATCATTCTCGGCTTTCTGTCGCATTCGCAGAACTACGAGCTCAAGACCGGGAAGCCGTTCAACGGCGGCCTCATTCTCACGGGCGTGCCTCCCGTGGACCAGCCGCAGGACTACATCATGGAGATCATCCAGCGCTCGAACGCACCCGTGCTCTACGCACCCGTCACGACGTTTGAGGCCATGGAGAAGATCACGCGCTTTACAGGTGCGTGGGATTGCCGTATTGGAATCTTTGGGGGAGGGGATGGGGGTTAGTGACGTGGTTGACGATGTTCTACATGTTTGACTTGATGTTTGTATGCGCGTCTACAGCGAAATTCAACCCCACGGATCGGCAGAAGGTGACAGCGTGCGGCGAGCACTACGCCAAGTACATCAACTTTGACATCATTTTAGACCGATAAACCAAAGTTCAACCTTACTTTATCATGTCCTCAGCTTCAAGATGGGATCTTTTGCCTGTCTAACTCGATATATGAGCGTTTTCTCAGCTTCGACCCTCTCTAGCTTTATTGTTTCTAAATAAAGGCAACCATAAGATAAGAATTATGGCTCAAATTGATGGTTTGTCACGCGTTGCATGTTGATCTCCTTCAATTTCGAATCTTTACTGATTGCCACTTATGAATGAGCAGCACCGCGTGTCAATCAATCAACGCGTCTTGGCTCACTGGTTCTCTTCAAGCACCTCTTGTACAAGAGGAAACAAGTCGATCACTCGAACGGGGCGAGTGAAACCTGGGGGCGTCTGGTCGGCAGGCAAGTGTGTCTGTCAGGTGGAAGGCCAAAAAGACGTCGCGGGTCGAAACCCTTTTTTATCCAAGTAGGGAGGACACCTTCGACAGTCTACTCTCAAAATAGAGAACAAAGTGTCGTCTTCATGGCAAGAAGCAACATGCTCATCGTCTTGTCCCAATGGGACTTTTGGCTCATAATCATGATTATGACCCTTTCATTCATTCTCACAGTCGGTTGAAGGTGCTTTGGTCTCAAAACCAGGATTATGACCCAATTCTACATACGACGTTTACGGTGTTTGAATCGCGATTATCAGCCTTCTCCCATACAGTACAGTACATCCTCTGTCTCACTGTGGAAAACGAGACTCGCCAAGAAGGACAAGACACGATATTGATATTATGGAGGTGCGCGGCGTGACGTTCGATCTGGACGACACGCTCTGGTGCGGCAAGCGCGTGATCGTCAAGGCCAACAGCCACTTCCACGCGTACCTGCGGCAGCGGTTGCCGGCGCTCTCAGCGGCGTTTCCGCCGGCCGCGTTCGACCAGCTGCTGGCGCGCTTCATGCGCGAGCTGCCCGACAAGGCGCACGACTACACGTTCCTGCGCAAGCACACGCTGCGCCACTGCGTCCACGAGATCGGTCCGCGCGAGCTGCAGCTAGAGGAGGAGCTCGAGCTCGAGGTGCTGCTGGAGGAAGCTTTCCAGGCGTTTCTGATCCCACGGAGCCAGCCCGAGTTCTTCGAGGGCGTCGAGCAGCTCCTGCATCAACTGGATCTTCATCTACGCTCCAGAGCGATTCACGATTCGCTGGTGCAAGCGGTAGCAGAAGGTGACCGAAAGCCGACTGTTGCCGTGCTCGGTGTGATCACGAACGGCAACTGCATGTTTGAGCAGCTACCCGAGTACTTTCGAGCGTGCATGAACTTTATGATCTCGGCCGAGGGCGTGGGTAAAGCAAAGCCAGCGCTCGAGATCTTTGACGCCGCGGTCGCGCAGTTCCCGACCTCGTACGACAAGGCGCACATCGTGCACGTCGGCGACCACTACGAGTACGACGTCGTCGGCGCCAAGAAGGCAGGGCTGCGCACGATCTGGGTGAATGCCAAGTGGCCCAAGCCCGACGTGCTGCGGCGACAAGACTTGGATGAGGACGACGCTGAGCTGTACGATGCCGCCGACGCGATCGTCAAGGACGTGAATGCCGTCTTGGATGTCGTGACGCTCTGGAACAAAGAGGCCGCCGCGGAGCAACAACAACCTCAGCGTGACGACAGCGCGTCGCTTGTACACTAGGGGGTGGACCAGTAATGCACACGACACATGATGTAACACAGAGAAAGAATGAACTGCTATGGATGTGGATCTATTTAGAAGGAAAGAAAGGGTGGCTTCATGCAGATAAGAGACAAAAGACGCAGCAAACCCTCTAGACCGTGTCGGGAAGTAAATATCGCTTGCCCACTTTCTGGTTGTACGCGAGCACCTGCGCGCGCACCTTGCGCTTCTCCATGAGCTTATGGCGTGTGCCGGCAAAGATCACGGCGTTCGGGTCCTCGGGGATGAGGTCCGTGAACACGCCAAACTTCTCGGTCAACTTGCGGATCTTCTTGAGGAATTTCTCCTCCACCTGCACACACGCGGCGTCAGCGTCTTCGAGCACCACGAGCGCTCGGCGCAGCTGACGCTTGCGCGCGTACAGATCCACGAGAAGCCCGAACGTGACGCCGTCAGCCTCGATCTCGCCCTCCGCGGCCTTGCGCTTGATCGTCTCGAGCACGCGCTCAGCCTGTGCCACGCGCTTCCCGCGGACGTACATGTGCATGAGCACGCGGTACGTGTACTTGTCGGGCTGCACGTCGTACTTGGCAAACGTCTCGCTGACAAACGTCTCGGCGGAGCGCAGACGAAGCGCGTTCGCGTACACGTTGAGCATCGAATTGAGCGTGGCAGCGGACACGTCCATGTTCTTCTCGACCGTCATCTCGTAGAACCACTGCTCGGCGCGAGCGATGTTGCGCGACTGGAACTTGCCGAAGTCGCGCAAATCCATCGGCTTCAGCTCAAAGTCACCGTTTTCTTCGCCGCCCGCGGCACCAAAGTACTCGGCGTCGCTCACGACGAGTTGGTCCTGCTTGCGGATCTCTTCGATCTGCTGCAGCTCTTCTTTCGTGAGCTCTCCGCCTTGCGACTCGTCTGCTTCGTAGTCGTAATCCTCGTCTTCATCGTCCTCGTCGTCCTCGAACGCGCCGTCATAGTTCAAGTTGGCGAGTGATGACACCTCCTTTCCAGGACGCGTCAGGTCGATCTCATTGCCGTCGTCGTCGAATTCCAGTGGACGCTGGTACAACTCCTCTGGATCCTGTGCAGGCACTGCATTACGAGGCGCCTTGGCCACCACGCTCTTCACCTGCGCGCGCGCATACACGTTAAGCAGTGTGTTGTACGTGACCTGGTCCATGGGCACATGGTGCTTCTGCATGTGGCGCATGATCTGCTCGGCCTGAATGAAGTCACCTTGCTTCGCGCACGCGTGCAACACCGTGTTGTACGTGTACAAGTCCGGGATGTAGTCGTACAATTCCTGCATCTCATTGTAGAACTCGATCGCCTTGTGCGCGTAGTAATGGGACTTGGCGCACGCGTTGATCAGCGAGTTGAACGTCACCTGCGTGGGCGTGAGACCGCATTCCAAGAGATCCTCCAGCAGGTTCAACGCACGTTCGACGCGGCCGATCTTGGCGAACCCGTGAATCAGACACGAGAACGCCACGACGTCTGGCTCCGTGATGTGCGACCGCATCAAGTGGAACGTCTCGAACGCCTTGTCCACGTCGTTCTCCGCGATCGCAGCGTTCATCAAAATCGTGAACGACGCCTTGTCCGGCACGAGGCCGGCGACCTGCATCTTCTCCATAATGTTGTATGACCACTGCACCTTGTTGGCCTTGGCGCACACGTTCATCACAGCATTGTACGTCGCGATGTCGGGGAAAACGCCCTTCTCCTTCATGCGACCGAGCGTGCGCACCGCCGTCGCGGCTTGCTTCGTGTTCACCAGCGCGCAGATGTAGTACATGTACGAGTGCGCGTTTGGAGGGATCACGTGCGGGACGCCGTCCAGCTCGGACGAGAGCTGCATGTCCGTGCTCGTCTCGTTCGGTGGGAACATGGTCGCGCCACCAACCGTCGACTGCAGGTTCTTCTCCATGCGCGACAGCAACGCGTTCGCTTCCTTGTGCAGACCCTTGATGGCGTACACACGCAGGAGGAAGTTGTAGTCTTCTACTGCGAGTTGCTTCGAAAGAGCATCGTTCTCGTCACCTTCGTCGAGTTCGATCTGCGAAAGAACATCCTGATCGCCACGAGCGAGCGCGTTGAGCTTCTCGAGCGCGTCCTTTTCGTCCAAATCCATGAGGGTCGGCTCAGGTTCGTAGACGTAGTCGCCTTCGGCGCCGAGGTTGTTCAGGTAGTCGAACGCGGCATCCAGCTCGCGATTGAGCTCTTCGTCCTGCTCCAGCTGGTCCCACGTGCGCTCGTTGCGCAGGTTGTCCTTCTCGAGCGACTTGAGGTTGCGCGTCGCCTCCAAATGGGTCTTGTGCGGCGCGACGTCCTGCTTGAGCTTGTGCTTGGTCTTGAGCCCTTTCTTCTTGTACTGCGAGCTTTTCACGACGAACGCCGAGTTGCCGCCTTTGCGCTTCAGGAGCGCCGGCGTGCTCGAGATGCCGCGCTGTTGTTGCTGTTGTTGCTGTTGCTGCCACGCGAGACTCGCTGCCGGCAGCAGCAGCGGCTGCGCGATGCGCGCATGAGAGAGCGAGAGAGCGCGCGCCAGCGGGTGGGCGCTGCGCGTCGCGGCGAAGTGCAAGAGCGCCGCCATGGAGACAAGCGGATGGTCCGGTGCGCTGCTGCGAACCAATTGAGTTAGTTGGATGCGCACCAGTCTGAAGGCTGTGGGGAAAACTGTGCCAGAACGAGGTAGCTTTTATCAACAAAAAGCACAGAATACGGTGAGAGGTTGGTTTAAATCTAATGCAGAATCTACCAGGTTTTGATATATTGAACTGTTGTATCTATTGCAACGGGGTATTGAAATATCAAATCAACTTGTATAGCTTAACGAGTTAAAGATCACTTGCTTATACAGGGTATTGGTTTTCATAGGTTTAACTACTTGCTTGGCTGATGCAATTTTCCCCTCTATTCCGCAACTTCTATAATAATGAGTTGTGCGCTGGAGACCAGCCACGGTACTGCACTCTTTTTCTCTAAAGTACGATCTCATTATTACGCACGATATTCCGATACATACCATCGAAATGGAGAACGAGATGCTGTGCGTGGGCGACCGTGTGGAGGAGGACGAGGCCGCGGGCGCGCGCGGCACCGTGCGCTACGTCGGCCCTGTCGCGACGTCCAAGGACGCGGCCGCGGCGTACTACGGTACTGTAGTGCGCTCTCTCTATATATGACACTATATCTGTTGACGTGTGCCCTCTTTTGTATCCATTGGGGTACCCTCGTGCTCATGTGTCCATGTGTTCTTCTCTATGCAGGCATCGAGTGGGACATGTGGGGCCGGGGCCTGAACGATGGTAGCGTCGTGCTCCCCAGTGGTGAGCGCGTCGTGTACTTCCAGGGCCCGCCCGGTCGCAAGAAGCGGGTGGTCCAGTCTACTGATGGCGCATCATCCACCCAGAACGGCGCGCTGGAATTCAAATGTTCGTTCGTCAAGGCAAGCAAATTCAAGACCAAGCGGTCGCGCACTCTGATTGAGCGGCTCCAGGAGCGGTACGGGCATGCCCCAAGTGCAGCGGCACCAGCACGGTCTTCAATCGCTCCAGACGTCGTGATCACTGGCGAAGTCGGCACGACTCTCGGCAGTCAGAGGCCCATTGAGCTCGTGGGCGTGGAGAAGCTGAAGACGCAACAGACACTGACGACGATTGAAAAGATCTCGCTGGCCCAAAACCAGATCGCCGACCTGGGCTTTGCCTCGCCAGGAGACCTGAAGGCGTTGACACCGAACATCAGGGAGCTCAATCTCGCGTTCAACTTGTTCCGCACCTGGAAATCGATTTTCCGCATCGTGCAGGAGCTGCCAGAGATCGAGACACTCATCTTGACTGGGAATCGACTCGTCTACGTGAAACCGCAAGAGGACGCAGCCGACGGCACAGCGACGCCAGAGTGGCGCTTCCTCCATGTGAAAACGCTCGTGCTGAACCAAACGCTGGTGAGTTGGGAGAACCTAATGGCGCTTCTGGACCACCATTTTCCGGCACTGGTCGAGTTGTACCTGGTCGAGAACGAGTTTATTGACGCCGATCTCGAGCTCTTGGTTGAAGGGAACAAGCAAAAGCGCCCCTGGATGGACACTCTTGAAGTTCTTGATTTGAGTCAGAACCACCTGCGAAGCTGGCAAAAGCTCTCGTACACCATCGGGAGCACGCTCGTGAACCTGAAGCAGTTCGTGGTGAACGACAACCAAATATGTACGCTTGCAGGGACGACTGACTTGTTGGTCCAAGGACCACCTGCGTTCCAGCAGCTACGATCACTTTCAATCAACGACAATCGAATCGACTCCTGGACGTCGATTCACGCGCTGGATCAATATCCGCAGCTCGATACACTTCGCTTCACGAGGAACCCTCTCGTGGCTCGAATGGGAGCGGGAGAAGCTCGCATGATCCTCATTGCACGCACAGACCACATTGCTGCGATCAATGGGAGCGGAGTGCGCGCAAAAGAACGTCAAGACGCCGAGCAAATGTACTTGAAGCGGGTTCTTCACGAGCTGGCTGCGTTAGGCGACACGTCGGATGCTCGAGCCTCGGTTCTTGCGAGCCATCCTCGCTTTGATCGCCTTCGGCAGTTGTACCCACATATCCAGATTAGCTTTGACGGGTCAAGTAGCGGGTCTGTCAATGGAGTGTCGGCTGGACCTGCGAAGCTTTCGTCCAGTTTGATCCAAGTCAAGATTATCCCCATGTCCATGCAAGCAACGTCATTCGATCCGATGGTCAAGAAAATCCCAGAGAAGATGAAGATCGCGCAGCTGAAGGTGCTTGTGGAGAAGAAATTTGGCGTCGAAGCTCCGTCGCAATTGCTCTCTTATCGTGCAGATTCAAGGGTATGTTCCATGTTGCTGGCGCTTGTATGATCGTACCTGAGTGATGACGTTTTTTTCTGTCTGTATGCGTGTGTGGTTCGTCTGAGCAGAGTATGCCGTCTCCTCTTGATGACGACAATACCGAGATTGGATACTACGGGCTCCAGGTACGTGTTAACACACTTCAGACCATTTGAGTTGTGAGTTTACAGATCGTCTAACTCGTGGCTTTGTGACCTTAGGACGGTGCTGAAATCTTGGTGAATGATATCTAAGCAAATTTTTACGGGAAAATGTACGTGCTTCTATTCAATTATTGAGTCAATGCAGACGGTGACATATGTTTAATATTTGCTTCTTGAACAGGGACTTCTATATACTCAAAAATTTACGTGCTTGTCGTTTGTTGTTTGTCTAACCAATCCGACCAATCGCGTTCGTATTGCCTCATTGTGTGTGGTTGCCAACTAACTCTTACATATTTTGCGGCGTGAGGTAGGAACCGGAACGGGAGTCGCTGTATCAGTGAGCTCTTGATCACTTTCGTCATCAACGAGAGTTGCTGTCTCGATGAACTCTTCGTCCGTTTTGGCATCAGCATCAGCATCATCGTCCGTTGTGTCATCACCGTCTCCTGAACTTTGAGATACAGCTGAGGTCAGCTGCAGACTGTATGTCGAACCTGGCGAGTCAACTTCAGCGGCAGTGGTTGACGAAGGAACTGGTGAAGCGGTGCCTTCCAATAGAGCCATGGCCGTATCATGTGCGTTTGACCAATTCGAAGATGGCGTATCATTGTCTGCGACTTGGGTGGACGGAGTCGTATTCTGTGGTACTGGCAAAGTTGGTTCAACAGATGCCGGAGCTGGAGATGTCGGCGCGTCAGTAGCCACCGCTGGTGCGCTGGTGATTTGTGTCGGTATGGCTGCGTTGCTTGCTTCATCACTACCGGCGTTACTTATGTCTTCGAAAGCGTATTGCGGTGCAGGTTGGCTCGCGTCGTTGTCGGCTGTGTCGCTGCTCATGAATTGCTTGTCACACGACATGGATGTATCAATGGATTGAATGGTTGGACTCTCAATCATTTCGCTTCCGTCAGTAGCAGTCGCTCGCAGTTGGAAAGAACCATCGATGCCACCATCGAAAAGAAAGTAAAACCCGACGAGAGTGCTCTCCTGGCGCACGAGAGCCTGCCAGCCTTTACCTGTGCTTGGCACGTTGATTTCGACCTGCCCGATTCCACGCTTGAAGTTTTGCGGCTGAAATGCGGCCCAAAAGTTGTTGGATCCTTTCTTCATAACAAACTCCAAATTTCCAGACACAAAAATGCTGGGACAATCCACGAACGACCACGAAATCGGTTCACGACCGGGACTTTTCTGCGTCACGGCTGTGTATGCTTCCGGTGCGAAGTCCAAATCTCCATGTTTGCATTCTGGGCATTGGTCCACGATTTGCACCACGACTGGAGCGTTGCTACCGTGCTGAGCAGATACACATCGGCCACAATTCAAGCTCGCGTTCCACTGGGGAAGATTTAGCGCTGCGGTGAGCTCCATGGAACCAGGCGTCCATGATTTCCAGGCCGTGGAAAAACCGCATGTGCCTCCGAGTGCATTTCCTCCATATCGAGTTCCGTCCCCCGAGAAAGTTTGCTGAGCTGACGTCGATTTGCCGAGTGCAACACTTGCCAAAATTGCCAGAACTGCCGCCGAGCGGATCATCGCGTGGTTTTTGTCGTCGGTTTGCGCGTGTATCGTCGATTGGGGAAAGTTTGAAACTGCGACGGTGAAGGATATATGGGTGGATACACCCAAGCTGCCGATGGTGAAGCTTGCTGCTGTGCAGCGGTGAGACGGTTGCACAAGAAGAGGGAACCGCGGGTATGATCGAGAAGACGAGAAGTTTTGTGCAGTACGAGTACGGGGGCGTCACTGAAGATGTGTGTTGTTTTCACCGAGGTGCTGAGACGGCGTACACGGTGCTCATTCTGAAAGCACGCAGCTGAATGCTTCTTATCTCGAGGCCTTGTTCAGAGGAAAGACGTGGTTTTGCCAGGACGTCTGTGGCTACCAGACTGCTGGACGTCTATTTTCGGCCGTCGACTAAGGAAGACGACGATGACCAATAAATTCTGTGAAGGACACCACGCTGACTCATTTGCTGTATTCGGACGGCACGCTTCATGATTAGTGTCGGTACACTAACCCTCTGCGGCCTCGTTTATCTCCTCTCTGTCATGGGGAGGCTATAAATCATGCTGGGTGTAGACGTACGGCGGCGCATCTTTCCCGAGTAGCTTTCTCGTTCGAAGCCTTCATCTGTCGTGCAGGGAAGCGTCAACAACGGTAGCTGGTTGGATGGCGACGCTCCCGATCTGCAGCTATTTTGCCCAGGTTCAAGACATTGCGCGTGTGTGTGTGCGTGTGGGATAAATGAACTGCGACATCCTGGTTTCTTTCGTTAAGGGAGTTCACTGAGACCAAGAAATGATGTGGCGAAATCATCGTTTAAGCCATCTGATCCCAATGCGAATGAAGATGGAGAAACAACCTCATAGCATTTACTTGACTCGATGAGAAAGCTCATATGGAAGCTGAGCTTCAACATCAGAATAATGTGCTAATTCTTAGTTGCTAAAGTGAATTTACATCCGGATAATGAAGCGCATTTAGAAACTAGTTCAAATCTCATTAACAACTCTTTGAAATTCGATCTCTGATTCCATTCAAGAGATTGTGTTGCTAACCAAGGTTTATGAGTACCAATAAAAGCTGAAAAGTTCGGCAGGCGATACTGCCGTTCATGCCAGAGGAAAATGGAAACAGAGCCACTGTACAGTATCCTCTCGATGTCTCCACCCACAGAACCCGAGATATCATACGCCTTCTGCAACTCTTCCACAGAGTAGCGTGTGCTCCGCTTTGCTAGTCGATCTCTTGCCGTTCGTTTCAATGGCTTGACGAATTCTATCGACGACCTTCCCAGATTAAAGCTCTGTCGCAATGAGCAAAAATGTTGGACTCCACAAATGCAATAACTTCCAAGTATCATCTACATGTAACCCTGCTATCATTTTGTATCATTTGTTTACCGCATGCGGCGCAGCTCGCACTTTTAAGTGCGACGGACATGCCATCTCCCAACACCAGCGGTTGATATTACTACATGAGCTTCCACTCCAAACGCATAACAGGTTGACTCTCGCCCATCTGCCACCCCTTCACTGGAGGTCTGTTTAGTCCTCTGTACCACTCTGTGTTGCTATCACCAAATGCGTCGCTTTTTGGCGGTGCTGCGATGCGAGCCGCTCGAAACGTGGGAATGCGGTCATGCGGTCATGTAGCCTGGAGAACTTGAGCATTGCTATATACGACGACGTAGCCACGTTTACAGTCTTGGACAAGCTACATTGTTCCCATGCTTGCTTCTTGTGGTGGGCAAATGCATACGAAAAAGAATCACTCAATTGCGATCGCCCTGGTGGCGACTTTGTTGGTAAAATTCCTGTTTGCGCAGACAAACGCACAGTCAAGAGACGGCTGATCCTTGGACATAAGCGAGACTGCGTGAGAAAGACGCGCACGTGTCGGTGGCTTGCAGGATACAGAAACGGAGACGAAGAAAAAGAGGGTGGCTGGACTGTACAGACAATACCACGCTCGATGCTGTCACTTCGTTTCTCTCTCTCTCTAAGATTTGGGTTCACTTTTGCAAAAGAATGTTGCGCCAAAGTCGCGTTGCTTCATGCATTCGTACCCAGGTTCTTTTTTCGTTGACTTGTACGCGTAGCCTGGATGGCAGCGTCCCCGAAAAACGGTAGACGTCTGTACTGCCGAAAGCGAACGATTTGTTTGCAGGTTCAAGGTGCCCAGCTTCCTGCCAATAAAGCTCCAGGATCCATCGACACCGAGAGAAGTACTATACACATTCATTAACCGCTCCATCACACATGATACGAAGCAGCAGCTTATTCGCATGGGCAACACAGTCGCACATCAAGCGAGAACACAATAAAAATGGCTGATGTATGCTGGAAACACTGCAATAAATTCGCATGTTTTTCCTGCATCATCAAGACGCAAAGCAGCTCGCTCTCTTTGCGGCCGATTTCACATTCTGTTATACACATTTTCACATTTTCCTTCAGTACCTGCAATTTTTGGTGCGAAATAGTTTGGGCATGACTTCTAATTTTTTATAATCTCAAAATGCACTGTAGCCTGTCCGGAGAAAATGTACAAATTTCGAGTTCTAAAGTGTGTACCCCTTTCGTCCTAGAATATACCAGGCTCTTGGCTCAGGTCGCTCTGGTTGGAGCAAAAGTGAGTGTTGTGGTTTCTTCCTTCTCTCCACTTGCATAGACCAGATACAGACCAAAGTCTCTTTCCTCTCGGTATGCACCTCAACATGTGGTTCTGTATTACAATTTTAATTGTGTACTACAGAACCACACGCTGAGGTGCGTAGATAGATGAACTGTTTAAAGAGAAGGGGGCCGAGGAAGGTGATGCCTGATCATCGACCACTTTGAGCAACATTATTAATAATACCATGTTCTCATTTTACTTCGACAACACGAAGTGTGAAATGGTGGACAGATTGACTGGTACGGTACGATAAGAGATAGAACCAGATTTCGTGAGCTATGGGCAAGCATTCAAGCTCGTCGTTGACCGGTATATTCGGCAACAATTGGACCAAGTTGTTAGAGCACAAAGAAATCAACCCTGAGATTTCTCCTGGAATCCAGTACAGTCTGGATGCGTATGCGAGGTGCTTCGCCATGGGATGAGTGCTCTTCTGTGGACGAAGCCGCCCGTCTCGCTTCAAACGTTGCGCATCCATCCAGTCAAAAGCCCATCCACGTCGGCAATTGCGCTCTCCGGATTGGCTCATTCACCCTCGTTTTTGCAAATCGGTCGCCGCGAGCCTCATGAATCAGAAGCCAGCAACGAGGGACAAAACGGACCTCGGTATCTCAGCATTATTATAGATAGACATTTATTTTCTAGTTGCCAGCTGACGTGCAGTAACAAAAGTCCAAGCGCCTGTTTTTTTGCGATCCAATCCGTTCATTCACGAAGCTACATGCACGTTTCCTTGTTCACTTGAACCGAGAAAGCCCAAATGAGGCTGCAGTTGGGTTGGGGTTGGAGACGAAAAACGCACACAAGACCAATGATCGAGCGATGGCACATCACCTCTCCAGGCAACGAAGGACGGGCGAAAAGAACCTCACGGGACCAGAAACGGGGCGACCCGCTTCTTTGCCCAGCCTTGTTGAATGAATGTTGCTTTTGGCGCAATCACGCAGTGGTTCATCGCACACTTGGAGTTTGTATGCTACTCGCGGTTCATCTCCTCTCACTGCACCGCATGCGCACGCACAGGAGCAGTACCGCCTCTGATTGCGACAACATATTAAATCCGCCAGCACCACCGCCGCCGCATTCAAATAACAAATCTGTATCAAAAGCTATCAGACCAAAACTAAAAATAATTAATCAGTTTCACTTCGATTGTATGGACGAGTCTGGAAGTCTGAGAAAAAGACTAAACTTCGGCTTTGGCAGCAGTAGCTTTGCCCAACTGCTGAAACGAAAGTCAAGGAACACGCATGAGATACCATTTCGCGACTCGCGCCTGATATCGCATTCGGAGCTCGACGCCACGGGATCTTCTCTACGGTACGACCCGCATCGATTCGTTTTCCAAGGAGGGTGGAGATGCGACGAGTTACCTACAATACCCACCAACAGTGAGCGGTGTTCCCTTCCTCCGTCTTCCCTCTTCGATCTCTCTCGGGCGAACGGGCCACTTTTCGAACGCAAACGAGCGAACAAAAGCCTGCACCTTCTTCCCTTCCCAGCTGTATTAACGCCGCTGACAACCGCACGAGCTGGCGTGACTGCACTCTTCCAATCACCTACCGCGCGCTTGACTCGCGTTTTCTATGTGAGACTAAAGCTCCCCATCTCCGCGACAGCCTGTCTGGCTCACGCCTGACCGGGCTCTGCACTCGTGGTCCTTTCAATCAGGACGGGAACTGGTCACTCACTCCCCCTCTCTCTCTCCATGACATGAACAAACCAGACGAGCGGGGAGGGATGACCCCGTGCGGACGCTGGCCATGCTCAGAGTATGATATCCTAGATCTCGCTGTAGTCCACCTCTACGGCGGCCGGTCTCACCAATCCCCGGTTGGTTTTTGTCGGGTTTTATCACCAGCGCCAAGTCTGTTGCTCTTTGGGCGGCGTGATTGCGGCAAATCTCCTGCTGGGGTGGGTGAGCCGTGGGCGGGGCTCGGCGCCGCCCACGGCCAATCTCACTTCCCAATTTTCTGGCTTCCAGTCACCCGAGCGACAACACTCCGACAAGAAGTTCCAAAAATCCACGATGGCGTCGAAAATGGATTTGGTCGAGCGTGTCTCGTACATCTCGTCGGCCACCAAGGCGAAAGAAGAAGGTGGCGACTACAATGGTGTCAAGACGCCTGGTGAGTTTGAAGGCGGCGCTCTCCGTGATGGTGGCGCTCCAAACATCTGGGGTCGAGACTACATCGGTATCTTGATCCAGTACTGTGCGGTCGGTTTGATCTACGGCACGCTTCCTGGTACGGTCTACCCGTTCCTCAACAACTACCTCCACATGGAAGGTACCCAAGTCGTGTCGGCGCGTGTGCTGCTCAACTTGCCATGGTCGTTCAAGGTGGTGTACGGTATCTTGTCGGACTGTTTCCCAATCTTTGGCTACCGCCGTCGTCCGTTCATGATGATCGGTTGGGGCGTGTGCTTCCTCATGCTTCTGATCATGGCGTGCATGAAGGCCGGCAAGCCATACCTTCTCGACCCAGATTTCAAGAAGAAGCTTTCCGAAGTTCCTGTGGACGAACGTCCCTTGCACTGGAACCTCGACGCTCCTGACAATGGTGGCAAGTTCATTATCATGATGATGCTCGCTGCTGTGGGTTACGTCGGTGCTGATGTGGCTGCCGATGCCGTCGTCGTCGAGCTTGCTCAGCGTGAGCCTGAAGCCGTCCGTGGTACGACCCAGACGACGATCTACATGATGCGTACGGTGTTCGTGACGATCTCTGGTATTCTGACTGGTTTCGCGTTCAACGGTGAAGACTACGGCGGTGACTTCGATTTCTCGATCAGTTTCCCTCAGTTGATGTTGATCTTGGCGATTTGCTGTTTGCCAGTCATCCCGTTGACATGGTTCTTCATCAAGGAAGAGAAGCACCCGGGTGTGATTTTCAAGGACTACATCTACGAGTTCTGGCAGTTACTCCAGCTTCGTCCGATGTACCAGGTCATTGCGTACAAGTTTTTCTCTGGCGTGTTCGAGAACTTCACTGTTACTTGCGCTGACCCGATGCAAGAGACGTGGGCTGAAGCCACTCCACTGAACGACCGTATCTTGTCGATTATCGGTAACGGCATCTTCGCGTTGACCTTGTTCTGCACAGGCAAGTACGGTCTTCACTGGAACTGGCGATGGATGCACTTTATCACGGTCGTGATTGTGACTGTCATGGATTCGATCGTCACTTTGCTGACCACTTGGGACGTTGTTCGCAACCAGTGGTTCTGGCTCGGTGTTCCAGTCGTCGAGAACTTGCCATCGGGAGTGGGTTTCATCATTGCGACTTACGTGGTCGTCGAACTCGCCGGTGAAGGTAACGAGGGTGCGGTGTACGGTCTTGTGACCACGGTGTCGAACTTGTCGTCGCCATTCGCCAGTACGTTGACGAAGAACGTGGACCGTGGCTTCAAGGTCACGAGTGACGACATCGCCGAAGATACGCACGAAGTTCGTATGGATGTGACGTACGTTCTGATCATCCGTTACGTGGTGAACTTGCTCGGTTTGTGCTTCCTCCCGTTGTTGCCAAAGCAGAAGGCGGAGACCCAGGAGCTCAAGCGCAACGGTGGCAAGAGCAAGTACCTCGGTGCGTTCACGGTGTTCTATGTGATCTTCGCGTTGTGTTGGTCGGTGATGGTGAACGTCATGTCGATCTACCCATCGACCAAGTGCTTGAAGTTGGTCGGAGGCGCCGGTTGCAAAAAGTAAACTCGTTTTCTCTTCGCACTATACTGCTATATGTAGACCTTTATAAATGATAAAGTGTTGTGTCTTGCATGCAATCCTGTTTAATCGATGTTATCGCTTCTTTTCTATCATGGGTTACGACTTGTAACTTACGAGTATGCTAGCTTACCTTGGGATGATCCGAGCCTTCTCGAATACACACTCCGCAATCCCTTTTGCTCACTCTGATGATCTCTTACGATTCAAGTGTGCTACCAGTGAAAACCGGAAGACTGGGGTTGGTAGGCATCATTCTAGCTGGGCTATCGCAAACGATACTTTTCTCGCTTGCAAAAGCACGTCTGCAAGTAGCACGGATTGTTCGTGCGACAAACTAACTGAACACAAGAGGACTATCCTAATTTTTATTTTCGTTTTGTGGTTTTATTTTGTACTTTGTTTGGTAAAACAGATTCTTCAATCGAAGATTTCTCGGTACACAACGTTTCTCGTGTAGACACCCTCCGCTTCTGTGCGTTCAAGATGATCAACAGCAAGCTTGATACTGGCACAAGATGCCGCTCTTGACAGCGCGACGTAGAGTTGGTCGTGGGAGAACTGGTCGTGGGAGAACTGGTCGTGGTAAGTATAGACCCATGTGATGAAATGACTATCCCTGTGCCTTGTTGATTGTCATGGTGAAGGCTGGTACGATGGGGAATTGCTTGCGGCAAAGCTGAAGCAGATGAACGCTATCGCTGCTGGTCAACCCGATTCTCGGGATGAACACGTGCTGAGCAATTGGAGAGCCAGTCATGATGGTTGCGAGGATGCAATTGTCTCGCATCTCAACAACTCGAAGACATGTACAGTGCGCGCCATAAGTATGTGCCGACCAGTTTTTCTTGAATAATTACGCCAAAAATGCGGATTTTAAGCTAAAAATTGGTAATCTCGTTACACTGCTCTCGAGACGAAAAGTTGTTGGGGCATATATATATTTTTTACGCATTCGATGAGTAGTTCTGGCGCGGCTAATCTGACCATCATTCTTGCCCCGACAAAAATACGTGCTGATTGAAGAAAGCCCGTGTTATTTAGCTTTCACGTCTGTTTCAGAGCCTGTCAGTAGTTCATCTTTACTCCTCGGGCTTCTAGGACTGCACAGACACAATCCGGCATTGAAAAAATAATTTTTGCAACAGCTTTGGGTTGAGATCCCGCCACGCTCGAAGGATCGCGTTCTTCAGCTCAACCACCTTCGCATACTGCTTATCGCCGCCGTAAATGGCTCTCGCGAGCACGCCCCAGACGTTTTCAATGGGGTTTAAGTCAGGCGACAGAGCAGGCCAGTCGAGAACGGTCACATTGAGGTCCTGCAGGAACCTCTTGGTGCTTGCCGAGGCGTGGATGCTGGCATTGTCGTGCTGAAAAGTGTACCTCCCGTCGTGCACAGCGTCTCCAAATGGAAGCATGTAGGTCGACAATGTCTCTTGATAGTCGAACAAGTCCTGGTGTCCAGTGAGAATAGCCAACATAGTCGTCCCCTTCGCCGAAAAGCCGCCCCACACCATCACGGAGCCCTCACCATTTTGACGGCTGAAATACGTCGCTTTCTCGCGCCGCAAGTCGTACCAATAGTACTGCATGCCGTCAGGCCCATCTAGGTTGAATTCCTTCTCGTCGGAGAAGATCGCCGTGGTCCAGCCCACCCGCTCACGGTTCATTGTAATGGGCTATACCTAGCCATTACATGAAGGTGCGGCTGTGCCCTACGTTAGTGTTGGACACACCACCTTCAGCGTGCATTGTGGTAGCAAATAACATAGGGATTACGGTACAACAGATCCCATATGCACGTGTGACGTCATCTGATGATGCCACAAGTATCCATGTACTAATCAAGTACAGAGTGATGGTTCCGACTTGGGAATCTACACTGGTGACGAGACCGACGTGTCTCTATCCTCTGAAGTGAGTGGCTTCCGCCAATCACTTTGCAGGGAATCTCTGCGGTACTTCAAGTTCAAGTTCCCAGCAGATCCCCTAGGCTCAACCTCAGTGTACCCAAGGTTTTATATATCAGACTCATAGGTTTTATTTCTGCATGTGTAGGTTTTAGTTGTAAAATCTCTAGGAGCCCTAGTGGTGTTTCATATGTAGTGTCAGGGACCATAAGCTCATTTCAATTCAGTTGCATTTTTGCCAAGTTCCTCTCAAGCCTTCCTCTCAAGCGCAAGCGTGCGTGCTGTGTTTGAGGCTGTCTCGGATAGCCTCTTACACCTGGTAGCACTTCGTAGTCCTTCCAACGACCAAGTCAAGAGCCTGCATAGGCCGCTTGTGTAGCGTGCGCAGACATTCCAAGACCCCTGTCCGATTGTGAGAAACAATGGAAGGAATTGAGACACCGATGGGCTCGATGCCTGGAGAAACCGTGGAGCTGACGAATGAGCATTTTCCTCATTTGTCGAGCCACGAGTGGGCAGCCCTCGAGCGTATGCGAGCGGTCATCGGTGAGGCGGCTGTGATCAGCTTGCTGAAATCAGCGTCACCGGATGAGCAGAGGAACGCGGCTACGAGTTTCATGCATCACGAGATCATGAACTCTCATCGACAGTCTGCAACTCCTGTCACGACGATGAGAGTAGCACCTCTGAAGCTCGATGTATCTCCGTACCGTGGCGGAGAGAACGAGCCTCTAGCGAGATGGTTCGTTGAGTTGGATGCAGCGATCACTGCAAGACAACTACGGGACCCAATACAGCAAGTGTTGTTTGCGATGTCAAAGCTTGCGGGTCGAGCGAAAAGTTGGGCGTATGGGAAGCGATTGGCGGAGCCACATTGCTTCTACGACCTGGACGACTTCAAGCGAAAGCTGAAGAAGGCTTTTGAACCTCCGCAGAGCGAATTTCGGGCTCGCGTAGAGTTCTTAAAGCTTCGTCAGGGTAAATACGACCTACACTCGTACGCTCAACGAGCACGATACCTTGTGTCAAGTATCGTGAATGAGCCGATTGATGCCTCAACACAAGTTGTGACATTCATGGCAGGGCTCAATGATGGTCCAATTCGGAACCAGTTGTTCCGCGAGTACCCCAAGACGCTGGATGAAGCTATCGAGCGAGCGATGCAAGAAGAATTCAGCATCAAGCAAGCCAAGTTCGGCGGTTTTGTCGCTCGACCTCCAAGACAACAAGCGACAACATACAATGGCCCAGAGCCAATGGACATCTCGTATGCCGATGTGACTGCAAGTCGACAGCCACGCAATGACGGGAAGTGTTTCCGTTGCGGCAAGCCCGGCCACATCGCGAGAAATTGCAAGGTGTCCTTGCCAAGCCAGCAAGCGACGCACGGTCCGCGATCGAATCGACCAGGCAGAGGCCGACAATTTGAGCGTTCCCAACAGCCAAAAAACGGGAACGACCAGTAGGAGCGGGGCTCCCTACTGGGCGAACTAAGAGTTCTGTGAATGTCGTGGAAGCGCAGAACTCTTGCCCCGGTGTGTGTAACGCACATGAAGTTTCCGCGAACAGATGTGAGCGTGTCGAGCAAGAGCCAACCTTGATAGTCCACAAGGTTAAGGTAGATGGTTACTCAGAACCTCTACGGGCTCTTGTAGACACTGGTGCGTCGAACAATTTTGTCCGCACACAAGTGGCGAGAAGGCAAGGTTTGGACCTGCCTATCTCGAACAAGGAAATGATCGTTCGCTTGGCGAATGGGTCGAAAGTGACGATGCCTAAGCGCGTGTTGCGTATGGCAATCGAATGTGATGATTTCCGAGGTGAAGACGAGTTTATAGCACTCGACCTCGATGACAAGTTTGATCTGATTCTGGGAATGCCCTGGTTGAGAAGGTACCAACCGAGCATTGACTGGAAGAAGAAGAAGATCAGCGTCGACAAGCAAGTCGACGAAGACCTCGGCTGCTTGACAGCAAGAGAGGTGATTTGGGCATATACATCTGTTGAAGATGTGTCTAATGAAAGTCAGGCGTGCGATGGCCCCTCACACTCAAATGACAAGCTGTAATGGGCT
>GL376636.1:197411-311785 GCA_000143045.1 Globisporangium ultimum DAOM BR144 | reverse complement strand
CCCCCCAATATCATTTAGCGCATACACATGCTCACACAATGATGTTCCAAACAACAGATAGATAGCAGCATTTGTTGTTGTCATTTTGTTCAATCAAACACACGGTGACAAACAATTTGAAATAACGCTTGTTTATGTTGCGTTTTGTAAAGAAAATCGTGATCGCAGAATTATACGCCAATTTTCACCGACAGTCTTTTCAATGATTGGCTTCTTTCGGCCAATCAGAGTTTCAGAATCCGGTAAAAACGGTGAAAAATACGTATAATGCCGTCAATACGCATCTGAGCGGTCTACTAATTTATAAAACTTCACATCTAAGCAAAAATAAGTTAATTTTCATTTCTGCAACATCTAATTTCACATACTAGTTGGTTTCTACAGCGTGTATCATCACCGAGTCGACAGTATCTGCTGCATTTTCCCGTGCGCAAGCACACGTGAACATAGATGCAATCGCTTCGGTCCGTGGCTGTAAATGGGGGATGGGGCGCTGCGCCATCCTCACGCCGGATGTAGTGACGTTAGGCGACCCTTTCGTTTCTTCATCCTCCATCGTTCTAAGGTGCGTGCACTGCAATCCACGCCACCTACCTGTCTGCGCTTTTAACGCCAACAGGAGCGGTCGTTTCAAGTTGCGTGATGCTGAAAATACTCTCAGCGCCATATTTACATGATGGAGCTATAAAAAAGGGAGGTGAACGGTAATGACGGCTAGCGTGATGGCACATGGCGCCTTCTAGGCCATAGGAGAGCAGCACGCTTAATCATTGCGTTGTTTGGTGATACTCGGCTCTGGACGACGCATGGAAGGCCGCGGCTCGCTTCGGCAATTGCACCAGCAGCTCGCAGGTGCGACCAGCTACCAACCAGCCCCATACGCTGCCGTGCCGGAATGGCAGTCTGGTTATTCGGAGAAACGTCCGCCGCCGCCACTGCCTACATTGCCGCCATGGGCATTGAATCCATTGGCGAGCGCCACCCAGTTCCCGCAGCAGCGTGAAGCAGCACACTTGCCCAGTAGCTCTATGGGTACCCGCGAAGAGCACGATCCTGCGAGTACGGGGGGAGGGCGAAGAAGCGACCAAGAAAGTGGAGGCTGGCGGAAAGCTCCGTCGTATTTTGGCACCATGAAGCGACTACCGTTGCCGACGAACGGTATGATGGACCCCGTGACGAACCAACTCCCCCAGCGACAGCCTAGCATCGGTAGCTTCAATCCTCACAAGCATCAGTACGATGGCGATGAGCGAGCGCAACGGACTGTGCTACCACCAGCTGAGCCGTTCAACCAGCAATATGTTCCTCAGAAGCAGAACCAGCAGCAAGAAACAGACGAAGAGCCTGAACGAGTCGGATTGATTTCAGAGTCATTCCCTTCTCGGAATGGAAAGTCTAGTCACGATGCGCTTGGAGATGATGATCCAAGTTGTGGCGATGGGGCAAGAGGTGAAACGAATCAAGTTGAAGACGAAGAACAGAATCACGATCACTCCGACCCGCTTCAAGCCAAGCCGTCAACTCCAGTCCTCCAGCAAGGTGGATTTTTCAGGCCATGGAAGAAAACTGAACAGAACGAAGACGAAATGCGAGACAACAATTATCTGAGCGATAGAGAGGGTGAGGTAGACTCCCCTCAGGTGAACAAGTGGAAAGTGCGCGCGTTGCTCAATCCGTTTGCTCGGCGAAAGGCTGTGATGAAAGCGTCTCCTTCGACTGCCGATTCTGCGTACCTGGACGAAAGCAGTCAAGCTCCTGAAGTGCAACCATCTCTGGTCGGCCCGAAGCGACCGACGACGCCACTTCCTGGACCTTCATCTCTACTCTCACGCTCTACCGGCCAGCAACTGCACTACACTCCTCTATCACGATCTCACGATGATATCAACGGTGAAGGCTCAGCAGAGGCAGATAACGACGAGAAGCTGCACTGCAATATCTTGGAGAACATTTTTTCTAAGCCGCGACTGACTCCACCCCCATTCCGGAGAAAAGCGAAGGCTCCGACGCCATTAGATACGTCAAAACAACAAGAAGGATTGCCACGTGAGAGCAGGAATCGGGAAGAGAGCGAAGATTTTCAAGCATGCAAAGCACCCGCGAAGATGACCAAGCACGTGGTTCGAGAAACCAACCAGCAGCATTCTGCAGCAAAGGCTGTGAAGCCTAAAGCGTCAACCCTTGGCGCACTAGCTGAGATCCAACGAAAGCGTAATGAGCGGCGGGCCCAGCAAGCGGAAGAGAAGCAGCGTATTCAAAGCGAGCTTGAAGAACATGGTGACGACAATGGGTACAAATTTCGGCGCTTGATTCAGAAATACCGTGATGCTTTGCCTGCGTTTCAGAAACAGCAGAAGACTGCACTGCCGCCCTTAGCAAAGAATGACATTTCAGCCAGTGCTGGGATCCCAACCGCCCGATTGTCTGTGTTTGTTCGCAAACGTCCACTTTCGAAGAAAGAGCTCAAGGCCAAGGGTTACGATATCATCTCGTGTCTGTACGCTGTTGCTGCTGGTCAGGGGAAAAGTAAGCCAAGTATTCCAGTTGCCTCCTCGTGTAGGCAAGAGTTGTTGCTTCACGAACCAAAGCTGAAAGTCGACTGCTCGGAGACGCTGGAGAATCATCAGTTTCGCTTCGACGGTGTGTTTGATGAGATGCAAGACAACTCGCATGTGTACGCCTTGTCCGTCGGACCCATGATTCCATATCTCATTCCTCGTCGGGACGGCGATCATACCAATCTCACTGTTTTTGCGTACGGCCAGACGGGCTCTGGGAAAACGTACACGATGAAATCCATTTACAGGCAAGCAGCGACTGATCTTTTTGAGCGGATCGAAGGATGCAGCGGTGACAGTGGAGCTGTGATGGTAGGCGTAAGTTTCTACGAGATCTACATGAACAACGTCAATGATCTCCTCAATGGACGAAGCCGCTTGCAGCTGATGGAGGACGGTGAGGGAACGGTGCAGCTCCTCGGATTGAAAGAGGTCGTGATATCCAGCGCTGACGAGCTTCTAGATTTGGTGAAACATGGTGAGGATTCGCGCGCGACGAGTGCAAATGCTGTGCACGATGATTCATCTCGGTCGCATGCACTGCTTCGTATCACATTGTACCCGGGAGAAGACTCGACCACGAATAGCTCTACGATTCTGGCTCGACTTTCGATGGTGGATTTAGCTGGAAGTGAACGCGCCTGTGATACACAAAGCGACAAGTAAGTGCATGGTCTGCATCATAGTGGTTTTTCTCAAAGTATTTGCCTTTTGATCCGTTTGAGCTGTTTGGTATGTGTTATATAGCAAAAACACACGAATGGAAGGTGCTGAAATCAACAAGAGTTTACTGGCACTGAAGGAATGTATTCGGGCGTTGGATCGCGGCGCGGCCCATATCCCCTTCCGACAAAGCAAGCTCACACAGCTTTTGCGCGATAGCTTTTTGTCGCAAAACTCCAAGACTGTGATGATCGCGACCGTCTCACCATGGTCTGAGAGTTGCAATCATACCCTCAACACTCTCCGATATGCTGATCGACTCAAAGAAATCGGAGGTCAGTAGACGCTTTTGTGAGAACCGCGCGAGCGATTCTCGGGTGATATGGTGCAAATGAAGAAGGTAGGTTACCACACACAAAGACGTACGTACAGGCTGATGAAACTGGTAACATGGACACTAAGTACATGTACGAGCATCCCGAAAGCATAGAGAAGGACATACTACACCGGATCAATATGGGATAGTGCGTGTTGTGTGTTGTGTGCCGTAGAAGGTGTCTGAGGACCCTCGCGCTGGTGCCAGATGCAGTGTTGGCGAGTCTGGCGTGGCGTTGGGTCGGTCCAGTGGAGGTCGGTGGATGCAGCAGCAGCCGGTGACTTTGAAGCAGCGCACGACGCGGATGGAGACGGCATGTTTCTTGTTACCTTTTTTCCCTCCTTTTTTCTACTGCTACTGGGAACATTATAGTATCGTGATAGAGTTGCAGTATATTCGCCGAAATCAATAGTTACCAAACGCGATCAAAGCTCGCATCCAGGAACTCAGCAGTTCAATGTGGGCATACTTGGACATGGAAGATAATGTCAGTGTTGTCAAAGTCCCCAGAACCATAAATAAGGATTCGAAAATAACATTAACCCGTATTCAGCAGGCAGGGCCCGCTTCAAGCAACTTTCGGACGACCTTATGGCCCAAAACTAGAGTTCACCAAACGGGATCCAAATCAAGACCAAATGGCAGGCGCGCATGCGGAAAAGCGCCTCGCACCGCGCGCGTTTCTCGCGTTCGACGACTTCTCCCTCGCGGGGCAGCGTACGTAGCTGACAGCACTCGGCGCTTCTGTGTGCGCTCCGTTGCCCACTTTGTTGCATTTGCCTCCCTTTTCCCTCTCTTTAGATGTGATCCGCTTTGCTGACATCCCCGGATTGACACGAGTCGATGGCGCGGTGGACTCCCTCTCTTCCTTGGGCCGATTCGTAGCGCATGTGGACGTGTGGCACTTTGTCGACGACGCGCAGAATCCTATTGTAAGTGCCTTGGTGTATTCTGTTTTCGTGCCGTGACTGCATTTTATAGTATATCGTTCCTCATATACCACACATGATGGCACAGGTCTCTTTTATCGCAGTGCACAATGCCGCGATCCAAGAAAACGAGTACTGGGCGCTCGCGGATGCATTGGTGACGCTCGTGAGCGACGCAGAGGCGCTTGTGATCGCAGCGGCGCTGCACTTACCGTACGCCAAGCCGCTGTCGGCGACGATGACGCCGATCGCCAACGTGTACCACTCGGTGCTTAACGCCGCAAGCAGTCCAGCGGAAGCCGAGCACAGAGACCGTGACGGTCCTGTCGTCACCTTTGGAGCCTCTGCCTCGTCGCTCGCTCACGTAGACTCGTCCTGGGAGATCAAAGACAAATTCCTGTCCATGCTCGTGCATTTTCTCAAGGTCGAGCAGTCTCCACGCACGCACTTTTTGCTCGCAAAAGGGTACAAACCAGGCCGCGATCACGCGGGAACCTACGAGGTGCGTTTTGGTGTGTCGTTCTACCATCGTTCTACCGTCGCACTACCGCTAACACTGGTTTTTTTTCCTTTTTTGTCTCTTCCTGCATTTGTAGGCGGTGGATTCGCTTGTTGCCGCCGTGGAGGCGTTTACAAACGCGAGCGTCGCGTTCGACACGCTCACGATCAAGACGCAGTTGCCTCGGAAGCTTGCAGACGCGCCTGTGAACGTGAATGCGCAGCACGAGAATGACCACCACACGCTACTCTACCATTAGGACGTTTGGAGAAAACGCGCAGTGACATAAGCTACAAGTAGGAAAGATCAATCAAGTTTTTTTTGCGTTTTTTTCTCATTGTATTACCAAGTTCGTGTAGATTTTTGTTTGTTGTGCTTGCTTAGGTGTGTGCGTGGAGTGTGCCTGTCGTTCGTCCTTCCCTCTTGTGTTTGCGTCCTCCCACTTGGCCACGAAACATGCCCAGGCTTCTATTCCATGAGCATCACGATCTTTCGCTTCGTCGTGCGGTTCACGGCGGCCGCGAGTGCGTCGTCAAAGTCCGCGAACTTGTACGTCTGGATCCAGGTTCTTAATTTACCAGCTTCCACGAGCGACGCCAACTCGTTGAGCATCGCCACGCGCTCGTCCACCGACGACTCCTTGACCCATTCGCTCAACCAGAAGCCCTTCAACGTGATGTCGTGGAAGATGAGCGAGCCCGTGCCAACCGACACAGCTTCCTTGCTCAGGCCACCGTACGTCACGTGCACGCCCTTCTTCGCGAGCACCTTGGCGATCTCCAAGCTGCTCTTGCCGCCGACGCTGTTCAACGCGAGCTTTGGCGCTGGCAAGTCCGAGATCAGCTCCTTGAACTTGGCCGAGCCGAGGTAGTCGGCCGTGACGACAATGTCAGCGCCGAGGCTCTTCAAGTGCTCGTTCGTGACGTCGTAGTCGCCATCGTCGCGGATGACGTTGATGGTCTTGATCCCACGAAGCGCAGCGAGTTGGATCACAGCCTGACCGACGGCGCTGTTGGCACCGTTCTGGATGATCACGTCGCCCTTCTGCAGCGACACAAAGTCCGCGAGCAAGCGGTACGCAGTCGCCGGGTTCACGGCGAGCGTCGCGGCGTCCTCGATCTTGATCTTCTCCGAGACCTTGACGACGTCGGCACTGGCGGCAACCGCCTTGTTGCGCCACGTGCCGAAGCCCGACTGTGTCGGGATCACACGGTCGTTCACCTTGACGTTCTTGACGTCGGCGCCCACGGCCGTGACGACCGCCACGCCCTCGTTACCAGCCACGGCTGGGAACTTGGGGCGGATCGCGTAGTGGCCCTGGATCTGCGACAGGTCCGCGACGTTGATCGGCGCGGCCAAGAACTTGAGCGCGACCTGGCCGCGGCCCAATTCGGCGTCCTTATCATCGGCCTCGACCCTAAAAACGAAATTCGCACGAAAGCAACGAGCGCGTTAGCACAAGAGACGACGCCTTACTGACAAACAGACAGACACAAGGAGACGCGCGGACGCACTTGAGGACGTTGAGCGGGTGGCCGTACTCCGCGTAGCGGACGGTGCTCATGGAGCGGCCCGCGTGGCCCTTGGCCTTGGTGGCGAATCCCTTGGCGATCGACGCGATCATAGCTGCTACGTGTGTGTGCTGAGTGGCGCTTGTTGCTTCTCCACCGCTCGCTCGCTCACTCGTGGGGCGAGCCCGCTGGCCAGCTCCCCCCTCCGCACAAAGAGTCTAAAACCCAATCACCCAGAGTCTATATTTGAAGAAATGACAGTCTTTGTATTCCATGTTCTAATCGAAGGGCGGGTTTTGTTTTCTGAAATATAGCGATTTGAAGGGAAGGAGGAAGAGACCACCAGACTCGGACGATTCTGGCGGTCTCGTTGACTGCGTACATAGTGTGGCACACATTAGAATAGCCACACTATCTTAGTCTCTAAAAATTTTTACGGCCAGTCGACACGTAAAAACCCTAAGAAAGACCCTGGCGATTGGTAAAAAGGCTCGCCTCCAGTCGTTGCGAGCAGCTAAATTGGCGAAGGCAAAGGTGAAGCAGACACTGTAACTGAGAGGCTGAGAGCTGCCATCATCTTCCAATTTCATTCTCTCCGGCGGCGTCTCCCCCATTCAGCGCGTTCATCATTTAGCGCCGCCAGCTTGCGTCTGCTGCCTCTCATGTGGTTGGCTTTTCCGTTTTTTGTGTTATAGTGTTTGTGCTCTCGATGATTAATTAAAGTTTGAGATCCGTCAATCCTGCGGCACGCTTTGCTCCTCGGAGTAGGGCGGCTGTCAGAATTCTGTGGACAACTTCGCTTGTTGATGGGACACAACCTCGTGCGTGTGTATGTAGCTGCATCTGTGCATATATGTCTATATCTGTTGTGTATTTGTGTACAGCATGCATGTTGTATGTGCATTTGTCAATCTCTTCTCAATGATTCCAATAGTTTTTAATTAAACCCTGAACACCCGGATGTTGAAAAAATTTAGCCTGAGAGAAGGAAAGCGATGAAATAAGAGCCATCTATTTATGCCGCGAGGCTTTATTCCTAAAGCCAACTAGAGTTTTGGCAATGTAGGCATGCGGGCGTCTCAATGATCAAGCGAAAATTTAATCTTTGAGACCTGAACCTTTGTGTTGAGAAAACCTCTTTCCTGAGAGACCCCAAAATGCCGCACTTGAATGCCTTCATGGATAAGTAGCCGTCATTCATTACGCAGAAAGTATTATAAGATAAATAGACGGTATCTTTTTTGCTTCTCATGCACATGCTGCTGGCTTCCTTTCAAACCTCGTGTTGCATTGGAACTTGGAACCAGTGTGTTAACAGTCTTTGCTGCCAATTTAAGTGGCGTGCGCTGCTTCATCGTTTCCGTCCTTCGACCCTGCTGCAGTCGTTTTCTTCAAAGGTGACAATTTGAAGCTCTTGTCTTTCGAGTCACGCACATTGCGGGACGGCGATGCTGTAGAAACTCTGAACGCCGTCTTGCTCTTGTACGAGCACAGCGGACTCCTGTTATTGCTGCAGTTGCTGTTCCTGAAGAGCTCCTGGAGCACGGCGCGTTTCTCTTTTTCCCACGCGTCGAGCTCGCGATGCAACTGGATGATCTTTTGCTGCGGCGGGTTGTGGAACAGCAGCGAGTCCTGGAGCGCGTTCATGGTCCTGCTCTGGAACTGCACGTTCAGCTTGGCCAAGTCGGCTTCCTGGAACACGAGGATCTCGACCAGGGTCTGCGTCCGGATCGTCACCTGGGACGGCTGCCCCGGTTGCAGCACGCTCAGCTCGCCAAACATCTGGCCACTCGCCAAAATTGCGACGTCCACGTCCTGCGTCACGGTCTTCTCGCGGTTCGCGCCAGTCTGCGCATTCGTCACCAAGCGGGGGTTCGTGAGCATCCAGCCGTTGTCCAGCACCCACGAACCATCGTTCGATCGGGACGTTAGGAGATCGTCTGCTGTCGCAAGCGATTGCATCTTCTTGGCTGCAGACCGACGTTTCATGGCGGAATTTGTCGTCGTCGTCGTGATGGTCTTGCGCACCTGGCACACGCCGCATTTGATCACGCAGAGCTGGGTTACGATATCGCCCGTCCGCAAAATGTCCTTGCCCGGATCGTACAGTTTGCGACTCGACACGGCTGCCAGCGATATCATGACGTCATCCGTATAGCTTTGAAACACGCGGCAGCCGCGAAGAAACTGGATGCGCTCGTCAAGGTCGCAGGCTTCGTGGTGGTGCAGAATGCTGCGGTATACCTCGGTGCTGAGTGCAAGGCAATGTACTTCGTCCAGACACGTAAACGTCGCGGGCTCCACGGCAAAGAGCTGCTTGTCATCACTTTCTGCTAGCATCCGGTCTTCTGCGATAGCTGATACTGGGGTTGAGAGGCTTGCATCGGAAAACGACGAAGATGGCGAGGACGCGGAAGACAAGAGCGACGGATGCACCTTTTGCGTTTGCACTATGCGAGAAGACGTCGGCAGTGATGATGGCAATGGAGACGCGGCGTTTCGCAGCTGCTGTTGTTGGGGCAAGGTCTTCACTATGTGCTGTAGCGTCCGTAGTGTGCCATCGGCAAAGGAAACGCCGTAGGGTTCCGTTCCAACGGTATCTCCTTGGCAGAGCGTCTTGAGCTCGCGGACTTTCGAGACCCCGTGGACGTCGACGTTCTTCACGAGCGATGCCACCGTATTGAGGATGACGTGGAAGCTCGACGAGCGGATGCCTTGCTCGACGATACGCTGGTTGGCTTTGAAATGACCGTATGTGGCTTCCTCGAGGCACTGCTCGACCATTTCCTTAGTCATGCCGCGGAAGAAACTCCACGTCTTGGCGTACGTGACGGCAGCGTCGACGTCACTCGGCGTGCGCGAAAGTGCCTTTTGCTTGAGAAAGCGGAGAAACCAGTCGCGCGCGCGGCTCTCCTTGTCCCCCGCGACAGCATTCAGGGCAATCGAACGAACCGATGGCACACTCATATCACTGATCGACGATGACGACGACGAGAACGAGCCGTGGCTACGCTGGACGTGCTGCGTTGCGCGGCTGCTGCTGCTGTCGGAATACGAAGTCGAGGTTGCCCCGCGACGAAGCGTTTCCAGCCACGCGTAGTCGTGGATCGCCTCTGGAAAGCGGCCAATCTCTTTGAGCACGATCGCGCGGCTCTCGATGTACAGCAGGTTGTTGGTCTCCAGCTTAATTGCCTTGGTGAAGTCCAGCACGGCGTCCTCTTTGCGTCCGAGCGCGTAGAGCGCACAGCCACGGTTGTAGAACACGGGCGCGTGCGTGGGCTCCTGCCGCGCGCACGCGTTGTAGTCCGCGACTGCGCGCTCGTACTGGTGCAGCCGATGTAGCGCGTACGCGCGCTGGAACCGCGTCGAGACGCGGCGATGGTTGCTTTTCATCAACACGCCACCTGGCGACGACAACGATAGCGATGCGTCCTGCACAATCGCAGAGAGCGGACTCGAAAGATTCGTGCTGCTCGACAGCGCCTTCTTCAGTACGCAGCTCGTCTTCTGCACGACGTCCTCGAACGCCTGCTCGCGGCGGTGTGCCACATTGCGCGCCGACAGTTCCGCTTCCTGCAATGGCAATAGTAGTGATGAGAAGAAGGTCGTTCGTTCACGGGACGGAAAGCGCTTGATGGAGGAGGGCACGCACCTTGGTGAGCGAGCCTTCGAGGGGCGTGAGACACTTGAGTGCCGGCAGAGACAGCGAAGCTGCGAGCGCGTCCGCGTCCGCCTCGCGCGTGGACCGAGCGGCCCCCTCGCGGCGCAGCATCCGCGCCTCTGTTGTCGCTTGCTCGCTCGCTCTCTGTCTACATGCGCAAGAACGAGTTATTTTGATTATTGCATGGACCGATATTAGAGCGACGGAAAATGTGGGATTGAGTGTCCTACGATTGTCAGTATAAATAGTGTACGTGACCTATTGCTAAGCACTGTCCTATTCACAAACACTTCTTGCTTAATAGAAGTCCGAATCTGTCGTTGAACTTGGTTCATGCTATCTATCTTTCTCGATGACCGCTTTATACAAAATGAGCATTGCCCTAAGTTAGGACAAGTCAGGCAACTATTAATACAACAGCCCATATGTAAATACAAATCCGCACGCTGCGGAACGAGCGTGACCTTTGGTGCTCTCTCTCGGGCAGTTAGTTGTGTGGCTCCTCACGCCCCCAAGACACCAGGCGCCTATGCCACCCACTCTCCAAGAGTCTCCAGCTCCTCCACTAGACGCCCCTCAGCCCCCTCCTCCGTAGCTCGTGCGTGGATTCCTTGGCTCACTCGCGCGCGGCTCAACAGTTGCCAGTTTTCTGGGTCCCAAGAAGCAGGACTGAGAGCCCAGGCATGGATCTTCGCATGACGTGGCGCCATGCGCGAAGACAACAGCCTCTGAGCATACTGGCGATGGTTCTGGTCGCGCAGTGCTGGCTGGTCCACGACCTCGTCGCAGCAACGAGGATCTACTTCCGGAACCAGTGCGTTAACGACATCCAGCTCTGGGACAACATGAACCTCAACGTGATCACTCCGGGCAGCACGCTGCTGCAGAACGTCGCGCGGCCAGCGCTCATGTGGCGCCACGGGTACTCGGACCAAGCCACTCGTACGTCAAGCTTGTATGCTAGCAATTGCGCGCGTTTACTAATCAAGTATGCGTCAAACTGTGTGTAGTGGCTGAGTTTAGCATCCCTGGCGACGGCAAGGCTTGGTACGACATCAGCATCATTTCTCCAGGAGTAAGTGGCAGCACAACGACTCCCTTTTTTGCATGCTGTGACGTAGCTGAGTCATCCCACACGCACATACACGTATGATAGTCTGGCACGTGCAAGAGCTTTGATGAATGCCGTAGACTGACGGGGAAAACAGGCTTCAATGTCGGCCTCGCGATCGTTCCGCGGACCATCACGAGTGGGTACAATTGCCGCGCGCTGTACTGTCTCGCGGACCGATGTGACGGTGCGTACCAGTACCCGACGGACGACTGGAAGACTCACGATTGCCCCGACACGACCGACTTTGACGTAGTGTTCTGTCCCACCGGCAGTGCGACCAAAGCGCTCACCATTACCACGACTGCGACCGCCACCACAGCTAGTACTACTAGTACTACAACTGCTAGCACAAGTACAAGCGCAAACGCAGGCTTGTCGATCAAGATTCCGAGCGTCAGCAGCAATGCGTACGTCCGCGCAAAGTACGCGTACAAAGGGCTGCAGGCCGGGAATGTGCTCGGGTACTACGACATGGTCACGAACCTCAAGACGTGCGGGCGCCAGCGCGTGTTCCTCAAGAATCGCATCGGACCACTCAGCGAAGAAGTGTCGATGGTGTTCCGCGGCCCCATGGAGATCTACAACATCGCCGTGTACATGGGCTCCGCGGCGAACGGCGGGCCGTGGACGCGAGTGTCCTGGTACAATCGCGGCGGTGCCGCGAGTAACCTCATCTTCATGAACAATTTGAACATCGACTACAGCGGTAGCGGCACGCGCGGACCACAGGGATTTGCGTCGGCGGACGGCAAGTCCAGCGTCAGTAGCCCACAGCCGTTCAGCGGGACGCTAGCCGAAGCGTCCAACCCATCCCAAGTCGGCGGCGGACCCGGTATCACCACGGGCGTGGAAGTGAACATCATGACTGGCAGTCCGTGCTCGACCAAGGTGTACGATTGCCCCGGCGTCCATGGGAACAAGTGGAGCTACCACGGCTGGGGTGGTGGCAAGAAGATCTTTGTCACACGCGTAAAAATGCCGTGGGGGAAACGACCGAACCAGCCTGCGATTTGGATGCTGAACGCACAGGTGCTGTGGAGCGGACAGTATGCATGCAACTGCCGCGGCATGGGTGCCAAGGGTGGGTGCGGCGAGTTGGACATCGCCGAAGTCATTGAAACGAATGCGAACCGCGACAAAGTGTCGACGCACTACTACTTTTACGACGGTACCGTGGCGAGCGCTCCCAAGGGTGACAACTATGCCACACGGCCCGTGGACCTTCCGACCGTGTACATCACGGTGCTCGACAGCTCGAACAGCGTCATCAAGATCCTTGAAACATCCACGTTCGGCTTTGCCGCCGATGTCCTGAGCAACGACCAAGTGCTCACGTGGCTCAACACCTAAGCCATTAGCGACCATGTTACATACCATATGATCAAATACCGATGCTGTAGCTTTTCTCTTCTAGCTTCAGCTTTTTAATTAGTAGATGATGGAGGAGATTCTACCTCAACTCGAGGCGCATGAATTCATAGCCGATGCCGTCTTTTCGGCACACCATCCTTTTGGAAAGCAGCCACGAACGAGCTTGACAAATTTATAAGACGTTCTTTGGCTATCAACGAAGAAGAATATGTCTTTCCGCGCTGTAAAATCACGCATACAAACGCCTACCGCTCTTGTGGGTGCCGCAAAGACGTTTCGCCAATGATTGAAGCTATATGAGACGCGTGGTGCGGTTGCTGCGTGTTTCAGGCTATGCAACAGGTGTGGCGAGTCGCGTTTGTGTGTTAAGTACGTAGAATGTAAAGTAATGCCACGTAGGCTTACCATCGTACCACAGTGACCTCTATGTGAGCAGCATAGCACCCACCTACTAGCGCTCGTAGCATTAACACATTGGGAAGACGACGACCTAATGGTTTGGAATAGGGTTCCTATGCACCGTTTCAGCAACACATTACTTGTGTTACAGATACGTGCAAGTGGCAACGAAGTGTGGAACCTCGGTGCGTGGGGTGTGTGCCTCGCTTTCAGCAGTCGCTCCTCAACTGAAGAGTGGAAGCCGAAAAGATGCACTGAAGTATCTTCTTTTCCCTCTACTATAACAGGAACTCTGCAATACGGAGGTTTCAAACCTCAGCTTCAACTTCAGCTCCCTTTGTTTCAGCGATTGCAGTGTGCCCATAAAAGATGCCTCCGTGCGTGTGCGTATTTCTCCATCCACCATGACTGGCTCGGACATGAGCATGGCGCAATAGCTACCAGTCCAGCGTCCAAAGTGTTACTTCTTATGTGTTTTCTCGTCTGTCGAAAGGCGCAGACTTGAGGCATATCCACAGATCGGTCCTCGCGTCATTCCGTCGCTGTGCTGAGCATCATATCTTGCTGGGTTCTTGCCAATCAGCCACAACCGAACTGGACGGCCAGCGTGAGGCTGCTGCGCGTGCTCGGCTTTCCTTTCGCGGGGTTTGTCTGTTTGGACTGCGGAGCCTATGATGTGGACAAAGCGTACTGTACACGCACAGTACAGTAGAGGCGCAGAGTGTTTGCTCTTCACTGTCTCTAACTAGCCAGTTGCACATCAACTTCACCTGCGCCATTCGTCTTGCTCTGTCCTCTCTTACTGGCGCATATCCTCTCTAAAAATGACTAAAAGGCATGTCGGTATGCTGAAACCCTCTCTATAAAGCGTAGTAAGGCATGCTGCTACTATACGACGCAAATCCGGCCGTTCTGGCTCGTCTCCACCCCAAACGCCACCACCGCGCGACTTCGCGAGCAGCTCCGACGGAGAAGGGCGGCTGCACTCCTCTCCCTCGACACCTGCCTCCAGCAGCGGCTGGGATGGCTGCTCCAGCTGCGTGCTCTCTGTCACTCGCTGGATGCGCTCATGCCTCGCCTCTGTAGTCCACGCGATTGAGTTAATGATCCAATTCGCATCTCGCCCTGAGACGCGCATTGACGAGATTGCGCTCCCTCCCACATGAACTCCAAGACCAAGTTCACGTCGCCGTTCCCACCGCTACAGCTCTCCGAGAACGATGGTGAGCGCCTTGACCAGCTCGCGCACCTCTTTATGTGCAAGAACATTGCGCAGTACGAAGCGTTTCTCGAGCAGCGCGATGGACAGCAGCACCATATCGACGACCACGCGTGGAAACTGGTCAAACAGCGCGAGCGCATACGCGTGTATTCGGAGCGCACGAAGAATCTCAACTATGGCGAAGATACGACCAGCAGGTACACGGACAGTGACAGCTCTAGTTCGGCGACAAAGACGGCCCCTCCGCTCAATCGATCCAACTCGAACGCTGTCAGCTCAGCCGCGACACCGGATCTCCCAGTGATGCTGGTCGTGGGCGCGGTCGAGGGCACGCTAGATGATATGATGTACGGCGTCGTGAACCACACGCTCGAGGATATGCGTGTCAAATCTGCCTACGTGCGGGACAACGTGGGCGACGGCGCCGTGTTGGCCACGCTCGCAACGCCGACACATGAGAATCCGTTTCAGTCATTCACAATCAAGTGGATGGAGAACGAGCAAATGCACGTACTGCGTCCGATGGTGCGCAACCGCGACTTTGTCTACATGGAGTCCACGGGAATCACGAACTTGTCGTCAGGCGAGCGCATTGGTTTCCACCTGCTGCATTCCGTTCACTTCCCGCAAACCCACGAGCTCGCGTCGCGAGTCCGTGGCAACTTGTCGATCTGTGGTATCTACCGACAGATCCCTGGGACGAACGACGTCGATGTGCACATCACGGGAATCTTGAACCCAGGCGGCAACCTGATGCGCGCGGTAGTCGTCAAGGCAGCGGCTGATGCACTCGTGTCGGTGTGGAAGAACGTCGAGTGCGCACACATGAAGAAGCTGACGTGGCTGCTACGCACGATGCGGCGGTCTTTTTCGAACGCGAGCGATACTAGCAGCGGGAAATCTGGCAGTGAGGTGGGGTGCTGCACGACGTGCAAGAAAGCGCCGTCGTCGTTCGCGGTGTCTGTTCTCGGAGACTTGCGGAAGCGGAAGTGCAATCTTTGCTGGAAGTACGTGTGCTCGTCGTGCCGCATCAAGAAGACACTGAGCCACGTGAACGCTCCATCAGGCCGGCTGCGGCAGCGCGAGTTCCCGTTCTGCGGTGCGTGCATCAAAGAGGCGACCACGTCGAACGCGTTCATGGTTGCGCAGCGTGAGTTCGCGAGTGTCGACCTGCTCAGTGATCTCTTCGCGACCAACCAGTCGGAGCAAATACTTTCGATGGACGGAGGATCGCACTCGAGCAGCAATCCACTCGCTGAGAGTATGATTACTAACGAGACGGGCGCATTTAGTAGTTGAGCCATTGAGTCGACTTTTTTGTTTGTAAAGTAGACGCTTTTTAACGATGCTTCCTTGCGCAAATGGATCTCGTAATTGGTGTGGGGTTCAAAATTGCTATTATATCCTTTTTTGTGAAATTGACAGTTATATAGCAATAACCGTTTAACAATTTGACCAAAAATACAATAACCGGTTCGCCTGGTTGACTCTCTATTTGAAGTTCAACAAAGTCACTCAACCAACACAGTGCATCGCAGCAGCACAAACTGAACATCGTGGGCAAAAATGCGTGCATGTCGCGCTTTTCCAAGTGCAAAAAGATGTGCAGCTAGTTAGTCTAATGGGGATCCTACTTAACCAGCGATGCCGTGCAGCAACTCTAGGGTGAGCAAATGGCCGAGGCCGCGAGGCCGCACGTCACCGCAGGCGTGACGCTCTGCGGCAGACGGCTGAAGGACACGGCGTCGGAGCTCAGCACTTCGACACGGTACGAGCCCTCGCTGCTGCCGCGCTTGCTGCACACGAAGAACTCGGACGGGTCCTGCTCCGGGTTGTCCAGCACGGCGATGCCGTTGTACGCGTCAAGGTCCTTGACAGGCATCGACGCGATGGCCACGACGTACGTGCCTTTCTTGAGGAACGTGCGCAGGTACGGGTCGCGGAAGTTGATCGATCCGTCGTCCGTGCCCGTGTTGGCGTCACTGTCGTCAACCTTCTTGAGCACCTTGGGGTCGTCCTTGGCGAAGAGGAACACGAGCGCGTCCATGTACTGCGCCTTGCAGTCGCCGTTCAGGTCTTTGTACACGCCGTCGTCCGAGATCTCCATGGACATGATGTCGATGGCCACGTCGGCGTCGTTGGCGAGCGTGAACTCGATCTGGTCCACGCTCACGGTCTTCCCGTCGGCGCTCATGTGGAGCGTGCCGTCGAGCTTGAGTCGTGAAGTGAGCGGCAGGGGCGCGGTCGCTTCCTTCGGCGTGAAGCTGGGAAAGTACTGCGTGTTTGGATCCGCGACGTCCGTGTAATCGATCGCATTCAACAAGTTGATGTTGTTGGCCTTCAGGTCGAGGACGATGTCGGCCGACGGTACACCCGTGTTGGCGCAGTACTGGCCGCAGTGGTGCAGCGCCACGACGCCGTGGTCGAGGGCGTCAAGCACAGGGGACCCAGACGACCCCTCCTGCGTGTCGCCGTTGTACGAGTACCCGGTGCGGCTGCATCCCGTCGCGTTCGTGCTGAGGATCGTGACGAACGTGTTGTAATCACTCTTCATGGCGATGCGCTTGCCGTAAAACTGCGGGTACTGCGGGATGTACACCTGCTGTCCGACACGGCCCTGGCTCGCCTTGAGCCGCAGGAAGCCGTACTTTTTCGGCAGATCCACGGTCGGAGATCGTAGCCTGAGGATCGTATAGTCCATTTGCTCGTTTGTGTACACGAATTCTGCGTCGATGGATTCGTCGTCACCCGGACATGCACCCCATCTCGTGCAAGTCGTCGTGCACACTTTGGCGTCGGCCATGAACTCTATCGTCATCGCGCTCGCTTGGTCGCGGTTCTGGATGCAGTGATTGTTGGTGATGAAGTGACCTTCCGAGCCCAGCAGCCATCCCGTGCACGCGGCCTTCTCCCCCGACGGCTGCGGGATCAGCAGCCGCGCGACGGCCTGCGACGCCAAGTATGACTCGCGATACACATCAAAGTAGCAGATGGCTTCGAGCGTGTTGTCCTCGGCGCACGTGGATTCGGTTGCCGCCGTGATGTTGCGTGTGTCGTCGACGAGCTTGTAGTTGTACCAGTCGACGGCGAATCCGTAGCAGTGGTCATCGCTAAAGTAGCTGGTGTTAGCCCCTGTTACTGTCGCCGCTACTGCCGCATTCGTTGTCGCTACTGTCGAGGCCTGAACCTGAACTTGGTTTTCTGATTTGTCGCCGTCGTCGCGGTAAAACTCGATTCGAAACTCCTTGGCGCGCACGGACATCGCGGACACGTCCTTGTAGAGCACACCGCTCGGGAACATGTCGGTGAGGTTGACGACGACGTCCGGCATGTCCAGGTCTTCGACGCTGCGCAGCAGCACCGAGCCGCCGCGAGGCACCCAGAGTTTCGCAAAGTGAATGGCCACGTAGCCGTACGCGGAGCCCTTCGTGAGCGTGAACGACCGGAACGGCAAATTGCTTTGGCTCGCGTTCATCGTGTAGAAGGACGTGAGGAACTCGGGACAACCCAAGCTGAGAGTCACGTTGTTCCGCTGCACTTCGCCCACAATGCTGTCCATCGTGACTTCGTACACGGCATCAACGCGAGGAGCAAGGATGCAAGTGGTGAGGAGAAGGACTGTCGCTGCCAGTTGATGCTGCAATCGTCTCCATTGGTTGCCATGTGGAAGCTGACAACGTCGCTGTACGTTGCTGGGCATGGTGAATGGGATGGAAGCAACTTTCAAGTCGTATATTGCAAGGTGCTGGCGCGAATCGCAGAATGAGCAGAAAGGCACGAGGTGGGGCTGCTTTTGTAGCAACGTTTACGCGCTCATGGTACTGTGGTGTATGAAGGCCGATGTCGCCATTTTCATTCCATGGTGGCGTGCTTCTGGGCACGAAAATGCACGAATGCGATGCCGCAACGTTCCTGCTAAATGAAGCAAGCGTTTTCAGTCACGCGCAACAAATGCACGCATGGGACTCTGCATCGCCCACAATAGATGGAACGCGTCTGATGTCTGCTTTCAATGGCTAAGTATATGCGTAGTGTGGTTAGACAAGAAGCAGACAAGGTGCCATGACGTTATATCTGCGCTTCGACGTACGCTATCCTTTGATTGGAAATCTGGTTTGTACTGATTGTGGAAAAGTCCTGAAGGCGTTATACCGTGATTGAGCATATTGCAGATTAGCGAACGAGGAATCTACGCAAAGTCAAGAAGCCAGGCACCGCCATCCGAAGCTGGAACGAGGGAATCGAAGCAATGTCGTACACATATCCAACCGATTCCATCACCATCATGGCTTTCTTTGGTAACAGGAACTCCCCAGATCAGCATAAGAAACTTGGTCCTTTGTGTTGAAATTGACGTTTCATCACGCTATGGGATCAAACAGAACCAAGGTCGGCATTTGGTGCCTGGTTTTTCCCGCTTTTGCTCAAATGGAAACGCGACGAAGCAACAGCTTGCGTATGTGTGTCAGCACCGCAAAAGGGCTCGACACAATCACACGTCAGCACCAACACAGGAACCAAGGCTCGCCCATGCCCAAGTGATGCAAGGCGACCATGAGAGAAGCCGTCAAAGATTCCTACAATGACTGCATGATACAGCGAGATAACACAAAAGCTGAGATCTGCTATCACTAGTGTGTCTGGTCTATTACAACTACGCTACTACTACTGCTACATCTTTCCCAGCTCTATCTACATCTAGTCGGTAGCTCACGGTATGTAGGATAAGCTCGTATTCTTGGGCGATACCTCGGAGCTGGACGACGAATTCGCGTACTTTGTGTTCCAGCTGAACGGCTCCGTTGCGACGACCTCCTCTTGCGCGATCTGCAGCGCCGGAACACTGACGGCGTCTCGCACACACGAGGCGCAGAACGTCATCTCCTGCTGCACGAGCCGCCGATCTTTCGCGATGAAGTTCAGTTTCTTCTTGAGTCTGCACGATGAGCACACGTACTGCGAGCAGATCTTGCACGTAGCCCTGGAGCTGCTGCCCACGAGCAAAAACGACGAGGGCTTCTTACTACAAGTCACGCACGTCGTCCCATGGCCCTTAGACGCTTCGCCGTCAACGGAAACACTTGCCGAGGTCTTTTGCCGCATGAACCACGCCAACTTCTTCAACTCGGCGCAATGCTGGTACTTCGAGACTGAGATGATGCCATGGGCCGCTGACTTGACGATGATCGAGCGCATGATGCCGCCTGCGGGGTTCATTACCCCCGTGACGTACGCGTTAACCGTGTTGTCTGGTTTCTGTCGGAAGATACCGATGAGCGACATGTTGCCACGCACGAGAGTGTCCAATTCCGGCGTCTGCGGAAACTGCACCGAGTGGATCAGGTGGTACCCGATGCGCTCGCCATTCGAGAGCACGTCCGTGCCCGTGGACTCCATGTAGACAAAGTCACGGTTCTTGGCGATCGCGCGGACGTGGAGTGGACGCCCTTTCTCGAACCACTTGATACTCAGAGACCGGAACGGAGCGTCCAGCGTCGGCTTGATCAGCGTCGCCAGCACAGCTGCGCGCGCGATCTGGTCGTCGATATACGCCGTCTTGACGCGCATCGTGTCGATATCGGGGCAAATGTACGCGTAGAGCGCGTCGTCGAGCGTGCATTCGATGGTGCCGGTCAAGAGCACGACCGGCAGGTCGTCGTGGTTCGTGACCGGCGCGTCGTCAATATCAGTGTACAGAGCGGACGAAGCACCATTCGCGCCTACCTTTTCGCGGCGCTCGGTGAACACGTTGATGTTGTTGCGCTCGAGGACAAACTTCCAGCGGCGCTCGTCGATTTCTTGCTGCTGCTGTTTGCCGTCGAAGGTCGTGCGCTCGTACTGGTCCATGGCGTTGCGGATGAACGCATCGGCGAGGCCCTCGAGCTGCCGCGTATCGTTCTCGGTGAGAAAGAGCGGCGGGAACGGATTCGCGGTCTCCAACGTCGCCATCGGCAGGACCAAAGTGTACGAATGGCCGTGTGGTTCCCTGGCTGGTTGAGTTCAGGACGTCTACGGACGAATAACCACCGAATGGAAACGGCGCGTAGATCGTCAATTGCAAAATATAGGAGACCATATGAGCCTGGTGGACAGGACGGCACTTGACGCTGGCTACTGTATGTAACAACACGACGGGATCCGCTCACGCGAAGAGCTCCGAACGTCTCGCATTTGATGCAGGGACCGACCAGTTTCCCATGCACTGAGATACGAGCGACTGGCAGATTCTCCTTTTTTCGCGTCTCGGGTACGAAGTCTTTCGTGGCGGATTTGTTGCGTCGCGTCACGCTTCGCTATAGCGTTCAAGTGGACTGCTTCCGTATCCTCAGCAATTATAGACATAACGAACTGATTAACATGCAATGTAATAGAGGATCCGAATTATCGATCGTCTCAAATACCCATCAGTATCGATTGTCACAGGTAACCAAGGTAAAGCGACGACAGTTGAACTTGCACCAAGAGCATGGTGGGATCCCCCCTTTCTTTGGCTTCCCACATGCCTCACATACACCTCACTTCCTCGTTCGCGGCGCCATGCGCAATCAGCCGCGATTGTTGAAGCGCAGCGCATGCCACAGCGGCCGCATCCGTTAGACGGCCCACGAATATGGATGGAGGTGGTGAGAATATCAACTTATACAGGCAAAAGTGGACGCTGTGGTGCGTGGAATTGGAAACGATGGTTGATCATGTTGTTGCAGATATGAACTATGGCAGAATGGTGCGCCACAGCCTTCGAAAAAAACCCAGGTAATTGGTTCGAGACCGTGATGACACACGAGAGCGAGTCCAACAACCATTTTACTTTACAATTATGTACCCACGCTCTCCTTCTTCTTCTTTCTTGTGTGAGTGCATGCATGCTGTTTGACATCTGCAAGCGCTAATACATATCCGTGTACATGGCATTGCTGTTGGGCGACAACTCGGAGCTGGACGACGAGCTCAGGTACTTTGCGTTCCAGCCGAACGGCTCTTTCGCTACGAGCTCCTCCCTCGCGATCTGCAGCGCCGACGCGTTCGCGGCCTCGATGGCGCACTTGGCGCAGAACGTGATCTCAGGCTGCACGAGCCGCAGATCCGCGGCGATGAAGCTCAGCTTCTTCTGAAGTCGGCACGACGAGCACACGTGCTGATGGCAGATCTTGCACTTGGACTTGACCTTCGAGCCGCTCATGAGCGAGAACGCCGAGGGCTTTTTGCCGCAGGACGCACACGATACCACTTGGTCTTGCAGCACGTCGTGACCACTGCTACTGCTGCTGCTGCTGCTACTGCTGTGCCCGACTGCTTTGGTCCGTTTTCGCAGCATCCACGCCAGCTTTTTCATCTCGGCGCAGTAGACATATCGATAAGACGAGACGAGCCCTTTCGACGCGGACTTGACGATGATCGAACGCATGAGACCGCCTGCGGGGTTCATCACCCCCTTAATGTAGACCTCCACGGTCTTGTCCGTTTTCTGGCGAAAGACACCGGAAAACGACATGTTCCCTCGCAGCGATGTATCCAATTCCGGCGTCTGCGGAAACTGCACCGAGTGGATCAGGTGGTACCCGATGCGCTCGCCATTCGAGAGCATGTCCATGCCCGTGGACTCCATGTAGACAAAGTCGCGGTTCCTCACGACCGCGCGGACGTGGAGTGGACGCCCTTTCTCGAACCACTTAATGGTCACGGACCGGAACGGATCTTCGGGCGTCGGATGCACGAGCGTCGCCAGCACGGCGCAGCGCACGAGCTGATCCTCAGTGTACGACGTTTTGATGCGCATGACGTCCAGCGTCGGCGAGACGTACCCGTAGATCGCGTCGTCCAGCGTGCCTTCGATGGTTCCCGTCACGAGCACGACGGGCAGGTCCGCAGCATTCAGCACAGGCGCATCGTCACCTTCGTTACCACTGCCTGCGAGGATGTCCTTCTCGCGCCGCTCTGCGAACGCTTTGACGCGTTCCCTCTCCATGACAAACTTCCAGCGGCGCTCGTCGACCTCGCAGCGGTGGTCGAACGCAAAGCGCTCGTACTGGTCCATCGTGTTGCGGACAAACGCGTGCGCGAGCGCCTCGAGCTGACTCGCGTCTTCGCTCGTGAGCTGCAGCGGCGCAAACGGGTTCACGAAGCGCGGCGGGAGTGCCATTACGCTTTCTTAACACAAATCTAAATGTATCAGATGGCGGCGCGTCTGGAGGAATGGACGGGGTCCAAACGCTGCTGCTGTTGGTGCTGCTGTCGCTTCGAAGGGCGATGGCTGGGGTCGGCGGGAACAGGGCGCCACCCGACTACAGTACAAACCCCCGCGCACGAAAAGCTCCCTTGTGCGCAGTTTCCCTCTGAGACCCTCTCTCGACTGCTCGCCTCGGTCGGTACCTATCTACAGTACCTAGCATCCGCCTCGTACAGTACACTGCGGAGCCCTTACGTGGCGGATTTGAAACTGCCGTCTCAGAAAGGCGCGAGAGTGAATGTCGTTGAACCTGCCCCACTTGACGCAACAATAAGGATGACGAAAAGCTTGTTGGAGCGGATTGTCAAGCGGCTTTTAAAACATGCAGCAGCTGCTCTTGTCATTACGAAACCACCAACTGCTTGAAGAGAGAAGAAAAGCTTCTCCAGTCTCTCGTGAAGAGACTGCCTGCCTGCCTGTCCCCCGTTTTACCACCAAAGCGAGCAAGACAGAGAGAGAGATGGAAAGGCAAGATGAGCTCAGCCAACGTGTACCCATACGCCCGAAGATCTCGTCAATAATTTCTCAACTGCAACAGCCCACGAGTATCAACAATCGACCTTTGGAGACCGCAGTTGCAAGCAACAACCAGCCGAGAAAGTTTCCGACGTTGCAGTATTTTGGCTCATAGACATATGCCTTTCGTGTTACTTTACTTACTTTAGTGGTCCTATTGCTACTGCTAAACTGCTACGATATGCTACACATCTACTGTTTCTTGACTTTTAGAACTGATCGACGTACGTGGATCCGCTTGGGGACAACTCGGAGCTCGACGACGAGCTCGCGTACGTGTCGAGCCAGCTGAACGGCTCGGCCGCCACGATCTCGTCCTTCGCGATGGCGACGGCCGAGATCGACGCGGCCTCGCGCACACAAGCCTCGCAGAACGTCATGTCCTGCTGCACGAGCCGCAGATCCTTGGCGATGAAGCTCAGTGTCTTCTTGGTCTTGCACGACGAGCACAGACATCGTCGGCAGATCTTGCATTTGGACTTGGAGTGCGAGCGGCTTCGCAGTACCGAGAACGCCGAGGGTTTCTTGCCGCAGACTGCACACGACCTCACCATTGACGAGTCGTCATCATCCTCATCTTTCTTGGATGACGGCACGGGGCCGGAAAGCGTGCGCTGGCGCATAAGCCACGCCAGCTTCTTCATCTCGGCGCAGTGCATGTACTTCCACGACGACACGAGCGCTTGCGCCGCCGATTTGATGATGATCGAGCGCATGAGACCGCCTGCGGGGTTCATCACGCCCTTGATGTAGATCTCGACCGTGTTGTCTGTTTTCTGTCTGAAAATGCCGCTGACCGACATGTTACCACGCACGACGGTGTCCAATTCCGGCGTCTGCGGAAACTGCACCGAGTGGATCAGGTGGTACCCGATGCGCTCGCCATTCGAGAGCACGTCCGTGCCCGTGGACTCCATGTAGACAAAGTCGCGGTTCTTGGCGACCGCGCGAACGTGAATGGGTCGCCCCTTTTCGATCCATTTGATACTCAGGGACCGGAACGGATCCGCTGGCGTCGGTTTGATCAGCGACGCGAGCACCGCCGAGCCGACGAGCGCGTCGTCGATGTACGACGTCTTGATGCGCATCGTGTCGAGGTCCGGGCAGACGTAGCCATAGATCGCGTCGTCGAGCTTGCCTTCGATGGTTCCCGTCACAAGCACGACAGGCAGGTCGGCGGCATTCAGCACGGGCGCATCCTCGTCGCTCTCTCGATCCTTTCCGTGTCGGTCCTTTTCGCGCCGCTCGGAAAACACTCGGACGTTCTCGCGCTCCGTGACGTACTTCCAGCGCGCGTCGTCCACGTTGGACTTGTTCCGCAGCGCGAACTGCTCGAACTGGTCCATGCTGCTGCGGATGAACGCATGCGCGAGGCCCTCGAGCTGCCGCGCGTCCTCGCTCGTGAGCGCCAGTGCCGGGAACGGGTTCGCGAATCGCTTCGTCATCGCTCGGCACCTGTGTCTCTGAAAAAACTATTAACTGGAAGCTACTCTCGCTTTCGTGTCGAGTTCGACGTGCTGACGATTGCAGAATGGTGGTGGAAGAGCCTGAGCAGGTTGGGCCCTCCCTAACTGGGGGCACGCCACGCCCTGTTTTCTGCGAAGTGGGCTGTGATGCGTCGTCTGCATTGCGCATCCGAAGGGGGCAGACAGCAGATGGATGGATGGATCCGCTCGCCAGGACAGTGGTACGGCCTGTCAGGTCAGCGAAGTGCGTCCGCCGTGACGGTCTCCTCAGCTGAGAGACCGAGTGACGCAAGCCGAGAGAGGGTGAACGTCGCGAGCGGTTCTGTTTCGATCCAGACCTGGTGGTTTCTGACACTGGAGGATGCCGGCTGTGTATTAATAAAAAGAGTCTAAACATGTTTAAGAATAATGCCTACACGCAAGTTGTAGCACTTTGAAAGATTTTTTATGTATCATATTTAGAAGGTAATGCATTCATACAGATTTCAGCATTGTCAGAGAGACCTCCACCAGCTGCTGGTGTTTGACTGACCGAGAGAGAGGGATCCGCCAACACAAAGCAGCTGGTCCATAACAACCGTGAGGAATGCTGGCGAGCGAGCGCACAGGCAGGCCAGCCTGCAGGCCATCATGGTGGTTGACAGACATACACTGCGGCTGGTTGTCTTTACATTAAAGCTGTAGCAGCAAAGAAGCGCGAGGCTTGATACCAGTTTCTATTGCAGGGCCAGGCGAGCGCACGCCACTATGGCGTTTACTTTGCGCGACGGCGCCTGCAAATGGGATAAAGCTGAGTAAGGTTACACCATTCCCCTGATGAGGGAAAGTAACAAAGGCCGGCGGCTGACACAGTGGACCTTTTCCAAGAACTTGAAGCGCATCAGACGCCCGAGAGGTTACTTACTGTACGAGTGCTGATACCGTTCACTGCACACGTATATACCGAATGTCCGTTTGTGCGATCTGTTGGCGACTGGCTCGTCCGAATCGTTCCATTTATCGTTGGTTGTGGTGCGCTGGCGCTTCTGCAGGATGCATTTGTACCAGTCGTGGCTTCTGTCGTTGCAATCGACTCGCACGGGCTCAAGGCATGAGCAGCACTGTGCGTTTGTATTGCGATCTGCTCGCCGTCGACGACCCGATTGCAAGTTTGCTGGGGGCAAATGAATACATGCCGACTGCTGTGGGTTTGCGCGGGCGCAAAATACCATTTCTTCACGTTTTATCTCGACTTCTTTTTTTATTCACGCACGGTTCTCCATATATAAAAGTGGTCTTACGGTGTCTAACTAAATACGGAGTATACCATTTGTGACATATTAAATTAGACATCACTTTGTTAATGTGACAAACTGGGGATACTGGATTAGAGCGATCGAGTCTGAGCTCGAAGATAAATTTACCCTTTCTGTGTCATGCTTGTTGGCGACTTCAGGTACGCATCATCATCACACCCACTCGAAAAATGGATCGTCATTCCCATGACGTAGAGACTGTAGCTGCTCACTGTTATGGTTTACTGTGTGCCCCAGCCCCGGGACGCGATCATTTCTGCATTCGTAGGCTCCAATCCAGCTGCTCCATCACCATGCACTTCTCGGCCCTTTCCGCTACACTGCTGTCAGTAGCCGACGTAACTTTTAGCGCTGGGATCGTAGCCACTGGCTTAGACTACAACAGCGGCTACGGTTACGGCCCCAGCGCAAAAGATCACGTCGACTGCCCCGGCCCCAGCGACGCTTTTTAATTTGATGGCAGTCTTTAGGTAAAGATGACTACTACATGTAGTACTCAGCAAAGCAAGAGCGCCATTTTAAACGTTATTCTCCACATACTTGTACGCAAGCAAATGAAACATTTATACACAATTACCAACGCTACTTTGACATTACATCCATGCATTTCACTCCGCTATCCTATCCTATCCTATGTAACAGCTCCTTACTTATGTGTGGGTTAATAATAATACGAATCGGTCGAGTTGGTCGAGTTGGTCGAGTACTTCCTCGAGGGAATCGACGAAGCCGACTGCAAGGAAGCTGACTCCAAGGATGTCGATTGCGACGAAGCCGACTGCGACGACGCCGAGCGCGACGACGACAGCGTTTGGCCAAAGCCGTTGTACGAGTCCTTAGCCAGGATCTCGTCGCTCGCGACGATGTGCGCGCTCGTGTTGATGGCCTTGGTGATGCACATGGCGCAGAACGACACACGCTGCTGCACGAGGCGCCGGTTGGGGTCGATGAAGCTCAGCTTCTTGCGGACCCGGCACGAGTGGCACACGTGCTGGAGACACACGCGACAGGAGCTCTTGCTCATAAAGTTGAGCGCCGATTTCTTTTGGCACGTCGCACACACCCCTGGCTCCGCGGCCTGCTGCTCACGGCTGCCGTTGATCTCCGGGGAGTACTTGCCGCGACGGATGACCCACGCGAGCTTCTTCATCTGCGCGCAGTGCACGTTCTTCCAGACTGAGACCAATGCCTCGGCCGCCGATTTCACCACGATCGAGCGCATAAGGCCACCGGCAGGATCCAGAAACCCGCGCAAGTACACCTCAACGGTACTATCCGATTTCTGGCGGTAGATCGCGGACAGCGACATGTTGCCGCGCACGACGGTGTCCAGCTCGTGGATCTGCGGAAACGTGACCGAGTGCAGTAGCTGGTACCCGATGCGCTCGCCGTTGGCGAGTTGCGCGATGCCCGTGGACTCGAGGTACACCAGGTCGCGGTTCTTGATCACCGAGCGCACATGCAGCGGTCGGCCCTTGACGCACCACTTGACGGTGAGCGCGCGGAACGGGCCGCTCACGGATGGCTCGATGATCGTCGCGAGCACGGCCGCGTCCACGATGTTGTCTTCGACATAGGACGTCTTGATGCGCAGCATGTCCTGTGTCGGGTTCACGACACCGTACATGACGTCCTCGAGGTCGCCGACGATCGTTCCGGTGCCCATGAGGATGGGCAAGTCGGCCGCAGGCGCCGGCGCGCCCATGCCCATGTCCTTGTACGCGCGGATGCCGCCTTTGCCGGGCCGCTCTTGGTACACGATGACGTTCTCGCGCTGCTTGACGAACTTCCAGCGGTCAGTGTCCACCTCGCCGTTGTGCTCGAAGAGGTGGCGCTGGTACTGCTGCAGCGTCTCTCGCACGAACACGCTGGCGACGTCCTCGAGGCGGTGCTCGTCCTCGAGTGAGAGCTGCAGGCGACCGCCGAACGGGTTTGTGTACTTGGCCATGAGCGCGGGGGCGTCGCAGACAGAGAGAGAGAGAGAGCGTCAGCAAATCGGAGAGTGAGTGAGAGGTCGGTGCTCTGCCAGCCCCCGCTCCAGTTGGCGAGCCGCATTCAAGCACACGTCAGGATTATTGGCTCTAGGCCGTAGAAAGGCCGTGTCCATACATGTGTTGGCTAGGACAGAGTGATGGTGCTGTCCGGTTTCTCGTCGGGCGACGGGGGGGCGTCAACATGATCCTTCTTTCAGTAAAGAGTGATGCGATCTTAACCTATATCTGCATTAATATCGCGTATGATAATTTGATGTACTGATATAATTGGAATAGAGTAAAGGGCGTGTCCACCCTATCAAACAGCATAATGGAGCTGTTGGACAAAGAAAGTCCGAGATCGACTATGATGGTGGACAAAGAAAGTCCGGTCTCAACCGAGCTCGAGTTGATTGCCGGCGTCATATGCATGCAGATTCTCGCGTGAAAAAGCTGAAGGCTCCACCATTTCTCCCCATTATTATTGTTGCGGTTTTGGTCGATCCAATCCGCTTGCGTTCGTGGGTATGTATTACTGCAGGCATGTATATCATCCAAGCCTGCGGTTCATCGGCTGTGGTACCGCCCTCAGGTCATCTGTAATAATATGCTATTGTAGGATCCCGCTGATGTATCCTGTGAGCCGTTGTCCATTGCGCCAGTGCGGCCGACAGATGCTTTCCTAGGTGGATAGGTATCTGTTAAGGCAGCACTAGCGATAATGGGAGTAACGGATCACATGGTGCGTTCGTGCCTAATCTCGCTACAATATGCGCGAACTCTATGCTACTGTACTTGAAACTGGACCTGTAAGGCCCCGGCATATTATTGCCGGCCCACACAGCATCTGGCACATGTAGCAATTTTTCTCAGCCCCGTGACTGTAGTGCCACTCCGTCATCCTTGTCCACGATACACTACGGCGACACGCCTTGATTTTCTAAATCAGGAAAGAGAAATGTTTGTTTACCAGACAATCCTGTGCACGGGAAGTCCTGTGGTGGAATGCTCCTTAGAATCCTAGACGTCTTGGCAAATAAATGTGTGCTATGGCTGCCGACGTCGGACTGTGCACTTGTGAGAGCAAAAAGTCTTATCGACTGGCAGGCAGCAGCTCTCACCCCAGCGCAACTACAGATCCCACTGAAAGCCTCGAGATCTGTCGGGGCAAAAAGGGAGGACCCTGCTGCTGTTCCGAAGTCGCTGTAAAATGGAAAATGGTCAGCGGAGTCCAGTGTAGGATTTGCAGCATTACGTCTGATTCGCGGTGATCGTCCTAGTGCTCGTGATGATGATGGCGGCCAAATAGATTATCACTCGGTTCGTGCTAAAAATGGTGATGCACTTTTAACTCCGCATTATTTCACTACAGATCCTCAAGAGACTTCATACCAATCGAGCCAATGAATTTGCTAAATCCGATAGAGCACCGTATTTTGCTGAGGAACAGGAAGGAGGACTTAACACCCCTTCGTGTCACTGTGCGGCTCCAACCCTCTAAAGTAGCCTTCTGATCCCACAAATGGGTCGAAATCCAAAGATTATTGCGCGACCAACATGACGATCTGTGCAACTGTGGCAATTGCAGACTCTGCAGCTCTGGGCGCACTTCGATGGCGCAACATGCAAAGTCTCTATGGAATAGCAATCCGTCCGATCGCTCTGTGGCTTGTCAGACGCTATTAGTATACCAGGAGACGAAGTGATTGGATGGGCAACGATTTGGACTCGCTCCTGCGTCCATCTTCACACGATATCTTGTGAGTTGATGCTCTGACTTCTGAACTCTAGGGTACTGTAAACGATGTTGGCAAGCGCATGGAGCGTATTTTCTTTCTGTGTCTGTCAAGGCCATGTTCTCTTCGTACTCAAATCCATCAGTGTATCCTATCCATCGGTTGATTCCGCCGATCGCAACCTTGTCATCCGTGCTTTCCCAGTGCCTACCTCTACGCGTTGTCTCCTATAGTAATTGTGTTCTCCTAGTACATCGTGAAGCTCAAGTCGGCGTCAGGCGGCGCCGACGTCACGATGTGGTCGACCATCTGCGGCACCATGCGCTGGTTGAGCGTGTTCCACGCCATGGACAGCGTCTCGTCGTAGCTCCCGGTCCAGCAGTGCTCAAAGCCCTTACCGTCCTTGACGCCATACTCTATCGAGCCATTGTAATACGGGTTCTGCGTCTGCTTCAAAAAGTCCTCGAGGTAGTACACGGCGTCGTTCAGGTAGTAGCTGTCGGTCACGCCGACGTAGACGTGCAGCTTGTTCACGAGCTTGGCGCCGAGACCCTTTTCGTTCCACTCGTTTTGCAGTTTGACGCGCACGTCAAAGTGCTCTTCCCAGTACTTGACGGTCTCGTGGTTGATCTCGCCCGTGAGCTTATCCCAGATTTCCATCGGGTGGCCGTCACTGGCGTTCAGCGGCGAGTACACGGCCTGCCAGGCATCCCACTGGCCACCCGAACGACCCCGCGAGCCGAGTACCATCTCGTGGTGGTTCTCCTCCTCCATCGTCTCGCGGATCTGGCCCAAGTAGTTGCGCGACGCGCCACGGTTCTTGCTCGTCCAGTCGCCCTTGGCGTAGTACGCGTTCTTGTCATCGAGCAGGTTGACGATCTGGAACTTGCGGAAGTCGAACGCGTCGGGGCAAAACGACCAGCAGCCGTTGTAGTCGTCCGGGTAGAATACCTGCACGGCGAGTGACTCCCAGCCGCCCGTGGAGCCGCCGTACATGGTGCGCGCCCAGCCCTCGCCGATGCCACGAAACCGCGCCTCAATGTACGGCAGGAACTCGTGCGTGATCGCGTCGCCGTACGGACCGATGTTGGCGCTGTTCATCGCGTACGAATCGTCGTAGTACGGGTTCGCGTGCTGCAGTTGCACGATAATGCCGCGCTTGTTGGTGAACGCGGCGTCCTTGGCCTCGGACGTCCAGTTACTGTACAGGTAGTAGCCGTACCAGTCGCTCACGCGGCTCCGCGTGGTCTTGTTGTCCACACTCTCGTCGACCGGAGCCTGCGACTGGAAATCGAACTCAAAGTCGCGGTTGTAGTGTGTGTGGTACACGAACAGCGGGTACTTGACGTGCGCCGTCGAGTTGTCAAAGAACTTGTGCGGCAGCAGGACCCAGGCTTTCAGGTACACGTCGACGCCCCAGAACTCAGACAGCATCGGACTACGAAATTCGATGTGCTTGAGCAGCTCCTCCGTTTCTTCGAGTGGTGGTAATGGCGGCGTGACTTGGTCAATCGTCATCGTGTGGATGAACGACGGTGCCGCGCTGAATTTGATGAGCTCAGGCTTGCTGAAAAGCGTGCCTGGGGACGAGAGCACACCATCGTCGCTCTCAAAAGTGTCCATGCTCGGCAGCCACAACGATTGCGCGTCCGAGCGGTTGTAGTGCATGTACGGGTGTAAAACGGCCTGGACCCAGTACTCGTCGTCTGGGATGTCGTCGAGGCGCAGCACAGGGTATCCGAGCGCGTGGCTCGCATTCACGTCGCGGTGCTCCTTGCCAGGATGGAAATCGTACACGTCGACAGCAAACAGCTGCTGCGTGTCGGCCGAGTCGTCGACGAGGAACCGCGGCTGGTCGTCTCCGAAGGGGTCCTCGACCACGTGTTTCTTGGCAATGCACAGCAGCAAGCGGCCAGTGATGGGACCAGCATGCGCACTGGATGCAAACGACAGTCGAAACGTCGCGCCGCCGGCATTCTGCACGGCCGTCGAAGGGTACACGAATGGCACGTGGAAGAGGTACAAGACGACGACAACCATCCACAAAACCATCGCGAGCAGCCCCCAGGAGCACGTCACGTGGCGCATGCACCACACGCGGTCGCGGATCGCTCGGCCTGCGCCAGTGGCGGCGCGAGACGCTTGCTGCTTGCGCTTGGCGTCGTCACCCACGAGCGACGTCAGTTCGCTTGACTTGACCATCGCAGACGAACGAAGATGGAGAAGGAGGAAATGGAGAGATGAAGTCTTGCCGATGGAGGGGTGACCGCGAGAATGAGCGCAGCAGTGGACGGCGCGCGAGAAAAGACTGGAGCCATGGCGTGCTCTCTGGTGGCTGGAAGCATGCGCAGCTGGTTTCTGTTCTTTTTTCTTCAGCAGCTCCCCTTTATTTCGGATCGATTGATCCAATCCATTTAGACGAGGGTACTATATTATAAAGGTTTGTGAACAGCAGTAAATATATGTAATGGATGCTGGCAATGATATGCGATTGGCGAACATTAATTAAATGCCGAAGGTTTGCTAGAAAGGGAGCCATCATGATGGATGAACCCAAGACAGATGAAATCGATTGTTCACCATCGGAAACGAATAGAGATCATCGAATGGTTCAGTATGTGCGGCGGCGAGGGTGCTACGAAAGCGATCTTGTCCCCCATAGACAGAAGGAGGGAGTGAGTCGAAGGTGGTCCAAGTCTAGTGGCGTGCTGAATGCAGTCCGCTTGACAATAAAAAAAGAAAACGCGATATCACGTCATTTGGATCCAAACACAAAGCGCACGTGCCGTGATGGAAAGGCCATAGGAATCGTCGGTTCTTACACATGGACGTAATCCACTGCAAGATGTAGCCAATGCGCGTGGCAACCACGTCAAAGGATGCGAGACCCGCACGCGCGCATTGTGGTAAACAGATTGCAGCCAACGGACTCATCGCACAAGCGCGATTTAAACTGAGGCGCTGGTATATATTACGCTCTTTTGTTTCTTTTGCCGCGTCCACAACGATGTACATTACATTAGGGTCATTGGACGAGTGGAGAGAGGCTCGCACGATATAATACAATGATCGGTCGCTTGCGAGAGTACTTAGCGGTGGGATGGCGCTGTCGTGTTCGCAGCAGCAGGTGCAGCGGTCGGGTCGGAGGCCGCCGTCACGGCGTCGCAGTTGCACTCGGCGACCGCGATCACAGCCTCGAGGCCAATCGACGCGAGTTTGTAGTTCATGCACAGGTCCGTGGGTCGGCTGACGCAGTTGCGGCCCAACTGGTGCTGCCAGAAACCCGCGAGCAGGCAAAAGTCGGCGCACTTGGCATTCTTCTCGTTCTTATCGTCCTCCCACGGCGTCTCCTTGAACTGGAACTTGTGGTGGTGGCCGTGGTGCGCCGGAACCTCGACGTTCTTGACGTCCGAATCGTCGGCACTCTTGTGCACGTGCACCGTCACGTCACTCGCCAATGTGTGCGTAGGCAGAGCGGCCGCCGCGAGCAGCAGCAGCACAGCCGACGAGAGCGCAAAGGTCTTCATGATAGCGACGGGGTTGGAACAAGGAGAAGGGTGCGCTGCTGGCGGCGAGTTGCGGAATGGAGGAAGCGATTTGATACTCGAGTAGATCAAGGGTGCGAAGCAAGAAGGCTTCAAACAGTAGAACTGCCAGCATACCTGATTTTTCTATTTGCAGCTATACCAGTATATCCGAAATGAAAGACTGCGAAAAGTCAAATAATGTACTGTATTAGTGTAGTCTGGCTAGCACCATAGTGTGGTGGACATGAAAATAGGTGATTGTGACTGTTCACGTCGCCATTTCATAGAGACGGAAGTTTTAATGTGTCTCGATTACTGTGTTAGACAGGTATTCTCACCTGGAAAATAACTTAAACTAGTATTCCTACAAAAATATAACTATGGAAGGGGGACTGCTGGGCAAAGTACCAGTTTCATACAGACGGAGTGGTTCAGCAGCGCTAGTTTGCTGTGATCCATACAGTTGAAGGCCTACGTCCATGTGGGCCACACTATTCAAAGCCTTTGCCATTTCGCGCCATTTTTCTTTTTTTTGTCTTCAAGAAGATCCGAGAATGGAAGAATGGTCCGATGATGCAGCAACTGGGAGAAAGCGCGCTGTATGTATGTCTCTGTTATGTATGCGCTTCTGTATGATTTGTCTGTGTGAGTGGGGGAGCTCCCTGTGTGTGGAGTCTGCCTGTGGATGCGGAAGCGGCTGGCTGCTACTGTGTGCGTATTTGTGGAGATGCGTTCGTGTGTCGAGCCGAAGGACAGAAGCTGCGCGGTGACGAGAGAGCGACGGAGGCGCGCTATGCGAGACGAGAGGGAGAGCCACGAGGGAGCTGCGTGCTGCGACCAACTTGCCGTGGCGGTCTGATGGGCCGCCTGTAACCCTAGACAAATGGGGCGTCTCTCTCTCTGTGGGGGGAGGCGCTCACAAGCAAAACGCCGCATGCGCGCTCTGTTTTGTGCGCAATTCGCAATGGGGAACTGGAGAGGGGTCCCCATGGACGTGTATGTGCGCATGGTGTATGGAGAAGACGCCGAGGGATTTATGCTTTTTGTTTGCTGACCCCTTTCTTTTCCTTTTGCCTCCGGTGTCCTTCTTCCTCTCACTGTCGCCGTGCTCGTCCAAGCGATTGCGTTTGCGGATTGCGCGCAAATACTCACGAAATCCAAACTCAAAAGGAGAAACATAGAAATGCCGGGGTTCCAGTGGCTGCAGCTCTTCGCTCCCATTCATTCGGCTTTGGCGCTCTTCGCTTCTCTCGTCGCTGCGGCTTTCTGGACGGTTTTGGTGCTTGGCGCTTCTCTCTTTATCGCAGAAGCGGCTGGTGTGTTGCTTGCTCATGGGCGTTGATGGCGTTGAATGTGCCGCTCTCCTGTGTATTCACCAGGCAGGCGATATGGATGTGTGTATGAAGCATGTATGCAGATTTTGGATAGAGAGAGTGGCCTTTGCTAGCAGGCAGTGTGGCATGCACGCATGGGAAAGAGAGTCACTGCGTGTTGTGTGTATGCGTGCGTGTGTATATGCGCTCACTATGCACGTGCCAAGGAAGTTTGTGCATATATGCGATATGTATACGTGCGCGTGTGTTTGTGGATCCTGCTGGTTGTCATTCGATCGCCATGATATGGAGGTCACGATGGCAATAAAGGTTCGTCCCTTGTCGGCATGGTGTCCGTAGACGCACTGCGTTATCATGTCATTGTATGCTTTCTTAGTGGCTGTGTTTTGCGGTGTTGTATACGCGCGTGCGCGTGTGCATGACGATGGGAAGAAGAGAGTGGCTCTCTAGTTCGGCGTGTGTATGTGTGCATCATGCATTTGCATTTGTGGGGTTTGCTCTTCTGTTCCGCGCTTTCCTTTTGTCCCCTCCCCAACTACAGAATTCTGTCTGAATGGGCCATTGTACATGTGCAGCGATTCTAGTTGCGTGTTGTGCATATTTGTTCGCGCTTGTGCGCATATTGAGAATGGCGCCAAGTCCATTGCTACATTCTGCATATTCTGCATATTCTGCATATTCTGCATTTTGGGTACATGTTGGAAACCTTGCCATCCAATGTTATAGAATCTTTAATTTGATATTAGTCTATCTATAGGAACTATTGCATCTGCATCTCTTTTCAATTGTTGTATCTGACAAAACGCTAAAATTGATAACGCACGTCTGGATGACAAAGCTGCTTTGCGTGTCATTTTGACAATTGAAATCTCGAGCCAAATGCGGCGTGAACTCGGCGCGCGCGTCACTATTGCGCAGCGAGCGCTTCTCTCGCGCGGCGTGCTGACATACGTGCCGTCGCTCTCTGTAGGTGTCTATGACGTGCTCTTCTCCTATTGGCGTCTACCGCTCTCTGTGCGCCACGCCGTCGCGCAGGAGCTGCCTGTCGTCCACGTCTCGTCGTCATCCATTGGCGCCATTGACTGGGACCGATTCCTACGCTCCATGGAGCGCAACCACCTCCAGGGCATCGCGAACCCGATGGAGACGACGTGGGCACTCGCTTTGCACGCCGAGACCGTCGTCACGCGCCATGCAGCGCTGTGGAGACATGATGAACGCGTCGTCACGCATGGCGAGCACCTTGAGGCACTGGCGGCAGTGCTGCAGGACGCACGAGGCGAGTTTTACATGGCGTTTGTCGTGCTCATTACGGTCCTAGAGCGCGCATTGTACGATGTGTACCACGTCCACCATGATCTCAAGACGGAGAAGAAGAAGAAGAACATGATCCTAAGAGATCTGTTGGCCTCGACGACGCTCGCGCGCGTGCTGCCGAGTGGGTTTCTTCGGCTACTGCAGACGCTGTTCCTGCCGTCAGGACTGAATCTGCGTAACCTCGTCTGGCATGGGTTCATGGTCCCGGCCGAATTCCCAAAGTGTTTCAGCAGCCTCACGCTCGTGCTCATCATGGCATTGGCGCCATACCTCAAGGCTCCTAGCGACGATGGGGCCGAGGCTATGAACGAGGAAGACAAGGCGTTGTTCACGATCGAGAGCTTCAACAACCGGTTCGTGTTCCAAAATGGAGGCGTGCTTCGAGACCACGTCGTTGGTGCCTCTGAATGGATTGAGAAGCTACTTCAGGGCGACTCAGATCTCACGAGTCCATTCATTCCACGAGGACGAGAACGGCTCGTCCGCAAAGCACTCACAGCGCTGATCCACGACGGTGACGAGCTCTGGTTTCTCTTTGCGTTGCTCCCGGTGCTAGAGCACGCCGTGCGCATCCAGTTTCTGGCTTCGAACCAAGTGAAATGGGGCATCTCGAGTGAGTACGGCACGGCGCAACTCGATGCGTACTACTCCACGCTCGACGGTTTTGGTCAGCGCGACAAGCACCAGGTGCTCTTGCACCCGCAGGTGATGCTGGCAGACATGCCCATGGCTGAAGGAGGAGAAGCACCACCAGCGTTGAACCAACTGTACACGACGTTTCCGCCAGCAGCGCTCGCTGTGTGTCTCGATCTCTTCATGATGTCAACGGGGCCAAACCTGCGCGCCAAGCTGTGTCACGGCGAGGCCGATCTCGCGGGGCTACTCCTCCAGTCCAATCCAAAGAAGCCGATCTCAGTCGCCGGTCAACTGGTTCTGCTTGCATGGCACTCGCTTTGTGCAGCGCGTGAAGGCCGCAGTGAGTCCAGACTGCCAACTGCTCTACCACGAGATATCCTCGTGAGCGCGTTCCACCACGAATATACCAGCTCATTCCATCCGTTCCACCAACTGCGTCGAGCTCTCGCTAGCACGTATGCTCGTAGCAAGGGCTTTGCTGCGTTGCGTGCCCACTGGACGACTTTCCGAGTGGAGAAGAAGAACGGCGTGGAAGACATGACGTGGATCGAATTCCCAAACGAACGCGTCGTGGATGTCGCTGATGATGGCGGTGTTCGAAGTGTGTTTGGACTTTTCGAGAAAGCAAGTCGCATTCACGAGTTTCAAGGCTATCTGGAGCTTGCAAACGGCGCGTTTTCGTGGAACTCGATGGCATCAAGCTCTTTGTCGCACGTGAATCCTTCCAAAGCGGCAGCCAAAGGATTTCCTGCAATGTTAGCGCAAGTTTTCAAGAAAGTGGAGGCGGCAGCAACGCAATTATGTCTGCACTTCCTCAATTTCCATGCAGACGGCAAAAGCGCGTTTCTCGCTTTGTTAAACCAAGAAGTAGCTCGAGAAGTGTGCTGCGAAGACTGTAGTAGATGTCTAAAGAACTCGGCCGGAGCGCAAGTTTTGGGGGATCTTCGCACTTCAACTACCACGGAAGACACGAACCTGTTGGCGCTTAGCGATGACGATGGACTGAGCGTGGCTGCGTGTATGCTCGAGATCATCAACTCAGCGCGTCGGTCACTAGAATCTTTCGAGACGCGGTTCCGTCAGCTGCAACTCATGATCGCGGCGGGGGCGGCGCGAACGAACCATCGCCGGTCGTTCGTGACGAGCGTGTTCTTCTTGCCCGTGTTCGAGCGCGTGCAGCTGCTGGCGCTGACGCTCGTGGAGCACCAACTCGTGCACTTGGTAGCACGTGCCAAGTCCTTTTCTCACGAACCTTCCTCGCAAAGTAGCTACTGTCCGCAGAGTCGCGCGTTTGAGGCGCTGCAACGCAAGTTACTTCAGTTCATCACGGCGTTTGAAGGCTGCACAGGCGCCAGTGAGGCTGCGTCCCAGAAAAGCGGCGAGAAAACGCTCCAACTGGCGCTTCAGTTTCTCGATTCCAAGGCCATGGAAAGTCTTCGCTAGATCGAAAGAGAAAGGGGATAAGTGGCTGGCAATATTGGGAGTATGTTTGCTGTATTTTGTACACTACGCAACGCTATTACGACGATCCTGACTTGAAAGGGGAAACAAAACAACGAAAAGCTACACAGTTCAACATGTGATCTGCTGGCTACCTATTGCGCGGACTCGTCTGCGCGTCGGCGCTCCATGGACTTGGCTGCGTGGTGATAGCTGTTGTGTTGGAATACGCCAGTGCTGTGGGGGCTTACGGGAGCATCGTAGCGGCGTCGGCGGCTTCCAGTGGCCACGGACGGGTTGGCGTACGCTCGCGGCACGACGAGCCAGGCGGCGCTCTGCGGTTCGTCAAACTCAGCGTCCTCGTCGTCACTTGGCTCTTCGTTCCACTCGAAGGCATGGTCTTCGTGGTCGTGATGCTCGTCCACGAATCGTGGCGAGGACGAAGATGAGACCGCGCTGGCGTCTACGAGATCCATGCTCGAGCCTCGGCTGCGGCTTCGCCATCGCAGCGAGTGGGATAGAGGAACGATCGTGGCCATACTTTGAGGGAAGGGACGGGGAAAATGGGCTCTTGAGGCTTGGCAAGTGGTTGCTGTAACGCAAATTCGATAATGAGCTGAGCTCAACGAAGGACCCCGCAGCAGTAAAGACAAACTCAGCAGCGGCGCAATTCTTTCGACCAATCTCCAGCATCTGGTGCTGCTGTTGACCAGATGCGCAAGTGGGGCGCGCGTGTTCAAGCCCGATTCCCTGCCAAACGTGGATTTTCCTGCAGCAGGTTGGCAGCTGCGCCAGTTGCGTGCTCGTTTAAATGGGCGAGACAGTGTGAGGATAATTCGGATCGCTTTGGTTTCCTAAAAGGTGAAAGGGTGAATGTGATTTCATGGCTCGGTGTTGTTGAATGGAGCGACGATGCTTTGGACGCCATATAAGCGAACAGATGATCAGCTACGACAGCCAGACACGCCAGCAGCACATGGCGATCGCCAGCCTTGCGCTCGAATCATCTGAGTCCAGCTGGGGCCGTGTCAAAATTGCGCACAGAAAACTCGTGTGAACGGAATAAACTAATCATCTTAGATAGATCGTCATTTTAGTGTTTGCTGTGGATATAACTTATCAACAAGTTGATTGGAGTCTACGAATACTAGTGCTTCTTTATTGCAGGCAGATGATTTCTCTACCAACTACTTCGAAGTATTTGGCAGCTCTCTGGGCGTCAAAAACACGAATAAAATAAAAATACGACACAGCCAAGAGCCTCACAGTGGTGCAACGTTGGGCTCGACGTGCCCCGGCGACTGCAGGGCGTGGAAAGAGGACATCGAGAGCGACGAGACCCTGCTACGGCCGCGATTCGCCGCCACGAGGTTGATCAGACTGGACTCGAACGTCACGCTCTCTTCGGGCATGATGTTGAGCAAGTTGGACTCGAACGTCATCCTTCCTTCGAGGCGGTCGTCGTGCTTGTCAGCCGCCTGTTTCTTCTTGACGTACACTGCGAGGACAATGAGCGCGACGCCGGCGACGCAGCCGCTGGCCGTCAGAATGAGAATGGCCGGCGATGTCTTGTTGGAGCTGCCTGTGGCTTCCACCTTGATCTGTTCCACGACTCGGGGGCCAGTGCTACTTTGCTGCGGCGGTGATGGCGTTTCCATGACCACTGCTTCGGTTGGAGTGGGCACTGTTCTTGGTACCTGAAGCAAGCCAGCTTCGGGGTCGCCTGCAACTTCGGTCGTTGCATTGACGGTAATGGGAGATGGTGATGGACTTGGAGCTACAGTCGTTGGCACTGGCGATGGTTCTGACGATGGTACTGGCGTTGCTTCTTGCGTCTGCTGTTGCTGCTGTGCTGTGGAGGTAGATGCAGAGCCTTGGGTGGTAGCGGGTGATACCTGACTTTGCTGTTGGTCCTTTGGCGACGTAGGGTTACCCGCTTTGATCTGTGACTTCCCCTCAACGCAGTCGGAAGTTGCGAACGACACAGTGTCCTCGGTCACTTGGCCGTTCACGGCGGTGATAGTGATCTTAAGGTTACTTAAGTCAGTCTTGGACTCGCTCTTGCCGTCGAGTAGGAAGTAGTACGCCGAGTCAACCATCGTCGTCTCGCGGTCGTTGACTTTGAGGCTCGCGATGCCCGCGACAAAGTTCGTCGGCTGGATCGCCGTCCAGAACGCGTTGCTGCCTTTCTTGAGGCAGTACTTGATGTTGCTCGTGATCGGGCAGTCGACGAAGCGCCATTTGATCTTCAAGCGATCGCTCGTGAACCCCGTGATGCCCTCAAACACGGTCGGTGCCAGGTCCAGGTCGCCGTACTCGCACCCGGGACACTGGTCCACGATGTGCACGATCTCCGAGCTCACGCTGCCCTTGCACCTCGCGTCCGTACACATCACTTCGGCGCAGCGGCCGCAATTTATCGTCGCATCCCACTGTTTCTCGTTCAGCGCGGCGTACTTGGTGACCGCAGTGTCCGGGTACGCCATAAAGTTACAATTACCATTGTTTGGCTCGCTCAGCGTGTACGTCGTGCCTTCACCTTCAAAGAAGTCCGCTGACGCTCGGACAGCTTGCGTGGCCGCAACAGCAGCAAGCAGTGCACGGAGGAACGCGATACGCTGCATGATGCTCAACTGGGTAAATGCGCAAATGAGACTTTCGTTTGCTACTTGAGACTTTCAATTGCCAAGTGAGACTTGTAACCGATTCTGACGTGGCGGAATGGAAAGTGTATGTCGGAATGAAGAGCTCCGTCCTGTGCGCACCACCCACGAACGCAATGCTGGGACAGTGCGTGCAGCAATCCAAAAACCACCAAGTTGTCGTTGCTATGCACTCGTCGTGGTATCGCAAAGGTCGGAAAGTACGACTGAATGACGGCGCCAAGTCCAGGAACCCTTAAGTTCAGGAGCGGCGGTGCACCAACAGCGTCTATCGACTGTGTGTTAGAGGGTACGACGGCATCTTGCGAAGGATGGTTCGGCGCCACAAAAGGGGACCCACTGCATCTGCTTCCAGATACGCCAGCTGGCTGTGGCGTGCGGCGACAACGACTGAACCGTCGTGGGTGCAACACATGGAGGGGGGTTCACGTGTTTACCTTTGCTGGATTCGCGTGGCAACCCGAACGTGCATGGAACCCGAGTGGAAACATCCTGAGCGCTTCTGGGTAGGCTTGCTGCGGTCAGTCGCATGGGCAAGCTGGACGCAGCGGCAAGTAGTCGATTGATGCGCCGTATGTATCGCGTCGTTCCTTCCATGAATCTGCTTTCTCCATGAACGTAGCTCTTCAGTTCACGACAAAAGTCTCCAGTGCAAAACGACTGGTGCGAGTGATGAGCCAACGCACCGGTTTGTAAAGGTGCACGCACGCTAGGCATCAGGCAGACTAGTATACTTAATGAGTCACTGTGGCCATTTGGAAAGCAACAGCCGCGCGAGCCGCACGAGCTGCGTCCAGTCAAACCGCTTCAACGGCAGGAGCTTGATGCGCAATCGTTGCATGGCCTTGACAGCTACGCCGTCGTGGTCTTTCGAATCCGCCACGCCATCACCTACCTGCTTGCTCTTGGGCGCTTTTTCCGTCTCTTCATTCGGAGAACCGTCACGTGGGCATTGCGCATCAGTGAATTGATGACGGACGCGAGCCATCCGATCGTTTTGGTCTTCGTGTCGTAGCGCCACTTCGATCGCGAGTACCACTGACAACGCGTCGACAGTCAAATCTGACACCACGAGCTTGCGTGCGTGCGGTCATAATCGCCGACGGTGGGTGCATACTTTTGGCATGTTTCAGCGCCTCCTTTTCAAACTAAAACATGTATTTAAGAGGCGTATTTCCTGCTTGCGCAATTGGTTCGGGACTGGACTCACACATAGTAAAACGTTGGACTCCTGCTGCTCATAAAATGGTGGTGGCTCATGATACCCCTACTGGTGGGTGGTGACTTACTTGCTGCTTGCAGGAGCCGCAGGTGCCTACAGCGCGGCGATGTCCGCGTTGACGCGCACGGGCGAGTGGAAGTTGCCGAAGGAGCGCTGCATCGCGGCCTCGTCGCGGTCGTTACGCTTGTCGTCGAGCTTCTTCTTCTTGGAGATCGCGGCGACGACTGCAAGTGCCACGATCGCGACGGCCGCTGCGACCAGCAGCACCATGAGCACGGGGCTCGTGCCATCGGTTCCGGCGTCCGATTTCACGTTGGCTTTGCTCACGCCGTCGTCTGAGCTGCTGGCGCCCTTGGCAACGGAGGACGCAGACGACGAAGTCGGAGTCGGCGTCAACATGGTCACGATGGAACTCGAAGACTGGTCGGGGGCCGACACGGTACCAGCCTCATCAGCAGCATTGGAGTCAAGACCTCGAAAGTCTGTGGACGTGGTGGACGACGTCTGGTTGGTGGTCGCAGTCGTGGTCGATAGTTCGGGCGTGCTGGTGAAACCATCCAACTGGTCTTCGGCATCACTGCCAACCTCCGGCACTGTCGACGGCTCTGGTGTCTGCGCTGCTGCGGTTGGTGTCGGCGTCTGCGTCTGCGTCGGTGCAGCCGTGGTCGTTGCCGGGGCCTGGGTCGCCGGCGCCTGCGTTGCTGGCGCAGCGGTCGTTTGCTGGCCGCCGCTCGATCCGCCCTTGCCCGTCGCGAACTGGAGCTTGCCATCCGTGCACGAGCCGGCGGTGAGCGCCACGGTCTCCTCGACGATCTCACCGCCGACAGACGTGAGCGTTACCTTGACACTGCTCAGATCGGTCTGCACGGCGCCGTTGCCGTTGAGCAGGTAGTAGTAGGCCGAGTCGACCATGGTGGGCGTCTTGCCGTTGATGGCCACGCTCGCGACGCCCGCGACGGTGTTGGCCGGCTGGATGGCCGTCCAGAACGCGTTGCTACCACCCTTGAGGCAGTACTTGATACTGCCCGAGACCGGGCAGTCGACGAAGCGCCACTTGATCTTCTTGCGGCTCGGCGTGCTGCCCGTGAGCTTGGTGAACACGGACGGCGACAGGTCCAGGTCGCCCTGCTTGCACTCGGGACACCGGTCGAGAATGTACACGACGGCCTTGGTGGTCTTGTCGGCGCACGAGTCGTCCGTGCACGACACCTCGGCGCAGCGGCCGCAGTTCTTCATGGCGTTCCACTGCGGGTCGTTGATGGCCGCGTAGTTGTCGCTCGCGGCCGCGGCCGCCGCCATGAAGTTGCAGTTGCCTGCCGACACCTGCCCGAGCGTGTACGTTGTGCCGTCTCCCTCGAAGTACGTGTCGTCGGCCGCGGCGCCCGCGAGTGCCAGCAGAGCGGCCACGAGCCACGCACGAGAATACAGGAACGCCATCTTGGCCATGTGCCTAGCTGTCGCTGTAGTTGTTGGAATGCGCCTATTAATAATAGTGCGTGCGGCCGAAGGGCAAAGAGTTTGAATGCGGGCACCAATTGTCCGACGGACATTTCCATGTTGCACACACAACCAACAGATGGTTTCCGCACGAAAGAAATGACAGACGCGTGGGTGGACTGAACACTTGCAGGCGAGGTCCCACCCAAGTCACCAATAAAAGCAAACGAGGAGTATGTACGATTTCAACATTCGACATTATATACTGTATAAAGTATTTGCTACAACGATTGATGATATACACATATGTCGCAGTTGAAGAGGAAAGGAGGCTGGACGTGGTGCCAGTGACGGCACGTGATGCGTAGCCACCCACTTGACTTGGTACCTGCCGTTCAGTACCTTCGTAATTCGATATCCTGCTCTATCAAATTGCATCTAAATGGAAGGATTGGATACTGCTGAAGCAACAAAAAACCTGCATGATGCGCAAAGTGTTTTGTCGCGAGAATGATGGTGAACCGGCTTGATGTGCCTTCCTTTCTGACGACAGCATGAAAACCACACACTTTTTACCACTCCTCCTGCCTTCAATAATGCGTATTTCAACAAGTAAGTTTTATTAGAATCCACAATGAGTATATAACGTACGTTTAACGGAATTATACAAGTCAGTTGATAATGAAAAGGTTTCTATGGGTGTCCCTCCACTTTGTACCTGTTGCGGCTGTCAACAACCCACTCAACACTCACGCGCTGCATCTGCCGCCTGGTTTGTGTCAGCGTCACTTGATATGCGCACACCTGTTTGCTAGTGTTGCACGAAGCGCTGTAGGTCCACAAACTCTTTCTATTATGGCTTGTTATAACGCGGGGTCGTACAAGTCGGGTCTGTCCATGTGAGCAATCGGCAGCATACATACAATCCAGCATGCGCTTCCTTATTACAATGAACCAAATATCTGTGCTTGCCTCTTTGTTTGCTTCTTTCCCATCCGCGGTTTTGTCCGAACGGTGCGCTTTTATAAAAAAGGATGTTGCGTGCACCTCATTTTGCTCCTGCAGTGTATTAAACAGGTTTCGTTCATGCATTCTACTTGTTGGCAGAGTCACAAGATCAGAACGCCAACAGCCGAGGCTGCTCTTCCACTCGAAACATGCCATTTCTTGCAGCTGTTTGTGTTTTCCGCCAACGGTTTGAGTGCCATGCGGTGCGTCTCTCTATTCCGCTATACCATAGAGATCCTGTATGTTGCTGTTCAGCAAAGCCAACTTCAACGTGCTAGTCATGCGTTACCTGGTCAACAACGAGGCCGACTGGACGCTTCAGTTACAAGTTCACTTCAACAAACAACTCGCATGCATATATAGAAAAAAAAGGACTCGTTAAATGCGCAGCAGCACCGCTCGTCCAAAATGAACACATAGGCTTGCAATCCTTAACAAAGTTGCTCACTTGTCCATTTCACAAATAAAGTGCTCAGTAGCATCATGTGCACTTATTATATGAATATGCCATTGTGGACCCTACACCAACTATCCAAATTTAATAAAACCAGGTACATTCTCCACATGTCTATCAAAACAAGGTAGTCTCATTAACATAATCTAACGGTTACGAACCATCAGCACCGCATTTTGATGCGCACTGGCAGTTGCTGCTAACAATCCCAACAGCAAACACCATGGCGACCAAGATGCACGGCCGCCTGCGCAAGCGCGCCAAGCTCCCGGTCGCCACCTCTGCGGCGGCCCATTCGGTGGCCATGGGCGTACCGACGCTCAATGTCACTGCTGCCGCTGCTGCTTCCGCGCCGCTCCTGTACGCCACACACGCGCTGCAGCAGCTGCCGCAGATCGTGCCCGTGGACTCAGACGTGGCGCTGCTGCAGGACTTTTGCGCGTACCTGGAGCACCGCGTGCTGACCAAGAACCTAGAGCTGCTGCGACGCATGGTGACCGAGTCCCTCGCGCGGCAGGAGCACACGCTCGCGCAGTTCAAGTGCTTCGGCGTCAACCTCGTGGCCGTGCTACCCTTTGCGCTGCCGCAGCCCGACAAGCACGCGCACGCGGCGCGGCTGCTGCGCAAACCCAAGCCACCCATGGTCGACCGCGCATGCGTGTTCGAGTTCCTCTTCGCGCGCGTCGCGACCAAGAACATGAACCTGCTCAAGCAGATGTTCCTCGAGTTCTGCGTCCACGCCGACACGACGATCTCCGAGTTTGTGAAGCTGGGCGTCGCCGCCGTCACCGTCATCCCGTACGAACCAGCGCACTTCCACTATGGAGGAGGGTACATGCCACCCCCGCCGTATGCCATGCCAATGGAGAACCATCAGCATTACCACTATGGAGCTGCTGGTGTCAGAGCTCACTATCCACCGCCAGCAGCTCCGGTCTACCCAGTTTACGTGCCGCGAGAAGCAAAGACACCGGCAGTGCACGAACGCGCCGCTTGCAAGTCGCCCAAGCGCGCCACATTGTCGCCGCCACTCGTCAAGGTACGCTCTGCGAAAGAGGCTGTTAATGAGCGTCCACAAGCCACCAGAGACGTCAAGACGCCGCTCGAAAACAGCAGCCGCAGCGCGATTAGCAAGGCGACGCCCACGTCGTCGCGCACGCAGATCATCCGGAAGCCTGTGCGGTTTTGTAGCGACGACGACGAAGGCGTCAAGACCATCGCTGCCGTGATGCGCAAGCGGAAGAGTACGCAAGAACCTTCGCCTGAGAATAACGATGGACGAGGAGAAGGACACCCCGCAAATGGAGCGCCACTTGCAGCAACGACAGCAGCAACGACGGGATTTTCGACGCCTGCTTCGCGGATGAGCGCGTCAGCCGATGAGCACCACCGTGTAGTATCGCGAAAGAATGCATTGAATAAGATGACGGCACACTCCAACGTAATGCGGAGGAAGAAATCACTCGACGCCAGCGAAGCTAACTATGTGAAGAAGGGTGACGACGACGATGGCGCCACCACTGCGCGCCACACTGCTTCTCCTGCTGCTGTTGCCTCTAAGCCGACGCATCGCGCTGCGTGTGCCAACCTCGCGTCGCGGTCGCTCAAGTTGGAAGTGCTCGAGAAACTGCAGCTCATCGAGGCCCAGCGGCCGTGGCGTCGCGTGTTCCGCGATCTCCCGTTGCCATTTGACGAAGCGCAGGCGCCTGCGCTGGCGGAGAAGTTACAGTTGTTCTGGAAGATCCATGGCCGCGCTGTGTGGGAACGCAACTTTTGGGCGCCACTGCTCAAGGACACGCACCGCGAGCAGAGCCACCAGCGCAAGGGGCGACAGCGGCTCGCGCAGATGATGTTCGAGACGATCATCCACGACGTGTACACGTCGTTCGGCGCCGACGTGTTTGTGAAACTGGACGCGGCGCGGCACCCCGGGTGGTGGTACCGACGCCCGATTCTCGACGTGCTTGCGTACCATGTGCTCGTGGGCGACGCGCAGTGCTGGCGCTTTGTGGACACGCAGGCGTTCGAGCGTTTCCCGGACTGCGGCATGAAGCTGCCGCTCAAGAGCCCCAACTACGGCGTCGTACGCCACTCGCACAGCAAGCGCGTGAGCAGCGCCATGTGGGCCACGAACGCGTCGTTCGTGGCGCAGATTCTGCGGGACATGGAGACGGTCAAGCAAGCCTCAAGAAAGGAAGCCAAGGCTGACGAAAATGATGAAAATGGCGATGCCGATGCCAGTGCCCATGCTACGAAAGCGGAATACGATGATGATGAAGAAGAACTGCTAAGCATGCTGCTTGATTAGCTTGTGACTTGGCTGTGGCTCATGGTTAGTGAATACGTCGCAGCCATGGACATGCAAGTCGAAACAAAACGAAAGAACAAAAAATCTATGGAAAGAAAGGAAGGTTGGCATGGTGGATCGCAAATGTATCGAGACCCGGCATGAGAGCCAAGAAAAGTGACTGAGTGAGCGAGACAATGGACGCGTTTCCAGCACTCACGCGTGCCAAGCAGCGCTTCCTCGCAAGGCAGCAGCAAACCGCAACGCAACCGACAGCTTTGCTGGAACGGGCCGCAGTGGAACATGGCGCTAGTAAGAGAAAGCGGCTGCTGGGGACCGTTGCTACGGCAGCAATGGAGCCATCGCCAACGCTGCTGCTGCTAATGCAGCATCTCTGCATTGATCTGGACGACGATGTAGCGTCGCTCACCGCTGTTGTCGATAGCATCGACTCGTCGATTCGCCGTGACCACCAGGAGCTCTCAGCGGATCTTGAGACGCTCACGACGCGGTTCCTGGACGGGAATCATCCTATGAAGCTTGTGTCAGAATCTCTACCAGCAGCCACCAGCCGACGTGTTGCCAACACTGTCACATGTTCGATCATGAAGAAGAAGAAAAAGCCAAAGTGCGTTGTTGTCCGCCATGCGCCTTCGTTATTACCCCGGCCGCGTTCCCGTTTGATACCAAAGCAAAGGCACATGAGTCGTGTGGCGCTCTTGGCGCTGCAAGCCGTGCACGCGCACGTAATCCAGCACCATTTCCGTCGCTACCTGTACACGCGCTTGTATCGTCGAGGGGGAAAGCAGCAGTTCGCATTGGCGTGTGCAATGCGTAAACGCAGCGTGCTGCTGCGCGCATGGCGTCGCTGGCGCCAATTCTGCCACCAGCGCATGCGCAGACGGCGTCGGCTCTTGAAGCAAAGCGAGCGCTTACGCGGCGATAATGGGACGCAACGCAGTGTCGAGATCGCGCAGCAAGTGCTCCAGAGCGACGGCAAGTACGTGTTCGCAAAGCGTTTCCACGAGACCCAGTTGCTCTGCCGAGCCTTCAGCGCATGGCTCGTGCACACAGTGGAACTAGACAAAGCTGACAAAGCTGACAATCAAGACTATGACGACAGCGTACATCGCTGGTATTCAATATGAGTGCGTGGCTGTGGTGGTTTCCATTGCGAGTCCGAAATGCCTCGACGCGTTACAGTTGAGTCCTGGCGAAAGGTTGCGGAGCGGCTGGCGGCCTTCGTGGCCTCACATTTTTAGCTGCAGGCGCTCTCTCTATCAGTCTCCAATCGATTCTTCTCTGGCTGCGATTCTGATAGAAGCGTGCGCCATGTCCTCAGATGGTGATGACGACGTGAGCAATGGACGACGAAGCAATGGCCACAGCAGTTGCAGTAGCGTCGTGTCTTCGGACGAGGCGTACGGCATCGTGGCGCGCACGGGCTTCACGCGCATGTACGTACTCTCGTATTCGTCCGTGTCACCGCTAGAAGACCAATCATCGTGTCACGATGACGAAGAAGATGAAGAGCAGAGTCTGCAAAATGAAGAACGAAAGCAGTTCCAGCTGATCTACGAAAGCGGGAGCCACTGTTTTCATGGCACGATCGCGCTTCCCGAGTCAGTGCAGTCGCGGTACGATGGCGTCCAGAGAGAACGCAAAGGCAAGGAAAGCAAGCAGCATGACGATGATGAGTACCATCAGGACGCAATGCGCGTTGTGGACATCGCCGACCTGCCCGTGCTGCTCCCGTATTTCCAGGCGCAGCACGATGCATTAAATTCGGTCGACGACACCATGGAGTTTCGACGTGGCGTGCGCGACGTGCTCGACCAGATGCACGAAGCCGGCGCGTTTCTCGTCGAAGAGCTCGCAAAGGAGAAAGTCGTCACACGCATCGCAGACGCGGCCAAGGAGCTCCAGTGGATCGCGTCGTCTAGTAGTAAGGACAACCCCTCAACTTTCTTTGAGTTGCAGACCCACCCAGGAGCGAATGACGACCTGGAGACCATGGGCGTCGTGCTCATCGTGATGAAGCTCGTCGTGCGCGACGTGCTCTTGGATGTGATCTACTGGCGCGACTCGTACTTTGTGACGCTGCGCGATCCGCACGAGAGCGTCAATGGCAAGGAGCTCGCGCTCATTGACACGTTTATACCCAACGGTAAGGAGCTACTCGCGTATCTTTACTCAGTATTCCGTGTACGCTGGCCCAACAGCTTGTGTACTTGTGGCAACGATAGTGGCGTGCGTGGGGCCATGCTTCACCGTACGAAGCTACAGGTACTTCGCGCTTGCACCAGTGCTACATTGCGTTCTTGACTTCACCAGCCATTTCTTGTTTGCGAGTGTCTAGTGACGAGGATATCAAGAAACTGGTGCTGTGGGGCACGCTGCCAGCCTCAGCGTCTACGACAATGCCGTCAATGGCCAGCAGCAGCCAGCACCATGCAGCTGTGAAGATTCTCGATGCGAGTGACACGCAGTTGTACTGCCTGCTGGCAATGCAGCGAGGATGGAAAGTAGCGGCAAGTCGGAAGAGGAGGGCGAAGAAGACAATTCGGGACGACGAACGCGAAGAAGAGCAGCTCGTGGTGTTCCAATTCAACGAATACGTGTACCAGGGTAACCTCTGGCTGTGTCCAATGCGTCTGGACGATCTCGCAAAGTTGTCGACCCACGTGTTCCCGCAGCTGCGGTTGCAGAGCCATTCGCTCGCGTTCTACGGCGAGACTCAGGATCTCCCGCGCGCCGGTGACGAGGATGAAAACGACGAATTGACCCGAAAGCTGGGCCAATTCCGAGGCATTCGCATGCGCTTTGACGCCATCGCGACGACGCTGCGCACACTGCTGCTCGAGTCGCAAGCGTGGATCGAGCAGTTTCTCGCTGAAGTTGACTCGATCGCTGCCGCGGACGCCAAGCGTGGCCCCAGTTACGATAGCAGTGGTCAGCGACCTCAGTCTGCGTCTTCCGAGTGGCTCGCACGTCACTTGAAAGCGTGGCTCGAGGTGGACGACGGCACCGAAGCATTCTTCGAGCTCGAACTCGGCCGATCCACGAAGGCGTCTCTGTTTGGCGACGTTAGAGAAGGAGATGACGCACCAGTGGAGCTCCTCTTGTGGCAAGGTGTCGTGCACGCCGCACTTTTGGTGGTTGTGTATCGACGAGGCAGTTTTTACATGGTGCTGCGAGATACCTCGAGTGAGGGCGACGTGGGACCACAGCAAGATGCAACCGAGTTGTTTGCCGCGTTGCCACCACTGGGCAGCAAGGGACGAGGCTACTTGGTGCGCAAGTTTTCTGACACGGGCACTGGGCCATCGTCGCTGGAGCAGCAGCAACCCGCATGGCTAGCTGGCGCCAAGCTGTTGCTGTGGCAGACGAGCGCGAGTCTCGCGCGCGAAGAGCTCGCAGAATGGCGCATGGAGGCAGCTTCAAAGTCCGCTCCGTGTGCCGACTGGTTCGACACCACGGAAGAGAAAGAAAGAGATGAAGAGCAGACTAAGGAATGCGGCGTGCATGCCGATGATGCAAAAGTGACGCCTGCCGTCACGTCCGCACACACGATCCGAGAAGCGCAGCGTACCGACGAGAAAGTTGTGGAGAGCAAATCGGTGCCAACAGCCGACAAAGTGAGTCGCCGTCACCATATCCCGCGTTTATCTGCACTGCCCAGTCATGCCGTGGCGACGACGACTGCGCCCTGGAACCTCCGGACTGGTCGACCAATTTAACGTCATGGCGCAGCAACGAGCTCAGATGCATGAAGTGAGCAGGTCCAGTCTCGACGCACCACCACTACACGTTTCCTTAATACTTTAGTATCACGAATACACGTCACTGCTACCTACCTACTTGTGGTCTGCTACTCGTTCGAATGGTGGCGGGGAAACTTGCCACTCGGTTTGATTAGCAGTGTCGGCAGCGTGGCGACGAACTGCAGCGCGTGGATCATGAGCGCGTCCTGCGTCAGGACCTGGTCGAGCGAGAGCCCCGAGGCGGCTGCCAGGATCGCATTGATCTCCTGCACGGGCTTGGCGACGTCGCACTCCTGGAGGTACTCGCGCAGCGAGCGGATCGAGATCATGGTACTCGTTGCCGCTGATACCGATGACAAAGTAGCGGTATTGGTATCAGGCACTGTGTCTGGTGGTACTCCTACTTCTGCTGGTGATACTTCGGAGTTGACGCCGGTGTTTCCAATTCCCAGGAGCTTTTGCTGGAGCTGGTGCTGCAAATGCTGTCGGTATGCGAGCACGTCGTCGAGGTGCTGCGCGCGGAGGCACTCGGCAAACTGGCATCGCGCTGCCGTTGCTCGTCCGCCGTTTCCACCAGCTCTGGCTCGCTTGGCGTCGTTCCCTTTCGGCAACAGCAGCAAGGCCGCGTAGTCGACTTGCGGCTGGCCACGCTGGTCGATCAGGAGTGAGCGCGTCAATGCGGTCAGCGCTGTGTCAGTTTTCCACGGGAACACGTGCCGCAGCAACTGGATCACGTCGGCCAACGGGACCCGACCTGGTACCACGGGAAGTATCGAATCGCGTCCGCCACCACCACTTCCACCAGGCGCATTACGCTCCTTGTCGAGACCTGCGAGCGCGTCGTGTACTGCGTGGAGCTCTCGGACTTGATCCGCCCGCACGTCTTCGGGGAGCTCTTGTTGTAGAATCAGCAGAAACAAGCGGCACTCGCTCGATTTGGCGCTAAAGCGCTCGAGCGCCGCGAGGATGTTGTACGCGGCCTCGATTGCATCGGCCTTGGAGCTACACATCCGGTTCAGCATCATCCAGAACACGCGCGCAAGCGGCACTGAGTGGTTATTGCTGCTGCTACTTCGGGCTGACCCACAAACGCCAGTGTTGCTAGGACCATTGGAACTGCTCGTACTAGTCCTGACTCCGAAGTGCACGCGCTTGGCTTTCTCCAACTCGTCCTTTTGCTGCCAGACGCGCGCAAGGATCGTCTCGAGCTTCCGTTGCGGGTACCAGAGATTGCGCACGACGCCGTCGCAGCGCAAGTACTCGGGGACGTCGTCGCCCAGGCCTCTGCCCGGGAAAAAATCGTCGGCAGCCTTTGGTACCAGCAGCCGCGGCGCGTGGACGAGGTCGTGCTGCTCTTCTGGCTCCGTCAGGAACGTCGCGCCATGACCACTGGCAACCGGTGACCCGCTGCTAGTTTGCAGCTGCGTGATGACCCAGCGCGTGAGCTGCTCACTGGCCTCGGCGTACTCGCTCAGCGTCGCTGAGGCTGCAGAGGTTGAAGTAGCAGCTGGTACCTGCTCTGATACTAAATTTGCTGTTGCTGTCGTCGACTTCCTCAGCATCGTCATGAGCTCATTGAACGTCACGTGGACGCCCATTTCGTCCAGAACTCGGACAAATATGTGGTTCAGTGCAGTCTGGTGCGCTAATTGCTGCAGTAACTGCGTCATCATGGACGCGTTCGCTTCCGTTTTCAGCGCATGCTGCAGCGACGCGTGCGCGTCCTGCAACTCGCGCGTGAGCATCGCGATCGTCGCCTTGTCGGCCGTGACGTGGACACCGCCGACTTTCTCCTCGAGCGACGCGATGGTCTTCTTGAGCTCAGCGATCTCGTCGCATGCGTGGTGGTACTTGTTCGTGACCTGCTGCGGTGCCATCGTGTCCTCGCGCGCGCGGTCGTGGACGTGGCGCAGCGTGTCGTCGTGGCGCTTGATGCCGTTCACGAGCGAGTTGTTAGAGCGCTGTACCACGTCGCTACGGATCTCGAGTGTCTCAATCTGCGTTCTCAGTGCTGCGAGCTGCTCATTGTCGCGTGCGTGCTGTGCTGCGCTCGCGCCGAGCTTTGCCTGCGTTGCCTTGAGCTGAGAACGCAGAGCCTGGACCCGGAGTTTTGTCTCAGCGTTGTGAGCGCTGATCTCATGGAGACACTGCGTTTGAAGCGTCTGCAATTCCGCGTGCAGCTTGGGGATTTGGAGGCATTGCGAACGCAACTCGCGGATCACGCGCTCGTACTCGTCCTGGATCTGCACGAGCACCGGCGCGTACACGGTGAACGATGCGATGACGCGCGCAAACACATCTCGAAAGATCTGAAGCCGCTGCAAACAGCAACTCATACTGCTTTGAGGTCTGGAACTGCTGCTACTGTTGCCATCTTGGAGTCGCTCGGTTGTCTTTGCGAGTTCCGCGAGCTCGCTCACGACAAACGCCTGGAGTTCCTGAAGCAGCAGCGGTTTGGTTTTGCTCTCATCGAGGAGCGATTGGCGTGCTGCGGCTTGGCGCTTTCGCGGCGAGATCGGACTGGGTGCGCTGCTAAACACATCGCTGTGGTGGATGCGAAGGATCTGCGGCGCGTGCTTGTCTGGGGATAAACTGGCGCTGCTGGTGGCTGCAAACGAGCGTGTGGACGTGGTCACTCGGCTACTCAGCGGCCACGGATCGACCTGTGCCACGGGGTACTCGGGCATCAGCGGATGATAGAATGGAGCTCCTCGGTCGCCACCATCGTCGTCGGGTTCGCTGCTACTGCTCGGTCGAGCCGCAAGCCTACGTGTTGTGCCTTTGTGTTCGCTTCGTGGCGAGAGCGGCGGCAACGTCGGTGGAGTCTGCACGTGAAGGTGTCCATCTCTAGGAGACGACGGAGCAGATCTGTGGGCCTTTGGACTGCGACTCGCAAGTGCCAGTGGCTGAGGAGCATGCGGCGTTGCCGAGAGCTCCATCGTTGTGGGAGTTTAACGCGCCAATGTGTGTCTGTGTGTCCAGTCGTTTCGCGTTTTGCGAATTCCCGATTAAGACATGCAAGTGTTCGCATTCACAAGTTAAACTAGCAAACACGCAGTGCGGGCGTGCGTGTTGTCCACATCGGCACAAGCCAGTCGAGGCCATAAAGCTACTACCCAAAAATGGGGAATGCGCTCGCGATGCAGCCGAGCCAGATCATCATCCAAGAAGACGACCCACTGCTGCGGGTTCGTGATGGTTTGGAATATTTGCCTGCTTTCTCTGTTGAAAGGCGCTAACAGCTTCGTTGTTTCTCGTGTTCCTCCTTCGTAGGACTATAAGAAAGGTTCGTAAACATGCGAACATCTTCTACGTGTGAGTCTCCTAAAGTGCACTCACAGACTCGCAAATTTATGTACTTCTTTTGCTACTCGTGTTAGCGTCGGTGAACGATTACTATGCGGCCAAAGACAAATTCGACACGCTGCAGGCGACGGTCGGTGACAAGATGACAGTCGCGAGCGACGAGTTTGACGAGATCTTTTCGCTCATCTGCCAGGACCCGAGCGAGCACTTCGAGCTCTTTGACTGCTGGGAGATCGGCAAAGTACGGCGATTTTACTTGTTTCTTCTTCGTACGTGTAGCTGCTTACACATGTGCGTTGCCTGGCGGATCAATTAGGTGGACGTGATGGAGGTGTTTGCGGTCGTGATCGTATACTGCAAGGCGCCGATCGAGACCAAGATCCCGCTGCTCTTTGACCTGTGCGTATCGTTATGTCCATGCAAGCCAGCGTAGGCCAGTCACGCTCTGCACTTTGTTTTGTAGCTTTGACTTTGATCACTCGCACGAGATCTCGCAGTACGAGCTCGTGCTGCTGATGCTGTGCACGACACGCGGACTCTGCAAAGCCGTGGGGCTCGACCGTCCGGGCACGGATGAGCTCGAGGAGCTTGCGAACCTTGCCTTCGGGTCGATCGATCGCGACCGCAGCGGCGCGATCTCGCTGCACGAGTTCTCGGACTGGGCGCTGCACGAGCCGAATTTGCTGTTGTACCTCAAGCGGTTTGCGTCGACGCGACTGATCTATGAGAACCAGCTCCAGCACGACACGCTGCTCAAGCAACTGTGCGACTCGTTCGTGCAATTTGCGATCCAAGTCGAGCACCTAACGCTTGAGGGGAGCGAGACGTCGTCGCCGCCTCAGTTGTCGTTCTTAGCATCCTCGTCCCAGAAACAGCAGCAGCAGCTTGCGTGCTCCACGGGCACATGCAAAGAAGTGATCAGGCGCCACTGTCCACACACGGAAGAGCGCGAAGCCGAGTACCTCGTCCACGCCATGCAGACGACCATGGCGCAGCGCAGCGGTGCTGTGCCAGACGCGCTGATGCTACCCCAGATGGTCACGATGGACGTATTTTGCCTCATCGCGGCGTCCTACGTGGCGTTCATCGTGGCCGACGAGGACAAGGAGCACATGCTCAACCTGGACGAGCTCAAGATCCTGCTCTGGCTGATCCGCGGCAAGGAGCCGCTGCCGTCGATTGTCGACAGCTACATGAAGTCGCTCGACTGGGACCACAACGGCATGCTCAGCGCGCTCGAGTGGGTCACGTTCGCGATCGAGAACGATTCGCGCACAGGCACCTTGTCGTTCCCGACGCAGGTCCAACTGCTGTTCACGAACGCGGATCGCAACGGCGACGCGATGCTCACGCTCCAGGAGCTGTGCAATGGCCTCAAGCCCATGGTGCTCCAGAGCATGCTTACCGAGGCTCAGCAGCGTCAGCACCAGACGCAGCAAAAAGACGAGGTTCGCGAGGCCGCGAACGCCAAAGTGGCGTCGCTGGCGCTCGAGAAGCAGCTCCAGACTCACGGCGACACGATCCACGGCCTCATCACGGGGCTCGCGAACGAGCTCATGCTCGCGCTCGACAAGAACCAGTCGCACCGCATCGAGTGGTACGAGTTCCGCCAGCAACTCGACTACCTCGAGATCCGCGTCTCGCAGATGAAGCGCTACATCCAGGACTTTGTGCTCCTCTAAGAACAAATGCAGTGGAATGAGGTTGGTATATTATATACTCTGGGTAGATATACTGGAAAAAATGAAGAGAAATATGTAATGGGACACTTTAGAAACAGTTAGAAAGCGCCTCGAGTCCGATGAGAAAAGCAAATGAATATATATTAAAAAAAACCCTGCGAGCGTCGTGCAAAGCGCTTGTGTGTTTGTCGTTTCGTTTCCTCATCGTATCTTCGGCCTTGAAATCCGTTCCTGCGTGCTTTGTTTTGTTTGTGTCTTTGTCAGTGTTGAATCACATGTTCGTTCTCGTTTGCTTACGCCCAGATCTTGAGCAGCGTGTCCCAGCTTCCTGTGCACAGCGCCTGGCCCGTAGGGTTGACGCCGAGACACGAGACGCGATTCTCGTGGCCCGCGAGCTGGTAGATGTGCTGTCCCGTGGAGCTGAGCACATCCCAGCAATAGCAGTTGTAGTCGTCGTAGCCGGCAAAGAGGAAGCGTCCCGACTTGGAGAACGACACGGACGTGATGCCGCAAAGGATCTTGTCATTGCTGAAGTTGTTGAGCTCGCCGTAGGCGCGCAGGTCGAAGAGGCGGCACGACGAGTCGTCCGAGCCCGTGCCGAGCGCGTTGCCGCTGGGGAAGAAGTCGACCGAGTTGATGTCGGACTCGTGGCCGTGGAACGTGTGCGTGGTCTTGCCCGTGCGGATGTCCCAGACCTTGGCCGTCGAGTCACACGAGCCCGAGATGAACATGCTCGGGTTGTGCGGGTTGATGCTCACGGACATGACGTCCCCGGCGTGCTCGCGGAATGTGGTCTTGACTTCGCCCGACTCGACGTCCCAGAGGATGCAGTTGGAGTCGCCCGAGCTCGTGACGATGCTCGTTTCGTCGATGAAGCGGCAGCATGAGAGGTAGCCATCGTGGGCCGCGAGCTCTTTGGTGGCGCGCATAACCTGCGCCTGCGAAAGGTGGAAGATGGAGCAGAGGTTGTCGAGCCCGCCACACGCGACCATGTTGCGCTGCTTCTGCTCAAAGGCGCACGTCATGACCCAGGACGAGCGCAGCGGGATGGCCTGGATCTTGTTGGTGGACTGCGCGTTCCAGACGATGAGCTTGCCATCCTGCGACGCCGACACGAGGCTCGAGCTGTCACCGCCCCACTGCATGGCGTAGATCTTGCCGAAGTGGCCCTTGAGCAGGCGGCGACACTTAGGCGCCGCGGGGATCGTCTTGGCGCCGCTCGCGCCCGCGGTCTTGAAGCCGCCGTCCGACTTGGCCTCGCGCGTCTTCTCGATCTTGTCCTTGAGCTGCTCGCATTTCTTCTTGAGCTCCGCCGCGTCCACCATGCTTAGTTGCTTTGCTGAGTGCGATTATACAATAGCCCTTCCTGGTAGGTCACTGTGACGCAAAAAAAAAAAAAGTGAGTAAGCATGCGAGCGAGCAATCGCATAGCGGCATGATTGCAATAAGGGAGTGAGTATGCGAACGATCAATCACAACTGAATGCATACGCACACAAGTTCGTAACCAAACAGCACATGACGCACAACGCCATCCACACACACAAACACAGACCACTACCACAGCCTTTAAACGCACGTGACTACACCCGCCAACAAGACGAGGCGCTTACCAACACAGACACAAGCATACATCCGCAACAAGCACAGCGCACGCTGTGCTTTCACATGCATAAGGGCGGCTATCTCACCTTCCGGAGTTCCAACTGCGCGTGCTGCTGCTGCTGCGTGGGGCGTTCTGAGCGTTGCTGCGGCGGCTGCGCATGTGTTGCGACGTTTGGGCAACGCTCTAGTTTCCGTTTTTACTTCCTTTCTGGAGTGTGTGTGTGTATTTTTATCTTTTTGGTAAGTTACATGGTAAATTTTCGTAAACTATGGGAAAGTTACTAGAGAAATGACGTTTTCTGGTATATTATAGTTTTTTGGAAAGGAAAAGAAAAAAAAGAAATAGAAGAAAATCCAAAGTGCAGAATAATTACTTTTCCAAAAAAATCGAAACGACTGCAAGAAAACCAGTTGATACCAGTATTGCACCGGTATTTACCTATTGATTGTACCCATTCCACACATCGCCTACTTCAACATGCTATTTGCTCGCAAACGAATGGCCACCAAATAGCTGGAGCTTATATGCAAAAAGCGCATCTTTCCATTCGAGTGTCAACTTTAACATCACATACACGTGCAACCAATCACGGAATACACACAGATAACGACGACAACAACAGCTTCCAAAGATCCCCGGACACGTAGCTCCACGCTCACCCACTCTGCTGGTTCTTACCGCTGAAACCAGCTCGACAGGCGCATATTTCTTCTCAACGCGAAGCCTCTCGACCGCGTCGCCACTGCGGCTGGCGACTGCGCCGATGATGCGTACGAAGTGGATGAGAACCCGCGAACAGATCTCAGAGGCGTGCTTAATGGAGTAGCGTCCGACTGATTTGATGAACCAGGAGACGAAATCGCCGTAGTTTGCATGTGGAAGGCTGCGAACGAAGGTTGCGACGCGATCTCATGCAGTTGGAGCTCCATCGCACTGGATTGCGTGGCGCGGTACACACAGCAAGCACAGAAGAGTGCGCTTTTCTGAGAGATCGTTGGCGACGAGGAACTGGACGACAAGAAGCTGAGCTTCTTTGGTACTCGACACTGCGAGCAGAGATAACGCTGGCAGGTCTGACACTGCTTCTTCGAGTGTAAGCTTCCTCTCAGGCTTTTCCAACACGCCTCGCACGAGTTTATACTTTGGCTCTCTCGTTGCCGTGATGACTTAGCGCTTTGAAGCTCCCATGCGAGCTTCTTCATGTGCGCACAGTGAGTTACCTCCCGCATGGACAAGACGGACCTGGCTGCCGATGCCATTGCCGAGCTCATTGAGACATCTCCCAGAGGATTGAGAAATCCGTTCATGAACAGCTCGACAACGCCATCGCTTTTCTGTTGGAACAAGCAGCACATGGAGATCTTGGCGCGAACGATGTTCATCTCGTAGAGCTCTCGGATCTGAGGAACGGTTATGGAGTGGATCACGTGGTACCCAATGCGCTCGCCGTTAGCGTCCGTTGTGATGCCCGTGGCTTCGACGAACACAAAATCGCGGTGGCGTACGAGAGATCGGATGATGCCATTATGGCGCTTGACGCACCACTTCACGGCGAGAGTGCGCATCGGATCGGTGACTGAAGGCTGTGTCACGGTCGCCAAGACCTGCGAGTCTACGACGTCGTCATTGATATACGAGGCCTGGATGCGCGCCATCTGTGGCGTGTGGTTCAAGAGGCCGTACAGGATATCGTTCACTTCGCCTGGAACACTGCCGACTGCCATCATCATCGGCAACCCGGGAGATTCGTTGGCGTGATGAAGTTGATTTGACTCACTGCGTTGCTGGCGCTGCACTTCCTGGAATCGGCTGCGCTCCTTGTAAACGCGAACGCTGTCTCGGTGCTTGAGCAATCGCCAGCGCACACTATCGACATAGTACTGTTCCTGTTGTGATAAGTGTGCATCGTATCCCTGCTGCATGTAGCTCATTGAGCTGCGCATGTCGACACCTCGGTCAATGGCTGCAAGCGCTGCCTCCTGCACGTGTCGTTGCGTATCGTACTGCGCGAGTGTGCTTTGCACCACTGATTCGCACACATCATACAGCATGTCTTGATCGTGCTTGGAGAAGTGGACGCGTGGAAACAGGTTGCTCGGCAGCGGGAACTTCATAGTTATTGCTATTGCTGATCGTCTCTTGGTGTCTCGGTGGCAAATTCAACAATGAGGCAAACCGAAAGCACGAACCCAAGGCTGAAGCCATGGTGTGTGTGCAGTTCACTTCAACTCGCGTCAGGAGAGCCGCTTCACGCGCTGGGACAAGCGACACCGGACTCTTTGGACGATAAAGGCTCAGGTGGATACGTTAGTGGAACAACGAGCCAGCCAGTTATTCAGGTTGTCTTGTCATGGATGCAGTTAATCAAGGATGGGTGACTGACTAAGCGAGCGAAAGTGGGAATTGCTGAGTCAGTTTGGCAGCTGGTGGCACAGAACCAGGCCATGGATGCGGACGAGGAACAAAGAAAGAGGCCTCTGTACCCATATCTCACAACTGACTGCACCTCGTTGCCGGATCTTCAGTCCAGATTCTGACCAAGCAAGAGCCATTTCGTTACACACACACATTCAAGTCACCGAGCGTAGCCTTCGTGGTCATTACCGCACGAATGCAGCATGTCTCTCAAAGATATGAGGGATATGCTCGAGATACGACATCCAGAGAAGTAACTGAAGCTGCCTCATTACCTCTTGCCATCTCAGATGACAATAACATGGTGAGACTGGATTCTACATCAGGCCTTTAACCCAGACCAACAACGAACTTGTTCTCAAAACGATCAGGTTTCCTCTTCCTCGATGCGTACAGTTGCTATATCTACCGCCAATGTGCCAAGTGCAGATTTCTGAATTTGGGAGGGAGCAAACCACAACGACAGTAGAAACAGGATGACTAGTTGGCAATGGGAGGCAAGAAAGAATACAAATTTATTTTCATGGAATACAAAAGACTTGATTGACACGGCGAAGAGATGCAGACCCCATGCACACATTGCAGCGCGAAAATGCTAACGTGTACTGGCGCCAAAGCAAACACGAATACAGCTCCGACGGATTACTGTCGCTTGCCATCCTACGCTTCCCACTTCGTTCGCGGAAAGTCCAGGGATAGCGAAGCCGCGTGTTGCCTACGCCACGGAATGTGGGAGGGTTCGAGTCGGCATGATCGCGGATGGCGTCGTCGAGAAACCGGCAGACATGATCGCAGGTACCGTGGCCGTGGTATGGTCATTACAACAGTAGGGTGTCAACTGGCGGTTGTCATTCGAGGGACTACCGTTCTCCAAGAGACTGATCGATGACGCAGAGTGGGCCGACGAGATGGACTGCGTCGAGTTCCAGATCGAGCCGCCACCGTCACTGTCTTGGTACAGCAGACCACCCATGCTGTTTTCGTGGACTTCGTCGATCGCGATCGCCAGTGCGCTGGTCTGGTTGGCTGTGTACAGGCAGCGCGTGCAGAAGATCATGCCTTTCTTCATGACGCCGCGTTCAAATGGTGACAGAAAGTTCAGTTTCTTTTTCACGCGGCAGCGTGAACACACTGTGCCCAAGCAGATGCGACAGGATTTCTTGACCCCGAAGGCCCACATGAACGAGCGCTCGCACACACTGCACACCTCACGTTGACGCACCCGCACGGTCGACGACGTATTGTTGAGCAGCCAGTTGAGCTTCTTCATTTGCGCACAGCGAATGTTCTTCCACGACTGCAGCACTGCAGCAGAGGTGCAGCCGACCGCGACACTCGATGGAACACCGCCACACGGATCCACGAAGGACTTGACAAACAGCTCGACGTCGCCAGGGTGACGCTCTGGGTACAGCGCACATGTCGACAGGTTCGCGCGCACAATGCTCAACTCATGAAGCTCGCGGATCCCTGGGACGTCGACCGAGTGCTGGATGTGGTAGCCAATGCGTTGGCCCGTGCTGGTAATCGCTATTCCCGTCGACTCGAGGTACACAAAGTCTCGGAAGCGCACGAGCGGACCCATGACGATTGGTCGGCCTTTCACATGCCACTTGAGCGTCAGCGACCGCATTGGGTCCTGCTTGGTGGGCTTGATGATCGCCGCGAGCACGTTGCAGTCGACCATGCGGTCATCAAGGTATGACGACTTGGTGCACATGAGCTCTTGGGTGTTGTTGATCACGCCGTACATGACGTCGTCGAGCTCGCCATTGAGACTACCCACAGCCATGACGAGCGGCAGTGAGCTTTGCTCACCGTCTTCCTTGGCCGAGTCATCGTGACGTTCCTTGTACACCGTGACGTTCTCGCGCCGCGCAGCCTTGCGCCAGCGGGTCTTGTCGACAGTTTCCTTCTGGTTTTCAATAAAGTCGCGGTACTGCTGCAAGATCTCTTCAATGAGCACGCCCGAGAGGTTCTTGAGCGCCTGCGCGTCGTCCTTGGACAGAATGACTTGTGGGAAAATGTTCCCAGGCAGTGGGAATTTCATGGCGTTGCTTCGGAAATGTGCTGGAAGTTGGAGATTAGCGCGTGAGGACGCAGATTTGAGAGTGACCCCTTCAAGACGATAGATTTTTCTCGTGGACGCAGACGACTCAGCCAGTCTGGTCGACAGGCAGAATTTCACCCACCAGACAGTTTGACGGAACGGCGAACTACTTGTGTAGCATGGGCTGCTGAACCAAGGACGCTCCGCTAGTTCGTTAAGCGGGAGCTGGCATCATCCCGAGTCTGGAATCTGAGTGGTCGATCCTCTCTGCCTACATAACCTCGCCTGGTGTGAGATGGACTGTACCAGCAGCAGCTGCGAACCCATCCCCGTCTATGACACCAAAGCGAAGCCATTTTCTAGTGGACGCTCGACGGGAGAAGGTCAGACGCTGTATAGCCAGAGCACATACTGTACTGCATGAACAGCGGCAGCCGATGCTTTACACGACTCAGTCAGAGAGGCGATATGTTGAAGCATCCCCTCCCAGCGCTCGTCTGATCACAATAGCCCAAGGTACAGTAGGCGCATACGAGTTGAAGGCTTCTTTCGATCGACGATGATGGCACCAGCATTAGTTTATGTATTAACGCAAGACAACACGCCTCAATAAAATAGAATTAAGATCACGCCAGCAGCACCACGAAGAAGACGGAATTGCCTTGTGCCTGACATGGGATTTGGGTTCGAGCACTTACTCTTGTCTGTCGTGGCTCTTTTACTGGGCACCAGGGCAGACAGGCACTTGACTCTATCCCACAAACTTGAAGCTTACACGTCCATTTGGTGTCGTTGTACCCATACTCTCTCTTTGCTACTGTTGGGTACGAAACTCACTACCGCACGCGAATTGCGTAACCAAAATGCCATTCCTTTGACTACAGTCAATGCATGCGGTATGTACGAACGAAGAAGATGATGGTTCTGTCCGATTCAGAACCGCATACCGGAGTGAGAGGCGGAACAACAGCGATACCAGGAAGCGGTCATCTTGGATCATGAATTCGTCATTTTCCATTTTTCCAAGGTAGATAGCAATACAACCAACGCAAAAAGACAACACACACTCAGCCACCACTGCCTCCACATTCTCATGTGCCGGCCTTCCACACGCTACTCACTACACTACTCGTCATGCTGGTTCGACCGCTAAATGCGCGCCCGCTGTGGCCGCTCTCGCTCTCGTCTTGGTCCGTGTCATTGCTCTGCTTACTCTCGCGTTCGAGCGCGTCGTCCTCGGCAAAGCTGCGTGAACTGACATGCGCGGCCGTGACGGCACACTGGGTACAGAACAGCATATTCGCCTGGCTGCACACCTTCTCGCGGTCCGCGCGCAAAAACACCACCTTGTACACGCGACACCGAGAGCATACGCGGAGATGGCAAATGCGGCAATGCTTCTCTTTCCTCGACGTCGAAGTTGACGGCGTTGACGCCATCATGAGCGACGCCATGCGACTGCCGGCGCGTTCGTGGCAACGAGCGCACGTGTTGGCACTTGACGCTGCCAATGACGACGATGTTGATGATGACGACAGTGACCAACTTTCCAGTGACGATGAGGCAGATGAAGAACTACTACTGGATGCATACGACATGGTGCTCGCGCTGGTCATGCTCGGTAACCGGGCAGCGAGGCTGCTTTGCACTATCCGCGTCAGTTTCTTCATCTCAGCACAGTGCACATTCTTCCACACGGAGATGCACACTTCGGCAGCCGTGGCCGCGACCAAGCGGATTGGAGAGCCCTCGGCGTGCGCAACCAATCCTCGAATGTATACTTCGACGGTGTTTGCGTCCCGTTGCCGGAACAAATGGCAAAACGAAATTTTAGCCCGAAGAATGTTAAATTCTTCAAGCTCCCGGATTCCTGGGATGTCCACTGAATGCCGCAGATAATACCCAATACGCTCGCCATTGGGCGATACGGCGAACCCGATAGACTCGATATACACGGTGTCTCCTCGGCGCAAGACTGTGCCAACAAGGAATGGGTGGCCTTTTACGGTCCACTTGATGCTGAGCTCTCGGAACGGAGACTCAGGGGTCGGTTGGATGATTGATGCGAGCACGGCCCAGTCGACAAACCCGTCGTCGACATACGCCGACTTGAGCATCATGTCCTCGGTCGTCGGATTCAAGGCTCCGTACATGACGTCGTCGAGGTTACCGGGCATTGTACCAAACGTGAGCATGGCCAGCATGCCGTCCGTCGCGTCGTCGTGGTCGGCTTGATTATTCGCATCACGTCTGTATGCTCGGCGCTCTCGATACACGCGCAGGTCGTCCCGGTGCTTCACTGATTTCCAGCGGCTCTGGTTGACGACGCTGTTGTGCTTTGTGAGGTGCTCGAGGTACTGCGTCACGGTTTTCTTGACAAAGATCTCAGCGATGGCCTCAAGCGCTTCCTCGTCGTCTTCCGAGAGTGTAACGGGCGGAAACGTGTCCGCCGGCAGCGGGAACTTCATGGTGCAATTGGAGCGGTTTGACGCGCCTCTCACAACACAAAAACACGAATGCTTCCCTTTGGCGTGACGAGCTTCGGCTCACGTAGAGGAGAGACGACGCGATCTGTTCTCGCTGGCGATGGCTTACACTCCAAAGAGGCGTTTACTGTGTGGACTGGGCGAAGCGACAGGAGTTAAAATGACCCATCCCGCACGCCGCGACTTTCTACAACGGCCGACGCTCTATTTTAACTCAAACATGCGCCGCAAAGATCAGACGAAACCGGGTAGGAGTTGATACCCTGTGGAAAACAGATTCGAGAGAGAGAGAGAGAGAAAATAGCGAAACTGATGGTCATGTCTCTACTACAAGGTGCGAGGGTTTGCTTGCTTGGAATCAATTCAAACGAGGACCTTCAAATCGATCCCTCGCAACGATACTCAGCATTTACAGCTTCTGATGAGATGAGTGCATTCTATACTATATAGCTAGATATATTCTTTGTTCGTGATCTCCTGTTTTGAGAGAGTTAGTAAAATATGCTTTCGTTCAACAAACTCACCTATGTACATCATCCACATGTCGCTTCAGATCCTGACGCCCAATCTCTGTGTCGACAGATTGTCATTGAATAATACACTCCCCATAACAAGGCATCTGATCCTCTCTTGAGAGTGCCACACTCATGACGAACGTCCACATCTGTTGGTCGCTCGAATCTTACTGGGTGTTCGCTCTCAGATGGTCTGTAGCAACCACGACAGCTCATGCCCGAGCACTAAACTTCTCGTCCTATGCGGCACCACTCTCTAGACCCATTGCCACGCTTGCAAACTGCAACGCTGTCATTGGTACGTGCTGTCTTGAGAACACGGTGGTTTTGTTGTTGACAGTTTGTCGGTCGCGAGCCAGTCACGTAGTTAATACATAGAGTTAGGTGGATAAAGAGGCTAGCTCTTCAACCAACATTCACTGTATACGGCTGGAAGTGTACTTTATTTCTGTCTCCATGAATCCTCAGCATATGCATATCAGTGGGTTGATTTGCATCACGGATAACGCTGCTAAACGGATGTATTTCATTACAATAACATATTACTTTGGGGGATGTTGGTTGTTCCCAGTGGCAATGACCACGAAAGTGTGGTGAATTGCCACACTCTACTGGGCGAGTTCACACATCGCAACCACCTTTCTTGTCGAATGTACCACAAAGAGAGCAGTAGGCTCACAAGCGAGGGGAAACACTAAAAGATGTCCACCAATGTCGACGATTCATAAATATGTTACGGGAGACGCAGTGTTGGTGAAAGCCAACACATCCTGTTGAAGGAAGTCTTACCATTGTTCCTATGTTGTTGTAAACACAAAAAAAGGTTGATTGAACTCATTCCAGTTGCTGGCATGTTCAAATCCTGACGCATCTTCGGTTTGTCATTGAGAGTTTACACGAACCTCTCGATAAGCATGAAATTGGCACGGAATGTCCTACTTTTGATCTGATTTTATGTTTTATTTCCAGGTAAAGCACAATAGTTGTAAAATACCGTAATTTATTGTTATGTTTCGCAGAGTTTAGAGATCAACAGCTTCAAATGTTGACTCGATACTACTCGTTATACTGGATCGACGGTAAACTGCACGGTCGTCACGGCTGCTGCTATTGGCGTCCGCGTCGGCACTCTGCTTGTTCCTGCGTTTGAGCGCGTCCTCTATGGCAAAGCTCCCTGAGTTGGCATTCGCGACCGTGGCCACACACTTGGTGCAGAACGCCGCATTTTCCTGACGAAGCTCTTTGGCGCGGGTTGTGCGCGAAAACAGAACTTTGTACACGCGGCACCGGGAACATATTCGAAGGTGGCAGACGCGGCAGTGTTTCTCCTTGCTTGACGTTGAAGATGAAGACGGTATGAGTGACGCCATGTGACCGCCGATACGATCGTAACAACGTGCACATGTGCTGGCACTTGACGCCGCCGCCGAGGATGATGACGGCGAGTTTTCCAAAGATGCCGCCGACGAAGAGCTGCTGCTTGATGCATAGGACAAGGCACTCGTACTCGTCACATTGGGTGACCAAGTGCGGCTGCCATCCACGACCCGCGCGAGTTTCTTCATCTCGGCGCAATGCGCATTCTTCCGCACGGACATTGACACTTGGGCAGACGTAGCTGCGACCAAAGAGATTGGAGCGCCGTTGTCGCGCACGAGACCGCCACGAACGTACACCTCGACCATGTTCGCGGCACGCTGTCGAAATAAATGACAAAAAGAGATTCGAACGCGCTGGGTGTTGTACTCTGTGAGCTCGTGGAAACCCGGAATCTCAACTGAGTGCTGTAAATGGTACCCAATACGCTCGCCATTGGGCGATACGGCGAACCCGATAGACTCGATATACACAGTATCTCTTGGGCGTACGACTGTACCGATGAGGAACGGATGACCTTTTATTGCCCACTTGATGCTGAGCTCTCGGAACGGAGACTCAGGGGTCGGTTGGATGATTGATGCGAGCACGGCCCAGTCGACAAACCCGTCGTCGACATACGCCGACTTGAGCATCATGTCCTCGGTCGTCGGATTCAAGGCTCCGTACATGACGTCGTCGAGGTTGCCTGGAACTGTGCCAAACGTGAGCATGGCCAGCATGCCGTCCGTCGCGTCGTCGTGGTCGGCTTGATTATTCGCATCACGTCTGTACGCTTGCCGCTCGTGATATGCACGCAGGCCGTCCCGGTGCTTCACTTGTTTCCAACGGGTCTCATCGACGACACCGTGATGCGTCGTGAGGTGCTCGAGGTACTGCGACATAGTTTTCTTGACAAAGATCTCGGCGATGGCCTCAAGCGCTTCCTCGTCGTCTTCTGAGAGCGTAACGGGAGGTAGTGCGTTCGGTGGCAGCGGGAACTTCATGGCGCTGTTTGCTGCGCTCCACGCAGCATAAATCAGGAATGTGCTTTACTGACTTGAGAGAGAGAGACGATGGATGCACTTTCTTCTATTTTCTAACGGCCCGTTTAGCGTCCTTCTTCTCTCTTGCTTCACTTAAAATCTCTGATTACCATTACCCCCTTCTGGATTTTCTGTGTAAACATGATGATTGTAGAAGAGCGAAACGGCAGCAAGTAAACAGGGCACGCACAAGATCCGCGGCTGTCTTCGATGGATGACGCGCTATGGTTGCACGTGGAAGTTGATATGCATGGGTACCCTGCATAGGATAAACTGTTTCAAGAAAGTGTGCACGCACCGAGATGACAGGAATCAATGAGATCGTTACAAGCGACTTATAACGCGAATGCTTTTGTTTATCTAGCGTCAAGTCCAGCTACATTTTATAAATGCGAGTATCATACGTCGCAAACCTTGAATCGGATACGAGTATAGTTACTATAGCGGACAGCGAACGAACGAGTATGTGTCGAACTATTTGACTCAACCAAACATGAGCTACTGTTGCAGTTCTGGTGTCACTGCGAAAGAACGAGCTCGGCCAGGCAAGCAAGAAGAGCATGTATCTTTGGCTTTATAAACGCCTTTACTATCATAAATTTCGAAATTGCTGCAGAGGATTTGCGTATTTCTGATCATGCTGCACGACTTCACCATGCAAATCACGCAGGCACTGAACCCAAGACCGCCCCAACGTTGTCGTTCGATCGCCAGAGCGGATACATTCGAACCCCTCTCTTGCACCAGAGCATCCGTTCAGTTCTACAGTACTTCGAAGTAATGTCCCTTTCGTGAGAACAGTGCCGAATGGTCAGATACCTGACTGGCTGATAGGCAAACGCAAGTCGACAGGCGCATGAGTGAGTCAGGGGGAGGAGGGTACTGGACAATCGCCGTTTCGCAGTTTCGCAGTTTCGCCGTTTTCGCCACAAGGGTGGCTAAAGTAGTAAATCAAGGGGGTAACAATAAAAGCTACCAGTAAAAAAAACGGCAAATGGCAATTCATAAAAAGAAACTTTTACTATTCGTAAAAAGACTTTTGCCGTGTGTAAAAACGTACAATAGAAGTGCCTACGGCAGATCGCAAACTGTTTGAAAATTGAAATCCACCTAGGCTCGCGCCTATCACGTAGGCTGCGCTGGGTTCGTTGCAGCGCAGTGCCAAGCTGCACGCGTAGTGTACCAGCGTACGACTAGTCCGTCGCCATGGGTTACCCTCCATGTCCAGAGATTGTACACTTCAAGCTCTACAAGCGAATCCCAACAAAAAGTTGCAAGCTGAACGTGTGTGCCTACTGCCAGACTGCCCGCCAGGCCAATCCAGACAGCACCGACATGCCAGACAAGATCTCGTACAGCAGAGAGAGCTTTGAAAGGCATCTTTGGCGACGATTACGGTTTCTCGCAAGAAAGGTTAAGTGGCCTACGCGCTTGGTCAGTAAGCATTGCGTCTTTATTGGGAAACCTACAGATACATATCATTTTCTGCAGTACACATAGTGAACACAATGCAGTAAAGCCGATTTCATTTTCTTTTGTTTCAATGTCCTCAAAGACATAGCACTCATGCAATGCTATACGTCGTCGCTGGCTACATGCTGCTGCTGGCTGTACGTCATCGCTGCCATCAGAGCGCACCAAGATACACACCATTGCTGGCTACACTTGACTACTGGCTGCATGCCATCGCTGGCGAAGCTCTGTTGCTGACCTCTGGCCATGGTTGCTGGGCTGCTCAAACATTATACCGTAGTACTCAACCGCGTTTTGAGCGTGTTTGTGAGGTAGAGCGATGCAATGTTCGCTTCGCCCGTGGAGATGTGGAGCGCAAAGCCCGTTGGCACCTTGTAGGTGGTGTCCTCATAGTGGACGCGACCTGCGGCTGCCCCTTGCACGCTACAGCGCTGTGAATATCACAAAGTTCAACACATTTTTTGTTATGCCCTGTACAGTACTTGAGGGTAACAACGAAACCCTCGGCAATGTTTTTAAAACGCCGGTTTTGCCACGGCGTTATTTACTTCTGTTCTGGGTGCAGGGGATCCAGTCATCTTGTCAGTCAGTGTGCATCTGTGAATGCTGTGGCCAGCAAGCGCGCGTGTCGCTGGCATATAGAGCAGGATGCCGGTCTCAACACGCATGCAAGTATGCGCATGTCCACTAAGTTTTTGAGAGAATGGAGTGCTTTATTTGGTTGCACTGAGCACTACAAGGTGCGAACGATGGGATAAAACAACCAAATACATTGCACAGGTCATTAATGGAGTCTACTGTAGACCTTCACTGGGAGCTCCTACATCCATAACGATTATATGAAACGCTACTATTTTGTTTTGACTCAACACAAACAAACAAACATGCTCACGCGTTTAGTGCATCTGCGAACCGTACAAAGATTGCTCCGTGGACACCAACGACGAGTTAGAATCTTTGCTCAAGCGATTGCTTATGATTGAAAAATCCGAAAAGCTCATGTCTGGGTCCAAAATATCGGACGTCGCGATGTGGGCCGCTGGGAGCTGGTTTGCGCGTTGAATGCAACTGATGCAGAACGTCGCCTTGCGTTGCATGACTTCGTCCGAGTACTTGGTCGTGAAGTACATCGTGTGAGTCACGCTGCACTTGGAGCAGAGACGGTCGAGGCAGATACGACACGTCGTGTCCTTTCCTGATGATGACTTCATGCGACTCAGCCCCGTCGGCTTCAAGCTTCTAGTGCACACGCCACATCCGGACGATTGCGACTGCGTAGCTGTGCTCGAGGACCGGTCCGTCCGCGTCAGCCATGCGAGCTTCTTCATTTGCGCGCATTGCACGTTCTTCCAGAGAGAAACTGACACTTCGGCCGACGTCAACGCCGCGAGACTCGCAGGTGCATCTCCCATGGGGCAGATCAGGCCGCGCACAAACACTTCGACGACGTTCTCCTTGCGCTGACGAAACAAATGGCAGAATGAGATCTTCGCGCGCACGATGTTGAGGTCAATGAGCTCCCGGATCTCGGGCAACTCGATCGAGTGCTGCAAATGGTACCCGATGCGCTCGCCTTTGTTGGGCGACGTCGTCACGCCAATCGATTCGATGTACACCGTGTCCCGGGTGCGCAGCACCGTGGCGACCAAGAACGGATGTCTTTTGATCGTCCACTTGATACTGAGTTCTCGAAACGGATCATCGGGCGTCGGTTTGATGATGGATGCGAGCACGGCCCAGTCACAGAAGCCGTCTTCGACGTAAGCCGACTTGAGTTTCATGGCATCGGTCGTCGGGTTCAGGGCTCCATACATGACATCATCGAGATTGCCCTGGATCGTGCCGACCGTGAGCATCAGCGGCATCGTCTGCGAGACGCCTTTGATCGGTGCGTCGCCGTTGTGCCCAATGTCATCCGCCTGCGGCACGGCCATGGCGCTGCGCTCGCGATACACGCGTACGTCTTCGCGCTGCTTAATCTTTTTCCAGCGCTTCATGTCCACGACACCGCCGTCGACTTCGATGTGCTCGTAGTATTGCTTGATCGTATCTTGGACGAAGAAGTCCGCGACGCCCTGGAGTGCAGCAGAGTCGTCTGGCGTGAGGTTCAACGCCGGGAACGTGTTCGGAGGCAACGGGAACTTCATTGTGGATTAGCGTCGGTGGGACTGGGATGCCCGGCGCTGGGCGATTTCCGAAATGACCAACAGGACTCTTGGTGTCACCCCCCCCCCCCCCCCAGTGAGCACATAAGAGCGGTGGTAGTCAACGAGTGCGAGGGAATCCCAACAACGGAGCGAAAAAGGGGATCTGCAGCATCTGGTGCAGTACGTCAGACAACCCGTCGCCACGCTGACTGAGTGACAGATGGAATGTGGACATAGCTGATCCGTCCGTAATGGCGATCGACATGCAGACAGACAGTCCAGTGGTCGCAGGACAGAAAGGGAAAAATGTCAATACGTGTTTGAATTTTGAACTTAATGGCAGCGTGCGAAATCATGCGTCAAAAGGTGTATGAAATTGAAAATAATGGTACTACGTATATGATCCTCTAACCTCTCCATTGTTTGCGGATTTGTGAAGGGTGGATGGGTGGGTGGGTTAAGCGCCAAACCTGATCATCTTACTTTACACGTCTGACGCTCTATAATCAATCTGCGGGTAAAGAGGTTCCTAAAATGATTATAAAGGTCTGTTACAGCAGAATACGAACCAGCTTGACCATGTGGCCAACGCGTACCCTGAATGAACGCTAGTATGCGTCCCAGAACACATTCATACACATACTGTCATTAAGCTCAAAATTCATGCACGTATTGGCATTTTCCCGGGAAGAAAGTGGAATTCAAATCGTGACGCGTGATCCTGGCACACAGGACCACCGATTGGCTCTATAATTACTTCGTTGTGCTCTTTCGTCTCAAAGAGGATCCCTTCGCATTCCCCAAGAGCTCCACTGACTTGTTTGATTATGGGGAATGGCAGTATGCATTTGCGAATATCATAGTGGACAACTGTGCATATAGTAATGGCGCGTCGGGAAACCGAGAGCAGAGATGGATCACGGGAACGCCGCGTGGCTCCTGCCATCAACTTTCGACTGTACCACGAATTGCCCCCCACATACACACTCACTTTGCATGCCCATCATTCGTGAGTCTCGAGTCTCGAGTCTCGAATGCCGTCGTCACGGATCAGATCGTGGAGGAAAAGGCCACAAAAGGATGCTTTATGGACCTTCCCTATTACGCTCATCTTAACGTTAGAAAGGAACCCATGACAATTCATATACGAGAGCAAGTTGTAAGCTACTCGAAGCAGCGGATACTTGTGGATTTTGCTTGGTTTTGTTTTAAATTTATGGGGATACATTTGCATTTCATCAGTAGTCTAGTTTATGTATTAGACCGAGTACACTCCAAAATGCATTACCGTTGCAAAAACTTTACACTGTGGAAATGGTGCTTGGTGGCCGTCTATCACGATGCAGTGAAGCTCCTCGCCTCATTCGTTTGTCACAGGTTACTGGGGAGTCGTGCTCGCTGGTATTAACCACTGCTTCGCCTCTGTCCGTATGCAGTCTCTGATCAGCAAATCCGATCGATGACCAAAATGTCAGTATACGTCCCTTTCACGGCAAGGTAAGGTAAGGTCTCTCAGTGTGTGTGCATTTTGCTCCTTGGTTGCTTTTGTAAACGTGTGATTTCGATGTATAGTAAGCAAGAGGCGCTCGCGTCTTCGCGCTCATGCCACTACAGTGCTACGAATCATTCATCTCAGCCTGTGATCGCGCATCTTAGACCGCATTCAACCCCACGTTGGGGGCCATTGTTGATTCGAGCCCCCAGGACTGCTGGCAACGATGAGCATTTGTGAGCGGTGTGCGGAGGCTGATTTTGAGATCCACCCTACTTTCCTCGCGAAGCAATCGTGCGAGCAGCATGCTGCTCCGATTCGCACCATCTGGCAGCCACCCAACTCTTCGACCGCCTCATTAAACGCGCCAGTAAAGTCACGACATACGTTTTCTCCAAATTATGGAGAGCAGTGATACAGTATGCGCAAGTTCGTGAAGCTGCGTCAAGGATTCATCCGTGCAGCAATATTTGAGTGTTGTCAACTCAGTTTGTCTCATTTGATGAGCAGACCTTCCATCAGCAATCTGAATGCTATTAACTGTTGCTGAACTGTCAGTGCAGCAATGCTCCATTACATTCAAGAGAGTGTATCGAGCTGTCTAACAAAGTTGTACCCCTTCTATGCGACACTGCACTTGCTCTGTGTACAAGGTCCTCAAGTCAGCGACTCAAGGTCCGAAGTCATGTCAACGCGAAGCAACTGCATGACCCAGTTGGTCACGACGTCACGATTCGTCTGGTCTGTATACACAGCCATCGAATGAGCTCTCGGTCACTCTGCAAGTTGCATGCAACAGTTGCGCTTATCCATACTTTCGGTAGCGTCAGGGCATATGGAAGAAATCTTCCTGCTGAAGGTGATCTGTAGCCGGCCATTGCCACCCCTTGTGGGACAACCTCTCACCCACTTGTAAGCAGATTGAACCGGTAGCTGACATGTTGAAGGATAAGACCTCATTCCAGAACCGAAACGATCCCAGACCGCTCAATGGGACTCTTGTAGCTCACAACCTATCTGGACCCTTTCTTTGACAGATCTGAACGATCATCAATTGTAAATAGCATATTGTAGCTGGGGAGCGCTCGCTTTTATTACACAGCAACTCTTCCATCCATGTATCTGGTTCCGCGCTTGGCTTCATAAAGTGATGCGATTTCCCCGGGCCAGGGGGAGCTGGTTCGGTGATATTGCGACTAGACCGAATTGGCAGGCGCGCACTCCTGGTGTGGGCAGCAAGTATGGCGTATGGTCAAGCATCTACCACAAACAACACTGCAGAATATTGGGGTCTGATAAACGGATTGTGGTACGCGAAGGCGCATCAGTGTCAGCCGCTTCACGTTGTTGGAGACAGTGCGATGATTATTCGTCAACAACAGCTCCACTATCCTCCAAAAAACCGTCGTTTGGCGTCCATGTACCACTGGCCCAAAAGGCTAGCGGATACCATGGCAATCCGATCTTGGTCTCATCACTACCGATCTTTCAACAAAATGGCAGATAAAGCAGCCAACCATGCCATGGACTCGTCCGTTTCGGCGTAGTATCGGTTTCCGACTGATCGCCGAGAAGGAGCAGAGCTCGCAAGCTTAATGGTAGGTGACACCCAACATTGGTTCGACAACCACCCGACCGCGAGTGGCGTCGACCGACTGTCTCGCCACGACCAAATGGCCGTGGCGAGACCTTTTATGCGTTTGATGTGCTAGATCGTCATGGAATGACGATCACCTTTTTACCCTATGTCGAAACTACTCTATAGTGTAGCTCAGGGAATGGATATTGTCGTTCGCCACGCGTAACATAATATACCTTACTCTCTCTATAAAGTGATGCGATTTGTTTGGTTTCGAGGTATAGTGCAAGCGCTGTCGCCTTTCCATTCACGTGCAGCTGCTATGCTAGCAGATCTAGGCTGTTCCGAAGCCATCTTTGTCACGAGCCATGGTTGTAGGGGGACTGGTTCTCGAAGTAATTGCACGGTGCTTTGGTACGGACTGTCAGGCAAGATCTGTGATTGTGCTCTCTTTTGAATTTTGCCACGGTACGCCTTGTTGGTACGCTGGCGAGCATTCATGATCTCGATGGACAAGATGAAGCACCACACAAAGGCTCAACGCGGCTCAATGGCGTTCTTGCAGGCAATACTACGTAGAGTGCTCTTTGACCCGTTGAGCTCGTCATTATTCGTCTCAGCTGCTCGAGAGCAATCACTAACGAACGACAAATTAAAAGTAAACATATGCCATTGGTCCACTTGAGCGCCTGTTATTGAACCTTATGTGCCTCTCCATTTTTTTCGGCTAGTCTTGCCTGACAATGAGCGTGTCACCAAGAGCCGCGTTTCCAATCGCATGGATGTGCACACCTTGCTTTACACAATCTCAGCAATGAGAACACCTGCTTGCCCAATTGCTCACTTGCTCTTGGAAGATGGGAAGCCATGCCTGTGGTAATCGTAACTCATGCAGTTATCTCGTTGAAGAAGATGGACGCACTTGGTTGGTGGGAACTACAATGCGGCGTGTCCATCACACTGTATCCAAGTTTCGTTTTGTCAAAGTGTTGCGTCAGTGACCATCATTCCTGTGAGCTCTCGAATGTGTGCGTGCTGCGATCTCCAAACGCTGTCATCTTCAAAGCGATTCACAAGTAAATGGCGCTACAGTGCGTACAACGAGGACCGTTTTGTCAGCAATGCCTGTCATGCCATTTTGCATTCAGAGTGCATCCGAGTCCGAAGAGAACCAACCGGAAGAAGCACTTGATCAGCAACATGCATTCTTCATGGAATGCATGTGCATGTACACACACTCAGCGTCCGAACGGTTGGTTCACCTTCAAAATGGGGAGGGGGGGGGGCGCATCAAAATGGGAATGGGGGCATACAACACATCATGAACAAAGATGGCAAGCACTGCGTAGACGATAATACAGAGCGCTATCTCGCAGTATTATTCGCAGCAAAACGAGGACGGGGTCAAGCGTGCCGCTTTCAACAAAATAGTATTCGCGTTGAAGCATGCAACCCAGAATTCGGACCCCACAGCACTCATCTTCCTTCGAGACCTGCTTGAACAAGCGGCAACCAGCTGTTACAACGCAAAGTTCGACCACTCGAGTGACATCGCAAAAATCAAGGGCGTCAGGCTTACCACGAGTTGTGTTACGCAAAACTACGATACATTACGACACTTACATCACATTCATTGGGCACAGTGACTACGACGACAATAGTTTTTTTCTCACTTCAGCTGATCGTGTTGGACTCTAAAGCGATCTACCGCATCCACAAGGCCCACACCTTATGCTACGTAATGGAAGCTTTCGGGATAGCCACATTGTGGGGGCAAGATGATATATGGCGTACTGTTACCGCGTTGCAGCATTTGGGAGTCGTGTAGCAAGCGGTCCGACACGTCGGCATTCAGCTTGCGCAGATCTCGCACCACGACGTCAAGAAATAGTTTCTCAACGCGATTGAGGTGCAGGGAAGTTTGCGGTGACTTCATGACTTGTTGCCCAGCGTGTTAAACACATCGTGTATCGTCGAATGCTGCGCGTCGCGCTGCTCGAACTCGCATAGCGTCGCGAGCTTCTCTATCACTGCATTCAGGAACTTCAAGCGAGATCTTGGCAGTCCTTGCCCTTGGCTGGGCGGTGTTGTTGCAACGGGCTGCGCTTTCTCCGTCTTGGATTGCTAGGAACGCATCGTAGTGGCTATAGGAACTTTCCTTTTGTATTAACTGCAACATCGAACGTCTGGATGTTCAGGCGCATAGAATAAAAAGATTGATGCCAGATTGTGATTGATAGCATTGGACTTTTGTGTAAGGGATGGAACTTGATCTTCGGCGATTATGCTGGGATAACTAGCAGAGTACCGAAAACACTGCTAGAGCAGGATTATTTCGTGCGTAGCCTTGTCGAAATTATACCGGTATCTAAGACCAGCGTCAGCATTAGATGCACTGATGCATGCAGACTGAATGCTCGCGATGCGTTGACCATGATGCGTACAGACTTGCTGCATGATAGCGCGCTTTACAAATAATGATGCGTCCAAACAAGTAGGGTGTTGAGGGCATGATGCGTTTAGACTCGGATGGTTGTCGATATTGAGAACTCTAGATTAGTGAAAAAGCACAGAATTTGTATGAAGTTTAGTCAGATGGAAAGCAAGAGAGTAACTCAGCGATCCGAGCCCTAGCAAGCCGCAATACTTTCTCCTGCGCTTGGTTATATACTGTTATACGAAGATGAGACGCAATATAACTCAGTTCGGCTGTTCCTTGCCGAAAAGCGAATATTATGCTGGGGCAACAAGCACTCGTTCCAGAATGATGGTTGTTGCAATAGTAAAACGCATATTCGGATAAGGAATGATGGTTACAACTGACTTACCAAATAGTCAGCAAAGGCACGACGATGGAGCACAAGACCAGATGAGCAGCGCTTTTCTTGGCAGTGAATTGCGCAATTTCTTTCTTACCTGACACAGGTGTGCTCGCTGAGCAGTAGCAATGGACCGTTCGCCTCCAACCGACTTACAAGTATCCTATTAGCACGGAGTTGTCGATAACGTGTGCTTTTGTTGACTTTGCTGAGCAGCTGCGATGAAATGGCCGATCACAAGAGAGCTTGAGGAGCGTGGTCTGCGCCAGCCGCGAACAAGAACGCCATCGGACCTCGTGGTGCGTTGTCTTATCCTTTGAGAACAAGAAGGTGCAGCAGGGTAGCATCAAGGTTTACCGTGAGAAAGCCGACAACGAGCTGGTCAACATATTACCAAGGCCGACTATTGTAGTCATTTGTGACACAATATATATATGAACTTGAAGTGTACTGAGCTGGTCAGCATGCGTAACGAGATCCTTGCGATCATGGATGAACGCTTGATCCCAAACTCGAATGTGCCCGAGAGCACGATGTTCTACTACGAGATGAAAAAATGATTACCATCGCGACTTGCCCCACGCTCAAGTCGAGGATACGCATAAGTGATCGGCTGCCAGTGAGCTTGAGGCGTGTACGCAGGCGACACGGCGGAGCATGCTCTACTATGAGTTGCACAAGAACGCTCTCTGGTACGATTGCCGAGTTAGACGACTCGTGCCACGACTTATAAAAGCGTTGTTACTCTACAATTACTTCGTGGCAACGTGGTGCTGCGGATGTCAGCTCCGGATCCAGAAGCATGGGAAGTTGTCAGTTGCGTACAGTCGTATGGCGAGCGGACAGGCGCGTAGGCGCCATGTTGCTGCTCGTATTATCCCTCGAACTGCTCGGATATCACCAAATGTAGTGGCTGCCGGTCATGCACAACCTAAGCCCGCAGAGCGCTGCCAATGGACTCTAGAAATCAAATGTTGACGCTACACGAGTTGCGCCCGAGAGCGGACGCTTGTAATAAGCTTGCAGGCCGAGACATGAATCTTCGCACTGGTCAATCATCATGCTGCCAGCAGCAGCAAGCAGACCCATCGGAGCGGCGTGCAGGAGGAATCTCGCGGCCCAAAGGAGCGGCGGCTTCCCCATCGAAATAGTGTGCCAGTTCATCACCGTTGACTGCCGCTCTCCGTCAAAAAGTACATTTGGTGGCTTCTTAGGGATATATCAACTATCACAGGAGAAGGTTGTCTTACTAAACCTTCTTTAATGAATACATGAAAAACATTAATAAGTAAGAATTAAATCTAAAAAGACATCTTCATTGGAGGCTATCAAGTGGCCAGTCCAACGTTGTACACTCGCTCATCAGCGCATCCGTCAGGTTGTTCGAGGCACTCAAAAGGGCGATCTCCTCCAATAACCCCTTCCAATGTATCCATAGCGATGCTCTAGCATTGGTAAACAATTCAAGATCCGATACAAAGGGCATCTTGCTTTTTCCCATGCTCTTAACCCCCTAAAATGCCTTTTTTTGGCGCAGATGGCGCAAGCATCCATTCCTGTGCCCGATCTCCTAACGCGTGCACAAGATGATGTGCGCTGTCCGCCCACTGGTGATCCGCCCTCTGGCGTTGACCGGGATGCCGCACTGTAGAAATGGCCCTGTAAATCGCACGTCCACGCCCCCCCTGACGCCTGCCTGCCTCGTTTGCGCTATGCGTTCGGGATAAAAAGGCTGCCAAGAGTGTAGTTTTCCTCCCCTCGGCGTGAGTGCCTGCCTCCCCGCGTGCACCTGCACTTTACAGCGTGTGTCTCGTCATTCCGCAATTCGCCACTGAACAAGCAGCCACGTAGCGTTTGTGAGTTTGTTATACACGCCGTCCGCTTCTCTCTTTCTCTCTTTCCCTTGCAACATGCCGAGTGCTGTGGTGACGGACCGCCGCCGCGCGACGACCACGGACCTGGGGCAGAAGGTGGCGCAGCGCACGTCCAGCGGCGAGCAGACGGTCGCGTCGTCCAGGAGCTATGACCTGCGCACAGCTGCCGCGTCACTGTCGCAGGACTCACTAGCCGACGACTTTGACGGCCCCATCATCGACTCGTCCGGCGGCAAGGTGCTCATGGACGACTACGAGCTGCTCGCGCGCGCACACGCCGTGCAGCGCCGCATCGACTTCAGCGCGCTCACAGACCTCGCGCGGTGCCAGTGGAAGTGGAAGCACACCAAGGAGAACTTTACGCTCTTCACGCGGCGGCTCGAGTTCCATTCGACGACTGCAAAGAAGAAGACGCTGAACACGCACCAAGCGCTCGTGGCCGGCGAGATCCGCTGCAGCATCGAGGAGCTCGCGCGCATCCTGCGCTCGGCGTCCGATGCGGACTACAATGCCGTCATGAAGGGGCTCTACAAGGACGACTTCATTTACGGCTCCGTCGTGCACATTGCGCCGGGCAGCAGTGACCAAACGAGCTTTGAGGACCAACAGAACGAGAACGCGGCGCTACCGGCGAGCCAACTGGCTGTCAAGACCGGCTGCTTTGCGCGCGCCAACATCTTCGTGCGCAACGAGCAGTGGTGCTTCCTCGAGCACTTCCAGAAGAACGAGAGCGACGATGCGTTCACGGTCACGTTCGCGACGCTGTCGGAGCGCGAGCTCACGGTCGGCAAGATCCAGGACGGCCGCCGCGTCGACCAGCTCCACAACCTCATCGCAGCGTACTCGGTGGAGAAGATCCCGGAGAGCGAATCCGTGCGCGTGCTCTTTCACGCCAACTTTGACGGCACCAGCACCACCAGCAGCAACTCGAACGCCCGGAACGCGTCCGAGTCCATGTCCAAGTCGCGGCTCATGGCGCTCGCCAAGGGCGTGAGCGAGCTCCCGGAGATCGTGCGCCGGCGTCGCCTCGGCATCCAGAAGCTCGCGGACCGCGGCTCGTTTTCCGCCAAGAACTCGCAGTGCATCTGCTGCACCAAGAGCCTGCGGTTGCTCACGAAGAAGAAGCGGTGCTACCTCTGCGGGTACTTTGTGTGCGACAAGGACTGGTCTATCCAGCGCATGGAGACGCGCCACGGCCACGTCACGGCCATCCGCGTGTGTGCGCGGTGCATGGAATGCGTCGACTCAGCCGACTACGCCAACGTGGCGGTCCAGAGTCTCGGACGCGCGAGCATCAAGCCCGACCAACCGCGTGAGCGCACCAGCAGCAGCACAGCCGATTCCAAGAAAGCCATTGCGACGTTCCTCTCCGACGCGCTTGCAAACTCGACCGAGCACAAGAAGGAATCCGTCAAGGCCGTGATCCAGCAGCTCGTTGAGCACGAGCAGCGGCTCAGTAGTGAGCAAGAGCAACAGAACCGCGTTGCGTCCAAGTCGGCTCCTGCTGCGTACCGCAGAAGCGCGCGGAAGCTCAGTGGAGACAGTGACGACAAGGAGTACCTCGCGGCGCTGGACGAGTACTTCAAGATCGAGGAGCTGCCGCTCGAAAAGTGCGTGCTCGCGAACAACGAGGCGCGCGCGTACGGCATCAAGCCGAGTGAGGACCCGACGATCCAACCGGCGTTCCCCGTGCCGCGCAATGAGGCGCGCCGCATGAGCGTCATCGAGCAGGGCAACCTCATGAAACTCCAGAACACGGACGAGCTCAACATCATCTGCTTGATCGCGGCGCGTGAGATGAACTGCTCGACGAGCATCGTGACGATCGTGGGGCCCGACACGCAACTCGTGCTCGCGTCCAACCTCGACGTCTTCCGCATGGTGGCCATGCCGCGTAACCAGAGCTTCTGCCAACACACGGTCATGGACGACAAGCCGCTGCTCGTGCCGCACCCGGAGGCCGACGTGCGCTTCGCCAACCTGTTGCCACTCAAGGAGCTCGGCATGAAGTTCTACTGCGGCTTCCCGATCGTCGACAGCACCAACACCGTCGTGGGCACCGTGTGCTGCCTCGACCAGAAGAGCCACGACGTCACGCGCTCGCAGTACTCGACCATGAAGCGCCTGGCCGAGACGGCGTCCAAGTTCGTGCAGCTCAAGAGCCAGGAGCCCGTGGCCGCGGCCGGCCGGCCGATCACCAAACTCTTTTACGGTCAGAGCTAAAGCAACGACAGAAAGCTTCATGGCCCGACCCCAGCCAAGTGGACAGTTGGGGTCGTGTGGAGAGAGAGACAAGAGTATGAATTGTGTGTGCCTTTGCCGTTTACCGGCGGCGTGTGCAGCGTGTCGAATTGCGCGTCTTTTCTTTAATATTAGCAACTACTTGGCTCATATTGCAGCCATTTACTTTCAGTTTAGGGGGTTCCTGAGGTTCTTTGCTTGTTGGTAAGTATGGAAGCATGCGTTGGTCTCTCTTGTGCTTGTGGTGTGAGAGACCATTGCTTTTCGCATGAGGTGCTTATAGTCTCAACGGAGCCTGGGTGCAGTATATCCACGTATAGCGACGCTGAGACGCCATAACTATCGTGACTAGAGCCTAGAGAACCTCATGCCGCTGGAAATGCGTGGCTTGGCACAGCCATCAGCTGAACCAAAAAGCGCAGCCTACAATAGCTCCCCAGCGCATTCCAGGTTGACGTCACTTGCTCATTCACTCTCTGCCTCAGAGTGAATGCTGCATACCATCCGTCGCGCTGATTGCGCTATACTATTCTGCACTCTGATTGGCTAAAAACACATCCCAGATCCTCTGTCTCCAGCCCCGAAACAACCAAGAAGAGCACATTTCCCAATTTCCATTGTCCGCCGCCATCGTCCGCGCGTCTGCTGTCGGTGCTGCCTTTGGATGCGCCGCAGTGGGTTCTGCTCTTTGCGCTCGGTCTTCTACTGCTTCTTACTCGCGCTTGTCCTGCTGGGGGCACTCGAACAAGTCACACGTGGCACGTCGCGTCAGACGTGTGACCCATCAACCACTTCAACGTGTCTCGCACTGGTGGACAACCAGCAACAACATACGACAATGGCGCAGCAGCACAAGGTGATCGTGACGGGCGCGTCGGGCTCTGTGGGGCGCCGCGTCGTGCACTTTGCGCTCAAGCACAAGTCCGTGGAGTCGGTCACGGCGCTGTTGCGCAGTGGACCGGAGAAGAACGCCGCGTTCTTTGGGCTCGATCCCAAGAACCCGAGCGACAAGGAGGTCTTTGACAACAAGCTCAAGCAGAAGATCGTCGACTACAATGCACCAGAAGACGTGGTTGAGGCCACCAAGGGCCATACTGCGGGCATCTCGTGCTTGGGCGTGTACACGGCCGATGTGAAAAACGTGGACGACTTCATGGACCAAGAGTACAAGCCGAACCTCGCGGTGGCGCGCGCCGCGGCGGCCACGGGCACGAAGCGGTGGGGGTACCTCTCTGGCAACGGTGTAAAACAGCCTGAGCGCAGCCAGACGAAACCCGGCTTCTTTGAACCCATTTTCGCGTTCACGAAAGGATCCATTGAACGCGATCTGAGCGCGGTTGAAGGCTTCGAGGCCACTACGAGCGCGCGACCGGCGATGATCCTGCACCGCGAAAACCACTACCCAGGCACGATGAAGTATGTGGAGGACTGGTTCAACAACTGGAAGTGGTTCTCCACCACGCGCTTCGCCGTGGAAACGGACGACATCGCCAAGGCGCTCGTGCACTCGATCGTCAAGGAGCAGGATCTCAAACTAAACGAGATCCTTGAGAACGAAGACATTAAGCGCGTCGCGCGCGAGTTTGACACCGCCGACGCAAAGTAAAAACGCTTAAAATGCTGTATGAATCCGCGCTTTTCTTCCCTTTATAACTCGTCGAATATATCCAAACAACTGTCTTCGTTACGCTAGTTGACGTCCATTTCAAAGGGCATGCCAGTTAGATTCTTGCAGTACGCTTCGTACGCGCGCGTCATTGCGAGTTCGAAATGGCACATCTTGACGCTGCTGTCGTCGTGGCGCACAGCGAGCAGCGCGGCTTCGTTCACGAGACTTGCGAGCTGCGCACCTGAGCGTTGCCCCAAGTGACCGCATTGCTCGGCGAGCACGTGCAGGTCCACGTCATCGTCCAGTCGCACCTGCTTTGTGTGCACGCGCAGGATCTCTTCGCGGCCTTTGGCATCGGGGAAGCCCACGTACACGTGGCGATCAAAGCGACCAGGGCGACACAACGCAGGGTCGAGCACCTCGGGCCGGTTCGTGGCCGCGATCACGATCACGCCGTTCACGTTGCCCTCGAAGCCGTCCATCTCCGTGAGCAACTGGTTCAGTGTCTGCTCGCGCTCATCGTTCGAGTTGAAGCCGCCACGCGCCTTGGCCAGCGCATCGATTTCGTCGATAAAGATGATGCACTGTGGGTGCTGCGACGCCTGCGTGAAAAGATCGCGTACGCGCGCCGCGCCGCGGCCCACGAGCATTTCGACGAAATCCGACGCCGAACAGAACAAGAACGCCACGCCTGCATCAAGAAGAGCCATAAGTGTCCATGAGTATGCGCCTGAATACGGTGATAGAGTCCATGTGGAGCTTCCGTACCTGCTTCGGACGCTACGGCACGCGCGAGCAGCGTTTTGCCCGTGCCTGATGGACCACAGAGCAGCACGCCCTTGGGCACTTTGGCACCCATGGCTTCGTATCGCTCCGGGTTGCGCAAGAAATCCACGACTTCCTCTACGAATATAAGGAAAGCAACGCAATTAGACGCAGGAACGTTGCCGTATTTCAAGAGAAGCGAGTGTGCGTACCCAGTTCCTTGCGCGCGACATCGATGCCTGCGACGTCGTCAAAGCCGATGCGCTTCTGGTTGGACGCGCGGCGTGCGAGTCCCTTCTTCCCGCTGCCGTCTTTGCCCACGCTCGCATCGGGGCCAAACATGCCCCGGAGCATGCGGTACGTCAGCCCCAAGTACCTATTCGCAGTAGCCACATTAGGCGCAATGATAGCACATGAACTTGCAGACACATACGTACAGGAACGGGATGAGCGTCATGATGATTGGTAGCACGCGTCGAGACGCAGGCGGCTGCAGGGAGCCAAACTCCACGCCCGCGCGCACCAACGTGTCCAGAATGTACGTGTTCTCCGTCCGCGGTGGCACCAGCACTCTGCAATCACACATATGCACACAGCAAGATGAGAACCCCACCATGCGCACATATGCACACATGCAGTCAATAGTAACGTACTTGTAGGCGTCGGCGCCGTTCTTGGCGTGCACGACGCAGTGGTCCGCGGTGAGCAGCACCTTGTCTACCTTGTGCTCGCGCAGGTCCTGCAGGAACGCGCTGAACAAGCGCCACTGCGGCACGGCTGCCGCGGCCGAGGCAGCGATCGCCTTCTTGCCGCCACGCGCCAGTAGTCGCGCCAGCAGCGAGCGCAGTCCCTGTGCGCCCTTGCCCACGAGCACGAGCACGCCGAGCATGAGCGCCAGACGGCGCGCGCTGGGCACTCGCATCTTCCTTGCTTCTCTGGCTAATGTGGCTTTGGACATCATAGGTCACATAGAGGTCAAAGAGGTATTAGACCTCCAATAATGGGTTGGTGTACCACATCGTTAAACAATTTAACCTATTTTTTTAAAGCAAAAGGTGGTTTATCCTTGCTATAGAGGTGTATTAGTGCAAGTGATCAAAAGACGGTTGAATGAAAAGGTGATATGCAGAACACGGTATTGAAGTTGTTTTCATGGCTTACGAAACACAACACGTGCGAACTTAGCATCAAAGCGCCGTTTTTCTGTGAATGAGTGCAAAATGCTTCTTTGGAAACACTGCAGTTTTTGGGTGATGGAATTAAACATGGCTACACCAGATCAACGACACGAACTGTGGAAAAGGAAACCTGGGGCAAGCAGCACGCCAGGCAACCGGGAAAGAGCGCCAAAGTGACGACTGACTGCGCGGCAAAAGTCAACCGGCTGCATTGAAGCGACTGAGGCCAGCGCCATTTGCAATTTTGCTGCGCTCTGCACAAGCCGATCCGACCGAACGCGAGCCCCACGTGGTGCAGCGCTATAATGGCAACCATCAGCACAAAGAGCTACGGCAACGAGCCGCTGCAGTTTGATGTCTCGAGTGTGGACTTGGCACCAAACGCAGTGGATCAAAATTCACGCTGTGATTAGGGTGAGGAATATAGAGCGCGTGGTGGACGTGATGCTTTCGGAAGCGACGATGAAAATGTGGAAGTCAACGTCATTGGTCTGTTCTTTGCGATGCGCTTGATGATCCTCGACGGCGATGATGATGAAGAAGATGAGTGCGGTGGTGATGAGGAGGAAGACAATTGCGCTAGCGATGAAGACACTCCTTCGGCTTAAGGCCACCAAGCAATGGACTCGACTGAGTGCGCAGAAGACGAGAGTGTCTTGGTAGCTTCGGCCGACAATGCACAAGTGCTGGAGCTGGTTCGTCCGTAGTACGACGCGATTCGCGACGAGTAGTGCACATTGCAGCCTAAAGAGTTTCTCGATACGACCGCGATCCGCGCGTTGCACTCAAAGCTTGGTCGCATGGCAGCAAAACCTGACCTATCGCCTTTGTTTCTGCAACTCGGATGCATCCTCGCTGCAGCATGCTCGTTGTGTCGCAAGGGAGGGCATTCTCCGGTTTTGTTAGCCCACGTCGCTATCCCAGGCCGTCGCTTGAAGGTGCTCGCGAAATTCGATTTTGCTGTCCAGAACGGGAACAAATGCTTGGGCGTCGTCCATGTGAAGCGCAGCCATTATTCGCACAAGAGATTCCAGGACGCGTTTCTGCAGTTTCGGCTGGGCGTGGACGTGGTTCACGACACGCTTGGTCTTCCGGTCGTCGTCTATGGGATCGTCACCGATTTGGAGAAGTGGGTCTTCCACCGCCGCGATGGTCGCGCAACGCAGCCCCACACCGCGACGCTGCACGATGTGGCCGCACTAGAACCCCTCCCCCCCCTGCTGGCCTCACTGACGGAGATGCTCGGGTTGGTCCACTCGATGCTGAGATGACGGTCGACATAAGGCTTCCATTCCTTCCTCCTTGAGTTTGGTGTTCGGATGCACAACAAGAACGCATGTGGCATGACAGTCCAGGTTGTCATGCGTAACATGGTGATGTGCGAGGGGACAACACGTGCATCCCTCCCTGTGGAGAAGAAACCTTGGAATAATTGATAATCGGTACGAAACGCGTATTTTGGTTTGACTCTCGTGACTACATGTTGGCCAGCGCGATGCTTATGATACTTGAAGGGATGCACCATATCCATGTTTATACAGCGGCGATATCGCAGCGCCACGAAGTAAAGAAGTCTCCACCCTATCCTGCTGGCATTTCAGAAGAGCCGCACACAAGCAAACAATGTCTTAGTCAAGCTTGAAGGGTGGTTCTTTTTTGCATGTGAAGGGGTTGACTGACCTTGTCAACACCCCCCGCGTTATCGTCCACGCGTGACGTTGCACTTTCGCATGGTGGCACTTTCTGTAGTCAGACCTTGGGCTTTGTCAGAAAAGAGCTCTTGGGCCACTTGACGTTTCTCTCATCCAGGTCCACAGGGCAGTTGAGCAGCTCACTTGCCGACAACAAGGACGATGAGCAGACCGAAGCTCGTGTCGCCGTTCGCGCCGTTGCAGCTCACACTCGAGGACGTGGAGCGGCTCGAGCAGCTCGCGCAGCATTTTGTGGCAAATGCCGTCGCGCAATACGAGGAGTACCTCCGAGTCGACGAGCGCAAAGTAGACGAGAGTGTATGGAAATTTGTCAAGCAGCGTGAGAACGTGCGCGCATATGTCGAGCGTAAGCGACCAAAGCCGCCGTCACAGGAGAGTGTCAACCGTACGGCGCGCGCGTCCAGCAGCACGATCCTCACGACGTCTCAGCAGTCCGACATGCCCGTGATGCTCATCGTCGGCTCCACCACCGGCACGCTCGACGACTCGGTGTACGGCATGATGGAGCACAGCGCCGAGGACGCGCGCATCAAGACGTCGTACGTCAGGAACAACGTGAGCGACGTCGCGCTGCTCGCGACGCTCGTGGAGCCGACGCAGGAGGACCCGTTCCGGAGTGTCACGATTAAGTGGATCGAGATCGAGCAGGCGTGGCTCGCGAAGCCGTTCATGAAGAAATGCGACTTTGTCTTCCTCGAGATCTCGGGCGTCACGCGCTTGTCCACGGGAGAGCGTGCCGGGTACCACCTCATGCACTCGGTGCATTTCCCCCAGACACACGCGCTGCCCACCCACTCGCGCGGCAACATCTCGCTCGCAGGCATCGGCAGCCAAGTTCCAGGTTCCCACGAGATCGACGTGTGTCTGCGAGGCATCCTGGACCCTGGAGGCCACGCCGTGCGCATCCTCGTCGTCAATGCACTGGTCGTGTCGCTCATGTCGCTGTGGAAGTACGTCGACTGCGGTCAGAGCAAGAAGCTCAAGTGGCTGCTGCGACGCTCGTACGACAACCAACAAAAGGAACCAGGGGCTAGCAATGCTGCAGCACACACCCAGACGCAGCCTCTGTGCTGCAGCATGTGCACCAAAGCGCCATCAGTGCTTAGTAGAAGCGTTCTCAAGGACTCACGCAAGCGATACTGCAGTCTCTGCGCGCAGTACGTGTGCTCGTCGTGCAGGATCAAGAAGACGCTGAGCCACCTCGACTCGGCCACGGGCGCACTCAAGCAGCGCGCATTCGCGTTCTGCACCGCATGCATACACGAAGCCGTGCATCTGAGCGCGTTTGCGGTTGCACAGCACGAGGTTGCGTCTCGGAGCTCGCTTCGTACTGGCCTGGACGACCTGTTCTCTACGAGCAGCTCCGGCAATTCCTGACGTACTGGCATGTGTTAAGTCGCACTGAAATGCCGCTGTTGTTTGAGTACAGGAACTTCCTTCCTGTCAAGAAGAGGTCATCAATGTTCGAAAAATGGACGTGAATAACTTATCTGAGTACTCGTGCATCCAACTTCAACTCTGCTTTTTTTGTGCAAGTGGTCGCCCATTTGAGGTTCGAAAAGCAGCGCAGTGAAAGGAAAATTCTGAATGTTTATCGTCATATACGTCATATATTCGCTGTTGAATGCCGCTTTTATCGCCGGGAAATCGCACAAAATATTCAAGATACTAACAACAAAATGATACAAAGATGAGGTCACGCTTACCTATTTCGAGTTTTCTTCGACCATAACCTGGCACGGTTGGTCTCCGTCTGTCGCGCGCGCATTTTGCGCCTTCAGTGCCTCAGCGAGCCGCAAGACACATGCGCACTTTAGCGTCATTTTGCTCCAGGTCACTTGCTATGCCTGGAAGAGCTTGAGCAGCTCGTAGGCCGCTTGAAGTGAGTCGCCGTCCACATTCCATGCTTCACCGCCTTTCGCACCACTCGCTGAAGTCTCCACGTTTGATGACGTTGATGGCGAAGCGGCATCATCCAAGCCCGCTTTGCTATGGCTCTTGAGGTCGCTACTGCTGCTGCTGCTGCTGCTGCCAGTGCTGGAAGCGCCATTGCCCTTGAGTTTCTTGGACAGATTTAAATAAATAATAGGGAGAGACGTGCCAGGTTCAGACTTCACCGTGCTTGGTAAGGATGCTGCTGTTGCGTCCTCCTGTTTGATCTCAGGTGACGATGGCGTCAATTCCTTATCGGTCGTGGTCGGATTGATGCATTCCTCGCCGACACTATCTCGTGTGCTTGAGAGTGTCAGGAACGCGGGCTTCGGGGTCCCAGACTCTTGCCACAGGTCGTGCATGAGCTTCTCGAGCATCGCGATCGTGCGGTCGGCTTCGTCCTGGTCCCAGAGCTGCTTTCTACGCGATTTGAACTTCTTTTGGCCGTAATTCTTAGGCACTTTCTTGCCGTCGATGCTGCCGCCGCACAGTTTCTTGGACACGCGCATCGGGTCGCATTGCAGTTGCACAGCCAGGTACCCGCGTAACCGGACACCCATGTTGATTGGCAAGTACCCTTCTTCGAACGCGTCAATGAGCGCGCCGGCAAACTTCTCCTCGGTCATTGTCCACTGGCCCTTGCGCAGGAAGTCGCTGCTCGCTTTCCGCTTCGGGGTCTTGACGCGCTCGCCTAGCAACGTGTCGTCATCTTTGTCCCCATTAACGTCCAGACGCTTGCGCTTCGTGCCCGAGGGTGACAGCATCCCGCCGAGCGGCTGTGCAGCGTACAGAATGGGCGTGAAAATCCCCGACGCGTGGCCGTTGCGCCCAATTCCGCCGCCAGGATTCCTATTTGTCAGTGCACTATCACCATGCGGCTTTAGAAAGGAGGTCTGGTGCTGCTGTTGCTGATGGAGAAGCAGGAGATGGTGGTGCGGCTGCTGGGAGTAGTACGCCGACTGGTACTGTTGCTGCACGTACTCGCTCGGGTACCCGACGCGCAACGGCGGCGTCACGTATCCGTCTTCCTGACGTCCGCTATCGCAGGCCGCAGCGTCCGTGGACGTTGTCCCAGGCGCTTCACATGCAGGCGATGACGTTGTCGAAGGTGCTGCTGCTTCCGAGCGCTCGCTCTCGGTCTCTACTGATCCGTTTGGCGAGCTTTCGGTATCATTGGGAAGTGCAGGCGCAGAGGAAGACGGTGGAGCAGGTGCGCGCGGCAGGATGCGCGTCGGCGCCGACGCATGCGCCGCAGTACGAGTACCTTGGAGCGCCATGTTCACCGAAAAGCGCACACTGGCGTTCACTATGGGGGGTCTTCTCTCGTTTTGGTTTGTGTGTGTGTTTGTTCCTTCCTTGGCCCCCTCGTTCCAATAGAGCGCCCTCTGCAACCTTTGTATCATAATATCATTGCATAAACCGTTGCGGATATTTTGGAACATTGTATATTATGAAGATGTTTCATTATCCTGTATAAATACATAACCTGGGAGAAGACGATGCGCGGGAGCGTTGTTGTAGTACTCAACACCACATACAGCAACTTGCAATACCTTCATTCTGTTGCTGATGAACCATCACTCTCCCATTCCGCTGTAACCTTGCGTGCGTTTGTTTGTCGAGTTGTAGCGAGTGCTCTGTCATTTTTCCTGGCTGATTTCTTTCGCTCGGCGCTGTCTGAGCTCCTCGATAGTATGCACAAATAGCAGTACGTGTCTCTCTACAAAGGATGGCGATGACATGTGCTTCATTGGTGCCTCGTTGCCTGTGACTTTGCTTGTATTCCAAGGTCTCTTGTGGAGTAATTTGAAATAGAATCGTACTTCAACGAATCTATGCTGTCCTTCTGGGGAAAAACACTTTCGCGCGCAAACAAATCCTATTGTATTTCGTATTTGTACGCAATATTCGTTTTCATAGGATATCGTTTTTGTCCGGCTGTTTACAGACCACTGTAACAGCCAATACTAAACCCATTTTCATGCAATTCAAAAGGATTATCGATCAACAGAGAGATGCAGACATCTTTGGCGCAATCATCGCTTGGATTCATTATGCAATTAAAGAGAACTCTCCAGCATCGAACAAATCAAGCGCAGCATCATGGCACTCGACAACGACAAGGCCATGAGCTCCGCGAAGGACGCGGCAGTGGTGCCGCAGGCGCCGCTGTTGTCGGCTTCACCCCGTGTGCCAGCGTCCCCGTCGCCGTCTCCCGGACACTCAGACACCAACAACAGCGCCAACAGCGCCACGACGACGTCAACGACGTCCACAGCCCACCAATCGTCTCCGACGTCGTTTACGTCGCAGAAAGCCACTCCCCATGGAGGCAGCAGCCGCAAGCGCGTGTTCACGTTCCAGAAGCGGTGGCTGCACTCGCTGCCCATTATGGAGAAGACGCTTCCCGAACCGATCGACGGCGGTGCCATGGTGATCAAGAAGAGCGCGCTTCGTGGCGCTCATGTTAACGGGGCTTCTACAGCCACTGCCACAGCTTCAGCCACCACTGACGGCACATCTTCGTCGTCACCTTCATCTCCTTCTGGAGAATCTGCGCGCGATGTGATTGTGTGCATGCTGTGTGATGAGCAAAACTCGAATCACCACCTCATGAAGATCTGGAGTCGCGTCAACTGCCGACGCGGCCGCATCGAGAACCACCTGATGAGCAAACACCCAGAGTTCATGCTGCTGCTAAAGCACAAGCGCGACTCGGAAGGCGAGCTCGCCGTGCAGATCTTTCTACAGGGCATGCGCGAAGGGAGATGTAACATTCGTAGTGAGATCAATTTGGGGCTCTATAACCACATCCAGAGTCTGAACGCGCAGACGGCCCACGCCAGCATGGACCTGGCGTCTGAAGCTTCCGTGGCGGCCATGACTGGCATGGGGCTTACTGCTATCGATGCCGCTCACCACAACGAACTGCTCCAATTACATAACCAGACCAACAACAAGCGCGGCTTCCCGTCAGCCAACGTGTATGCGATCCGAGAAGGTCTAATGGGAGGAACCAAGCAGCTGCCTGTTGGCGCGACGAGAGCGACGTTGGAGCTGTTGGAGCTGGAGAATCGACACAAACGAGTCAAATTGATGGCAGCGAGCGAAGCCACGACGGAGGTGTCTGCGTTCGTGACGGCGTCTCCAGATGCAACAACGAAAGCGGCGACATTCGGGAGTCTTCAGACTACGCCTGCTGCTGGCCACACGCTGGATTCTTCGATGTTCTCACAGTGGCACCCTGTGTTTGTCAACAAGCTGGTACGAGTCTCTTGACTAGTTGAGTGAAGAATGAGGGAGTTCGTGTGGTTAATGACGTGTTATTGATGATTTTATGCAGGTGGTGATCACGGGAGGCGAGAACGAGTGCATCACTGCGGTTGCGACGCATTTGTGGCTTCTTGGCGCCAACGTGCTGCTCACATTCACGTACGTTCCTTTTATATAGTCATCAACTCTAACAAAGATCAGCACCGGAAAGTTGTGTTAACATGGGTGTGGATGTGTTGTTTGTGCGATAATTTAGAGATATTGCTGCTCTTGATGCGTTTACAACGAGCCACGTCACGCGATTTCCCGATGTCGTGGACAATGGATCCGCTGATCCTCCGCGCGGCGTTATGCTTTCGATGCTCTGCTCGTTCCAGACTCGCAAGCAAATCGACGAGTGGAGTCAGTCCATCGCCGACAAATTCACACGCGTCGACTTTCTCATCAACTTTGTCCATGATATCGACGTCAGCAGCACCAATAGCTCCGCAGACAAAGAGACTGGATCAACGAAGAACCTTCGGCCCCAGGAAGGTGCAGACGCACCGAATGCCGCAAAAGAAGCAGAAGACAACACCAGCCTGGGCGAGAATGGCAGCGTCTCTGATGCGTACGTACGCCAATGCTGTGTGTAGTTCCCAATAGAGAGTTCCCTGTTGTGATTTAATCATTTGTGTATATGTGTCCTAGGAATCAATTGCGTGAGTTGTGTCGGTCCATCTACGCCGCGTGCTTCCAGTCGGCCGGTTCAGGATCTGTGCTCAATATCACAATACAATCCGACAAAACGTACGTGCCAAGCATACGCTCCCACATATCTCTGAGACGAGAATCCTGCCAACCTAATTGTTTTCTTTCTCCTGATTTTGTCTGTGTGTTTAGTCATCGAGACTTGAGCTGCACTGCAGTGGAGGTTATGACCAAGTCGTTGGCGCTTGAGCTCCAGCCATCGAATGTGCAGTTGAACAGCATCCTGGTGCTGCTGCTGCAGCCTTTGCACAGCAACAATGCGCCGAATGCGCAGTTCCATCTAGCAGTGCAACAGGACGAGCAGCAGCACGCGGCGCTGCTGCACTCGATTCTATTTCTACTATCGCCCATGAGCTCTTCGGTATCTGGGAGCATTCTACGGCTCCAGTGTCGCGCAAAGGGAGACTCAATGCACGCACCAGCTTCCGTTGGCATCAATGCACCGTCTCCGCCCACAGCAGTAGCTGAAAGCGGTGTTACTGCAACTTCAGCGGAAAACTCAGTGACTTTGTCTTCGGGGAATGCCGCCACAGCGGTATCGCGACCAGCAACCAACCACATCGTGTAGATAGCCCATGGTTCGAAGGGAATGTAATGAGAGAAGAAGACGAAGAAGAAGACATCGCGTGCGTGTCCAGTGGCAGCAACCAGAGAAAGAGAAGCGTAACTTAAATGCCAGGGTACTCGACCTTCATTTTGCATTGTGTTACATGTCTTTCAGGCTCAACATCGGTTAAAAGAAGGAGTGGGAATACCCGAATTCGGATAATCGAGATGTGATATTCTTACCTCAAAGGACAGATTAATCAATCAACTCTGAAGCTGGATACATACCGTACTGGACACACTGGATACATATTGTACTGTGAAGCCCCGCATTAGTAGTCGGTAGGTTGCGATGCTTACGATGTCGTCATGGGATGTCGCGGCACCATTTTAAAAGCAGGAAACGGATGCGTTGAGCGCGACGCTCTCTCTCTCTGTGCGTAAAGCAGGCGTCTCTGATTCCCAGTCAACGCGTCAGCAGTCGCGACTGTAGATCGTACCCCACGTGAGGCGTAGCGACATAGCAACAGTCAGCGAGAACGAGGAGCTACTTTGGAGTGAATCTTGCCTCTCTTCTGCGTCAACACTATTGAGAAGCTTCCTGATCAAGAAGGATGAAGTCTATATGGAGAAATGGCTATTTGCGGCGAAGGAATGCGGCAGCATCGATGGCGCACCAACGGAGTGCACCCGGAGCCTTCCGGATATTCGCCAACCCCATGGAGAAGCGATGCATTTTCTCGGAGAGCCTCACGAGACGACCCAAGCCGCAAGATCAGACGAATGGCGCGGGCCGAGCGGTGAGCAGCAATGCCGATAGTCTCGTATACGGGAGCGTGCGGAAGGAGTGGCGCGCGTTCGTCGAGTCGCTGCGCGAGTACCCTTCGCTGCAGCACATGGCGCTCGAGGCCGCGTCGTTCTTTACGAGCGCGAGCGAGATCGAGTTCCAGTTGCCACGCACGTTCCATAACAAGTACGTGCTCGCAGAGAAGCTGGGCGAAGGCGCGTTCGGCCAAGTGCACCGCGTCGTGCCCATCGATAGTGAGCATCCCGACGCGTACGCGCTCGATCTCGCTGTCAAGATCGTCCCCAAGAAGCTCGTGATCAACCTCAAGGACTACCGCGCGCTGCAGCAAGAGGGCAAGATGATGGTGCTGTTGGGCGGGACGCTGAATGTAGTGCACTTTTTCGGCGCGTACGAGGATGACGAGAGCGTGTACCTGGTCATGGAGCACTGCGTCGGTGGCGATGCCATGGAGCGACTCCGCGACGGCAACCCCAAGGACGAGTCACTCGTGGCCATGTACATGACCGACATCCTGCACGTTGTTTGGCAGTGCCATTTGCTTCGCATCCTGCATGGCGACCTGAAACTCGAGAACTTTTTGTTTGCCGACGCCAAAGACAACTCGCCGCTGAAGCTCACGGACTTTGGCGGCGCGTCGTTTCTCGCGGACAACGAGATCCTGCACGAAGTGCGCGGCACGCCGTTGTACACGGCTCCCGAGGTGCTCGACGGCAAGTATTCGTTCCCGTCGGACATGTGGAGTTGCGGCGTGATCCTCTACCGATTGCTCTCGGGGCGGTTCCCGTTCGAAGAAGGACCGCTGCTGGACGAACGCATTCTCCACGAGCAGATCGACTTGAGCACGCATCCGTGGCCCGCGATCTCCCAGGACGCCAAGGACCTCGTGGCCAAGCTTCTCAACCGCGATGTGGACGATCGTCTGACGGCGGAGCAAGCGCTCCAGCACTCGTGGTTTGCGTCTGCGCTCGAGCTTCAACGCCGAGAGCGATCGGAGCTTCTCCCGATGACGACGACCGCGACGACGCCGTTGCTCAACGGCACGATGGTGCAGCGACTGCAACTATACCGCGGTCTCAACAGTTTCCAGCAGGCCGTGTTCTCCGAGATCGCGCGCATCCTGCCGCTAGAACTCAAGGAGGAAGTGCTCGTACTCTTCAGCGAGATCTCACGCCACGGCGAGACCCAAGTGGGCGTCAACGAGTTTGCCGCGTATCTGGCGCAGGGCGGGTATCGGCTCACGTACGGCGAGGTCAAGTCGTTCCTGAGCCGCCTCGACCTAAATGGCGACGGGTTCCTGGCGATGGACGAGTTCTGCGCCGCGTTCCTCGACTGGTCGAGCATTCAGGCGCAGGCGCCAGAGCAGTGGAACGCGCTCGTGACCACGATCTTCGACGAGCTCGACGAGAACAAGGACGGGCAGCTCTCGCTCGACGACCTCGCGCGCCTCGCGCCCTTCGCCGAGTACCGCAAGGCGCCGACGCACTCGTTCCGGAGTGACACCCAGCGGTGTTTCCGCCAGGCGGACATCAACGCCAACGGCTGGATCGACCGCGATGAGTTCGAGAGGATGCTGCACATCCAGGTCCAGGCGTACGCGCACTTCGCGCAGCGGCTGTCCTAGTTTAAAGGAGTAGATCTATAGAAGCCATGCATATAGAGAGTGTGATTGATGGTTATCATACCATTCGTCTCTGTTTTGATTTGCCCTCTGCAGTGGGGTTTATATTTACTTACTTGCCTACACTATGTCTAATTCTACACAACTGTCCACCCGAAAGTCTCCGTTTGCTCCTTAACTTAAAAAAAATGATCGCGACGCGCTTCCAAGTGACGCAGTCTGCTCGCTTACACGACGATGCTCTTGCCCGCGGGGATGTTGAGCGCCGACTGACGCACGGGCCGGTTTAGAAGTTGGCTCATGCGGTCCAGCGCCACACGCAGCTTGGACACCTTGCGCTTCTTGGCCTTGCTGTCCGTCGGCTTGGCGTAGTAGTTGTTCGAGTACGTCGTGAAGCCGCTGCTGCTCGTGGGCGAGAACGACTCCGTCGGCGCGGTCATCGCAAAGGAGCCTCGTCGGCACGGCGTCGTGTGCGCGAACGAACCGAATGCCGATGACGAGCGCTGCAGTCTGGTGGCGGGGCGCGCGACCTCGTCGCACTCTCGCGCAGCCATCGGCAGCACGAATGGCGTCGGCGCGTCTTCAAACTCGTTGTCGAACGAGCCGCGTTCGCTGCAGTCTGTGATGAACACAGCGTCTTCCTGTCTTGCAGTCGGCATCGTCATCATCGTGGACTCCGTTTTGTCTTTGTTGAGGAACACAAGACTCACGGGCTTGGGCGCGTGCAGCATCACCTTCTTCACCTCGTCGAGTGTCAGCTTCTGGACCGGGAAGCCACCGACGAGCTTGAGCTCGCTGCCGATGCGCAACTGCGGCGTGCCCGCGGCGTCCTTGACCTTGCTCACAAGGATCGCGCCCGTCTTGCGCTTGCGCTTGAGCGTGAAGCCGAGCGACGCCGTGCCGTTCCACAGGATCTCGGTCGTGCGCGGCATGCAGTCCGGCGTCGTCGCCACGCGCGCTTCTTCTTCTTCTACGACGTCAATGGCCAAGTGGCTGCGCGGCGACGGCGTCGCCGAGACCTGGTGAGCCATGCGCTTCGTGCTCATTCTGTGATGTTCGACTTTCAGTTGTTCCGGCAACGAAACGGCGGATCTGGTGCAATCGCGCGCAAGACGAAGCCAAATCTGCTGGCAAAGAGAAAAAGAGAAGTGGGCGCAAGCGCTTGCGTGTGCGTGTGTGCGTTTTCAAGAGTGGGGCGCTCGCCGCGTAGCCGCGGTCTGCGAGCGAGCGCACAGACAGCTCAAGCTTTGCACGCGAGTCAAGCGCGTGATTGCCTGTGGCTCGAAGAGCTCCGCCGTGCCACTCTCAAGGTGCAACCGTACGACATCCCCGAACCCGCCTCGTGCTGACCCGCAAGCTACTGTAACAACGGCAGACGAACCAAATCTGAGCAGATCCCCCCTACCCCTTTTCTACATACTGAAGTCCTCTCACTTGGCACATGCAGTGCTGCACACAAATTTAGCATACATCATATAATTGCATACCCCGACCGAAACGATATACAACAGATTCAAGTAGATAGAGTAGCGCATATTTCAATTGATGTGAAAACGAATACAGGCACTGTTTGAAGTGGCTCTGCCTGTTTATGTGGTTGCGATATTTTGGTACAATGGATTTTGCATAGACAAGCCTTGTACAGTTTTTAGGGGACCAAGCACTTTTTTCGAGCAATTATCGTCACGTATTGCCTGCTGCGACGTGTGATAAAATGTGGCATCTCGACGTGCCCACAAACTTGCTGCCAGTCGAAAGCCGAGTGCGACTCCCAAAGGACGAACGAAGTAAACATAATATTTGCCCACTGGATTATTTGGCTGTCATACACACTGTCTCTGCGGGATACATGGCCACCATTATCCGCTATGTGTATGTGTGCATGCTTTGGTTTGTCAACATTACTGCATAGTGTTGGATTTCGATTTGCAAAATTTCGGGAACTTCTGGGCAGGAGAAGGCGAGACAAGAGCGATTTGTTTTTTTTTGTTTTTATTTTCCTGTGTACATGGAAATATTTGGTGCTATGTTCTGCTGGCCCGAACCAAATAGAGTGTGGATACCGTCCATCCTTAATTTTATAGCATTTCGGGAGAGAAAGTCAGAAAAACAAGCAGTACATATTGCTAATAGGTAGCTGGTGATACCTGCAACGTGCAAGACAAAGGAAAAATAAGTCGTGTTCAGGTCGGAACGCAGACGAAGCCATGTCGAGATGCTTGGCTTCAGCGCAATTGGCCTTTTAAGCAAGAAAGAAGAACGAATTCCGTTCTCTCAGCAAACTAGCGCTGGTTGAAGTGTGTGGCGAGCTTCCATTGCCATTTGTTGGCGCTGTCTCATCTCCCTTCAGTTGGGTCTTTCCCCCGAGGTGTAACACGAACTGAAAACGAAAAGAATACTTGCGCTGGTAATCTTGCGGTTGCAGCTTGAGGGGGCAGACTCCGTTTTACAACTTGGATCCCAGAACAAGGAGAAAAAAAGAAGCGCGCAAGAAAAATGGATGACCCGAAACTCAATCACGACATTACAGTACTCTCGTGGCTTTGCACAGCGAGAGTGAATCGGACAGATCTGGGACTTCTATTGGTAAACAATCAATAGAGTATTATTACCAGACACGTGAGTGTGTGGATTTGTTGGCAACTTTGCAGCCTGCTTACATTCCAATTGAATAGTAGGATATTGTAGGTCAGCTGCTTGTACCTAATATAACCTCACCTGATAACCATAACCAAGTTGTGCATGTTGTGCGAGGGAAGATGCAGACGTGCTGATGATGGAATTGTTGAACAGCACGCGATTTGTTCGCTTGCACATGAACTTTCCCTCTCGCTTCTTTGCAAATGGATGGCTCCCTTTCGCTTTGCTTGCTGTTGTGTTCGCTGGAGCACCTCAAAGATACAACGAGAATCAACGAGAACCAACAATCAGCAACACACAACACACACAACATGCGGTGTGCGCGTGTAGGCGCATGTAGCAAAACTGTACCACCGATACACTTCATAACAGACGACGAAAGGCCCGCCTAACCCAACAATTTGCAATGGCAACAGCAACAACAACAACAAAATCGCAAGCTCACAGTATTTACCGTTGATTTCCTCTCTAACTTGTCAATGTCCGATGCACATCCTCATTCAAGCACGTTATATGACCCAATTCCCTGCTGAATTGGATCATATTGAAGTCAAACGAGCACGAGTGATGAGCTGGCGTTACACCCTTCGCTTCAGCGTCTGTAACCGGTACCTTGCCGGTTTTTTGCAAATTACTTGTATAATCACATATCCTGTTGAAAAAGATGACATTGAAGTCTCCCACTGTAGTCTTTGGGTGGACAACTCAACCGAGTGCCGAAATTACCTGTTCAAATTCTATATTTTAAATCAGTAGATACCGATAAAGGATAACTACCTGCTTATACCAGTAAGAAAATAGTTACCGGTTGATACCCAATAACGCCACAATTACCGGTATCGCGTTGCGGTTTTTGTTGCCATGGAGCTTTTCCCCCATTTCTGTGCTGCTTTGGTTTCCGGAAACGATACAAGTAGAAGAAAAACACGAAGTCAGCCGCCGAAGAAGAAGAAGAAGAAGCCGTGCGCGCATCAACCAGCAACAAATAGAGAAAGAAAGAGAGAGCGTAAAGCACGCGCTATAGACCTCTCTCCTCCTTGCACCCCCTGCTGCGTTCAGAATGAGCGACATCCCCATCCAGATCGGCCACTACCGCCTCGGCAAGACGCTCGGCATCGGCTCCTTCGGCAAAGTCAAATGTACGTCCCGTATGACGAGAGACAGAGAGCGTCTATGTGTGCATATGCTGCTATGTTTTCATACACAGCCGATGGTTTCGTGCTGGTGATGCTGATCATGGTGATGTTGTTTATTGACAACATTATGGCGCTTTTCGTGTGTGTGTAGTGGCGGAACATGAGATCACGGGCCATAAAGTGGCGATCAAGATTCTAAACCGCAACAAGATCCGCAGCCTCGACATGAGCGAGAAAGTGCGCCGAGAGATCTCGCTGCTGCGCAAAATGCGCCACCCGCACATCATTCGCTTGTACGTCGTTTTGTGTGATGTAAATGTGCGCATGTATTGTCGTGTTGTCACTGACGATTTTTGTTTCCACAATGTATTTTTGATCGGGATGGCTACAGATACGAAGTGATCGACACGCCGACGGACATCTTCATGGTGCTCGAGTACGTTGCAGGCGGCGAACTCTTCGATTACATTGTCTCCAAAGGACGCGTGAGTGCTCGCTTGCTGGATTCGAGCGCATGCAATTCATGGCAAAATGTGCTCATCATCACGTATCTTTGCCTTTATGTGCCATGCAGCTCGCGCCGGAAGAAGCGCGCCATTTCTTCCACCAGATCATCTCTGGCGTCGAGTATTGCCACTTCCACCGCATCGTGCATCGCGACCTGAAGCCCGAGAACCTGCTGCTCGACGCCGACAACAACGTCAAGATCGCGGATTTTGGACTTTCGAATCTCATGGAGGACGGCGATTTCCTGCGCACGTCGTGCGGTTCGCCGAACTATGCCGCTCCTGAAGTCATTTCAGGCAGTTTGTACGCCGGTCCGGAGGTTGACGTGTGGTCGTGTGGCGTGATTCTCTATGCGCTTCTCTGTGGGAGCCTCCCGTTTGATGATGAAAGCATCCCGAACCTGTTCAAGAAGATCCGAGGCGGCATGTACTCGCTCCCGAGCCACTTGTCCGAGATGGCGCGCGACTTGATCCCGCGCATGCTCGTCGTGGACCCCATGAAGCGCATCACGATTCCAGAGATCAGGTCAGTGACGAATTCACTTTCATCTGAGTTCTTTATACACTACCAGCTAACAAACGTTGGTGCGATGCTCTCTTTGCGGTTATATAGACAGCACCCGTGGTTCCAGACGGACTTGCCTCCCTATCTGCAACACCCACCTGAAGTTGTGGAGAACGAGGTACGTGCTTCTAGAGTATTGAGCTGGTAAAAAATGGAAGAGCTCAGTCGTGCTGATATGTTTGTTTTGATCGCCGTAGACTTTCAAGATTGATGAAGAAGTGATCGAGGACTGCCTGCGCCTGAACTTTGCTGCGTCCGTGCCTCGCGACCAGCTCATTGCGCTCCTTCATCGACGAGAAGCCCACCCGTTGCGCGTTGCGTACGATTTGATTCTGGATCACAAGAACGCCAAGATTCGTATCGACGGTGAGAAAACTCATTTCTCCTCTTTTTGCATTACTGTTTGTACTGCTGCTGCATTTACTTACATGGATGATGATACTCTTTTATTATATTCGCAGAATTGCGTGACGTGAAGACTGTCAGCAGTAAACCAAAGACATTTGCGCCAACAGAGCCGAGTACATTACTTCTACCAGGTTCATATTGCTGCTACAAGCATGTGCATTCTACGATTGTCTATCTATTTGACTTAATGACTAATCTATGTTCGTGAAATCTATGCAGGCCGAGGACCAATTCCAATGGCTGCATCGCCACTGATCACACCATCGATGGGCGATCCGCGACAATTTGGTGGACGCCACATGGCTGGAGGTTACTCTGGTTTCCCAGGACAGCAGCCGCGCCTGAACGCCCCAAGCGGATTGTCGACTCCATTTGACGATGGCAATGCGAACCCGAACGCGTCCATATCGGGAGGCGCTCCTGCACCGAAGCGGCGACGTTGGTACCTTGGAATCCAATCCAAGAAGGAACCAGCGCATGTCATGTCGGAGGTGTACAAGGCGCTGCACGTGTTGCATTTCGAGTGGATTGTCGTTGCGCCGTACCGTGTGAAATGCCGATGGCAGCCTAAGGGGCTCTCGGCCGCTCTCAATCACCCTCCGAGCTCAGAGGACGCGGAAAGCGACTACGAAGCGCAAGTCAAGTATCAGCAGCGCCTCGCGCAGTCCCGGATTAAGATCGGCTTGCAGCTGTACAAGGTCCAACAGCACATCTACTTACTGGACTTTCAACGCCTCGACGGCAACGCGTTCACGTACATGAATCTGTGTGCGCGAATCATTACGGAACTGAAGACGCTCTCTGGTATCCGCACTGTGCCAAGCGGGCACGATCCTCGATTTGGAGCGGAGCATGGCGGCGGCCTGGGCGGCCCCGGAGGCGTCCACAGCCACCATTCGTCGCCTCACGTTCACCAGCAGCACCACGCAGATCTCCACTGAGGATGAAGGAGATGGTAGTGCAAAGCTTCAGGTACGGAAATCGATGGTAGTGCTTTGTTTTGCTGTGAAGATGTGCATGTGCGGACCTGACCTGATGTACGAATTTGTTTTTGCGTATGACAAAACAAGAATGAAAGGAGTTTCGAGTCAACCTACACATTATGTATGGAAAGCGATGTTCAAGATGATTTTTTTTAATCGAATACAGAGGTGATCACTGTTCGGATGCCTTGCGCTGTGCCTGACGAGTCTCCTACGTTCAACTCACAGTATGACAGGTCTCGAGCAACGAAGTTCGACGCGAAAGCACGCGCGCATTTCGCCTGGCGAAACAAGCACTCGTTCCCGTAGATGACGCCGCTCGAAGCGCATACAGGCGCGTACTCCTGGCCGCAGGACGCGGGACAACGCGGCATGATGGGGACAGGTTCGCATGATCCGCGACGGAGAAGCTCCACATACGGGTGTTTGCACTGCTCTCTCTTGAGGAAACACGCGTTCTTCATTGTTCCGCTCGTTGTGCACACAGGGTCGTCGATGTCGGCACAGACGATTGCGTCACACGCGGCAGATGAGGAACCCGAAGAACTGTCCTGAGCAGCAAGAGGCGAGTTGTATTGCAGGTTGAATGTGCGATCTTCGGGACAGAGAGCGTGGACGGCAATCGAAAGTCCCGGGTTGTTGCATTGCGCCTCGTCGAAGTAGCACGCGTTCGCGTAGGACACGCCATCTGAACCGCACACTGGAGAATCAATCATTGGACACAAGCGGGAGCAGTTCGCTGTTACATGCTCGACAACGATGTCCGCGGAACCTTCTGTTTTCGACTCACAGATCGCGATCGGCAGACATGGTGCTTGCTTGCACTCGACACCTTGGATGATACACGTCTCGGTGGTGTCATTGCATCGTCCTGGCATGCACCGTGGAGCGCAGTACTCTGCGTTGTCAAAGACGAAGCAAGTCTCGAATTGGCCGCACACCTTAGAGCATGAGTCAGCGAACGTTGCCCCCTGCGATCGCAATGCCAGCGAGAGAAAGAGAATCAAGCAGCAGAGGAGCAGCTCACAAAGCCTGTGATGAAGACGCGATAGGCTCACGGATGCTTGCATTTGTTGTTTGGGGAGGTAGAGAACGAGGCCCTCTGCGATGGCGTGCGACTTGAGGCGACGTTTTGAAGCGTCGGATCGCAAGCGGCGAGTGAGGTTCATGATTTCGGTTTTACTGGCGTAATCGTACGAGTATATGCTGAGGCCGAGCAACTCTTGAGAATCAAGTCAGCAGTGACGGCAGCATGACAAAGTAAACAGAAGCACTTTGGAGCTTCTTGATGCGGATCGTTTTTTATATTCTGCGACTGCCAAAGGACGCAAATTTGAGATAACAAGTCGGCAAATCCAAGAAAGGCTGGAGTATGCTGAGTCATTATGCATGCGCGCGATGATGGAGTGCACGAGTCCTACAGTGCATTTAATGGATTATGTCGGTCCTCATGTTCTCTTGTGAGAATGGAAGTTATGAATCGCAGGCCATTGTGACTGTGTCGTGTGGATACAATCGTGCAATCGTGTCCGAGAGCGAGGACATGGGAACCCATCAAGTGTTGCAGACTTCATTCGAGTTGACTGCGGCAGTCGGACCGCATGCGTGAACTCGATAGTGAAGCAGCTTGAATCCAGGTACCACCGATCGAAGTTCTTTGTTTGTGTATGAAAACTGAAGTCCAAGTGACGACTCGACATGCGCCAGCTCCATCAACAATCCGCGTTCGCGCTCACCGATCTTCAACTTCGTTGGATCCCAGCAAAATGAAGCGCTGTACCCAGTTTTAACCGATATAGTAGGAATGAACACGCTGAATGCGATCAAAGCGAGTTGTGCGTGACTGACGGAAAATTGCGGTGGTATTCTCGACTCAACTTAAAGCGCCCACAGATGTTTACGAAGAGCCAAAAAAGTATCAGCGCCTCACATGCGGTGGCAGGCAAGAATCACGTTGGCACCGCAACGCGAGCGACAACGTTTTGAAAACTCAAGCGTCCAGTGCACTTGTTGCGAGCCAAGCGTTGCAGAACTGAACCGATTGTCGCATTTCCTGTTGCCATTTTGGAGGAGGGTACAAATGAGCGGCTCGCAGCTGCTTCAATGTAGCTGTTCGTTCACTTGACTGAAGGAACAGCAAATTGCTTTCTTCCAGTTTTTCTCTTTCACGAAGATAGAAACAGCCAACAAGCACCAAACATGAGACGACCAAGGCACTTTTTCAATGATGACGCCGCGAGAGTTTCTAAACCAGAAGATGAGAGCAACTCGAACTGAAAACTCGAAACTTCCCAAGCACAAACTGGTGATTATGCGCCGTTTTCCCAACTCACCACACCAATCCTGACGTATCTGCTGATGAGAATCACGACATCGATTGCCTGGAGATGAAAACGGCTGATGCAGGCAGGAAGCGGCGAGCACCTTGCGACTCACCGTTTGCGACGGTAGACTAAGGCTCGCGATCTCTGTATGACAGGGTTGACAACCATGGGTATATATAGAGAGAGACCGAGAAACGTTGGGCGCATCCGTCGCACGGATCCGACTGATTATTTTGCTTGGCATTGGAAAGCTCAAGTGGTTTCCAGCGGCCATCAGGTGATGCTGTCGCAAGTTGCCATTGTCCTTTCATTCAGGAACGACCTCCGCGTGAAATCCAGCACTCGAGATGCGCTTCTACATTCCAAAGTGCCACGCAATCTCACGCGACGGCAGCAAAAGTCAACGCGCAGGCGACTTTTTCTGACCTTTTGCTACTATTATAGAGACGAACTCGATGAACGCCAAAGTGATGGATTGAGATTTAATGAGAGAGTCTCTCATCATGGGTCGAAAAAAATGAGTTCAACATTTGTTTTCTTTCCACGCTTTTATGAGGAAAACAAAGTGGAAAAAAGCCATTAAATAGAGTGGAACAGCAACACTCGAGTACTCTTGGAACCTTCAACTTTGTACACATTTTGCGCATGATTTTCGTGCTTATGGATGTACTTTAACTTTGTTCAAAGTCTACTAGTTCTACTAAAAGCGATGCATGAGTCTCAACTTTGCGCAAAAAGGCGTGGATTCAGCTTCGATAAAGAGAAATCAATTCACAACGCGGATCAAACTAAACGAGCCAAGTCTATGATAAAAACACAAACTATCCTACCACAATACGCTTACAGAAAATGCACCAAATTTGTGTGGTGATCAGCTACTAAACGTGAAATGCAAAGCGATACTTGAAAGGTCACGTTGAGGCTTGCGCCAGGCAGACGGGCGTGCTTGTTGACTACGGTGACCTACCGGCTCAGCACAGAGATCGGGAAAGTCCACCTCTTCCATCAGGTCTTCTACACTTTCTCGCCTTTTCCAAAGTGTCAAACAGTCTCGCGTCCAACTTGAGCGGTGGCACCGCTCATTGCCCACTCTCACTCTTGCTTTTCCCACACTCTAGCCACTCCTTCCTATCGACTCCTAAGTCGATCCCTTCCACCCACTCGTAAAGCAGTCTCACCGCGCCATCAGCATCAGCATGACGTTCCCGACCCCAGCGATGGCGTTCCCGACGCTGCAAGTGTGTCCGCGCGACGCCAAGACGCTCGAGGTGGTCGCTGAGACCCAGGTCCAGAATCTCATCGAGCAGCACCACGCGTTCGTGAACGAACACAAAGAATGCGCCGACAGCAAGATGTGGCGCCGCGTGCGCCACCGTCACGGCGTCCGACTGTTTCGCGAGCGCAGACGCAGCGCCGTGAAGCGCGAGCGCTTTGAGAAAAGCGGATCGAGTATCAAGACCCGTAAGAACAACAACCGCGACGTGACGCCTTTGCTCATGCTCGTGGGCCGGATCCCGGGTAACCTTGATGACGTCATGTACGGCGTCATGAGCCCAACGACCGAGGCCATGAAGCTCCAATCATCGTGCGTGAACGACGGGCTCTCGGACCTCGCAGTGCTCGCATCTATTATCATGCCGTCTCAATCGGATCCATTCCGCGAACTGAGCATCAAGTGGGCCGTCAAGCGGCACGCACTGAATCCGCTACGACGCACGCGCGACCTCGTGTACATGGAGTCTATTGGCTTCACGACGACACCGTCAGGCGAGCGGATCGGGTACCAAGTCAAGCACTCGGTGGATCTCCCCGGCGCGCAACCACTGAACGACCTCGGCATCGTGCGCGCGCACCTCTCCTTCTGTTACGTGTATCGCCAGCGCAGCGAGAACGTTGTCGACGTCTTTATGAAAGGCACGATCAGTTCACTCGGCGACACGTTCACGAACTTTGCGTGCTCGTCCACGGCCGCCGACATTGCCCTCGCGGTCGTCAAGACGCCCTACTGCTCACAGATGAAGAAGCTCGCGTGGGTGCTCAAGACCGGCAAGCAAACCACTCCAGCGCCATCGAGCCACGTGCTGTTCCCGAGCAAAAGCTGCGCCGTGTGCGCGCAGAACGTGCCAAGCGTGAGGTCACCGCGCGAGGCGTACCGCAACACATGCCGCATCTGCTGCGAGCGCGTCTGCGCGCGGTGCCTCGTGCTCAAGACCATGCGCTGCATGACGTCGCTGGACGACCACCGTCTCGTGAGCACCAAGATGCACTTCTGCACGCGCTGCCTGCGCCACGCGAACGAGGAGAACGCGCAGAACGTCGCGCTTCACGACATCCTCGCCGACGAAGGCTGCCGCACGCAGGAGCGCGCGCTCGACATCATCCGCAAGCTGCGCATCGACTCGATCTCCACGTGCTCGCTGGACGAGGACTTCAACTTCAACAGCACCAGCAGCCTCTACTACATGCAGTGAAGGTGTAGCAAATGTAGTAGCTGCTCATGACAGCCACTTGGAAGCGAAAGTGGCTGCATTCCTCAGATGCACTGTGCGAAAGAAAGTACACTGCTGACATGCACAAACTATTTAATTGAACAATGTATCTATGGCATCAAGTGCGTTCGTTATGTGATCTCAAGCATCTCACAACCCAACTATGGTTGAAGTTTTAACACGATGAAGTTGAAACAGTATGTCTGTACGTATGGAAATTGACATAAAACAGTACTTTCACATTTAGAATTTCGTGGCGTCTTTGTAAACCATTTTGTTTCAATTTTCACTAAAGAAATTTATAATTCGTTTTTGCTTGGCACCAAACCATTTTAAAAACTTTACATAAGCTTCACGCCGCTGCTCCTCACAATAAAAAAAAAATCACCTGCTGACTCAGACCACGACGACGAAGGACCACCAGGGTAGGACATCGTCCAGGATCATGGATCTGGACACGGGCTCGCCCTGGCGCTCGAGCGCGTCGTACTCGGCGAACTTGGCAGCACTCGCGCGGTTCGCAACAAGCACGCAGTGCGTGCAGAACGCCATGCTCACGGGCCGGATTAGCTCCTCGAACTCGACGCGCGAATACACGTCCTTGAAGACGCGGCACCGCGAGCACACGCGGCGGTCGCACATGCGGCAGCGTTTGCCCTTCGAGGACCCTCCGAGCGACGAGATCACGCCTCCGATGCGCTCCGAGCACAGCGCACACTTGTTCACCGCGGACGAGGACTCAGAGGCTGCGGAAGCGGACTTCGAAGCCGTGGATGACTTGGACGAGCTGCTGTTGGACGCCGAAAAGTTGGAGCTGGTTGTGGCGTTGCTGGCATTGAGACCTGGTACTTCACGACGGGTCAGGCGCAGCAGACGGGTGAGTTTCTTCATCTCGGAGCAGTGCACAGTCCTCGCCATCGACACAGCGATATCCGCGGACATGGCGACTCCGAGGTACAAAGGCGCGGATCCATTAGGCTGAATGAATCCACGAGAATACACTTCCACGGTCTTCGGCGTGCGCTGACGGAACACGGAGCAATACTGGACTTTGGCGCGCACGAAGTTGAGGTCCAAGAGTTCACGCGCCCCGGGCAAATCAACGGAGTAGTTGGCCTGGTAGCCGATGCACTCGCCATTGGGCGTCTGCGCATATCCCACAGATTCAACATACACAGCGTCGCGCTTGCGCGTGAACGGCCCCAGCAGCAGCGGATGGCCTCTCACGGCCCACTTGACACTCATGTCACGGAACGGGGACTCGGGCGTGGGTCTCATGATCGACGCGAGCACGGAGCAGTGAAGATAGTTGTCCTCGAGGTAGGCGGACTTGAGCAGCATGTCGTCCGCTGTTGGGCTCAGCACGCCATACATGACGTCGTTCAGGCACCCCGGAATTGTGCCGAACATGAGCATGAGCGATGAGTTGTTGGAGCTCGCGCCACCGGCATTATCATCATCAACGGAAGACCCAGACGAAGATGTGGCACGAGACACGGACGCACTGAAATCGTTACTCTCGTCGTCGGTACTCGAGCGCCGCTCGCGGTACACGCGCACGTCCTCGCGGCGCTTGACCTGCTTCCACCGGTACTCGTCCACGACGCCCTTGAACCGCGTGAGGTGCTCGTGATACTGTGCGACAGTTTGCTTGACGAGCTCCTCAGCCGTGGCCGCGATCGCGGCTTCGTCGGCGTCCGAGAGCTCGATCCGCGGGATCGTGTTCGCCGGCAGCGGAAACTTCATCTCTTCTGGCGTTGAAAGGAGATCGCGAATGCACAGAACAGGGTCGAGCGCCACCGAGACAGTAATCGCCCATTTCTGCGCGTGCTGCAAATCCTCCCAAGTGATCCAAAGTCGTCATTCAAGCGGTGTCATTTTAACACGAGAGCAAGAACCATAATTAATACCCTCTATGATTGAATGTGTGGTCGACTGACATTTAGGTCGGGACAAACTGAGTATAGATTTTGTGCTTTATACACGGCGAAATTGGATGATAGTACGTACAAAGTGGGAACGGAGGAGCTGGGACCGCGGATGGATGGCGCCCGAATTGCCCGGATCGCCGCCCACTACAGTGACGGTAGGAGACGATAACTCATCCTTCCATCGCATCAACATCGGCGAAGGCTGATTGGAATCGGTCCCATCAGAGCCCAGCTTCACTCGTGCCCCAGTTCCAGGTTCAGATTAGTACACCCAGGGATGATGTTGACATGTGAAAAGGACACCCGAGTGAGATTGAACCGATCTCTGCCCCGCTCCAAAGTTCTAAAACCATTCGAGTAAAATCGTCCCCCAAATGTTGTATGCGGCTATCCGCTAAGGATCCATCTAGAGTTTTAACATGCTCAAGTCGACTTGTATCCATCCATCAGACACTGCGCGCATCGCCGTGTCCACCAGGCTGTGCAAAATTGTATCGGATCTTTGCTCGACTTTCTCGCGCATTACAACTGCTTACTTCAACGAGTCTGGTCGCCGATTGGAATGTCGGTAAAGCACCCTTAAGTTTTCGCATAAAAGAGACTATAAGGGTGCTGTAACAATACAATAGACCTTTGACGCACCCTTGACCAAAGTGAATGACTTGCGTATGAAGCCGGTTTTATGCTCTTATGACAGTCCACTAGTTGTGTGCGAAGTGGGATGGTAGTGAGGAGTTTCGTAATCGACCGCCGAGCTCCGCCACGCCACCGAACTCGAATGGGACAACATCCCGCAGTCCACGGCCACGAGCCTTGTCGGCACCATGCAAGAAACGACGCATTTAAGCCTGGGAGCTCCACGGCAAGAAGACGTTATACTAGGATTGATTATGCTGAGTAGGGTGTTTTATCGTTTTGACCACGTCGGAAAACAGACTGTTGTATTGAAACTCCCTCAATTTCTCGAATTGGGCGCCAAAAAGGGCCGCGCTGAAACCAGTGTGATTTTGTACCAATCACGAACATCACAACGAAATAAAACGAAGCCGGTTGGTTTACAAGCTGCCTTTGAGTGGTGTTCCGAAGCTTGGGAGGAAATCACGCCAGAAACAATTAGAAATTGCTGGTATTACAACGGCATTACGTTAAGAGCACTGATGATGTCTGACATTTTGAATCCTATTTGATCAATCTAGATTTTGTTTTATTGAATAGTATCAGTACATCGAACTCGAGTGGATGACGGAGGCAGCTACAATAGTAACCTTTCATTTCCGATCGGTACTACTGTGTCACAAAATGGAGGATCGAGATATAACCCGACACTGGCTCCACCATTTGCCCCTTTGGGCCAATGGGCACAACACCTTTGGGTAGATGTGTGCGAGTCCGTCCCTATTTGGCCCTACTATTTCAAGGATATTTAACCAGGTAACGTTCCACTTGCGTGGAGACTCGGAACCAGCGCGCTCCATCATTACACTATTCGGGACTTAACTCCGGCTTTCAGGGGCGTGGAGCATCGACGACTCCAGGACACTATCCTATGTACCCCCTCTGGCCTCCCGGTGCAAGGTCAGTCTCTCAAGAGACCTTCCCCATCGGTATCGCGGATCTGGAACACCGTTTGTGCCCCTTTTATGTCCACAAGAAAGCTCACCCCTGACGGTGATCGATCCGGTGACCTCTCGCTTCTGGGACCAAAGCTTTCCCACTAGAGCCACGCTACCGGCTCAAAATGGAGGATTGACTGTACAACATACAGAGCACATCTGAACTGTTGCTTATTGAAGGAATTGGCTGGTAGGTATCGCCTTTAACAAGTACTGAGTTGTAGAAAGAGGCGCTATTTTGTTTGTACTTCGAGTATGGGATTTGACATTTCATCTGAAAACTTCCCATAATTGGCAATTCTTATGTTTAAAATTTATTAATTTTAGAAAAGAACAATAAGATTCTATTTTGAAGACGAACATTGAAGTCATCGGATACCTTGCAAATGGTGCAACAGGAGCTCAAGCCGACACAAACGCGAGTCTTCGCTGCCGTTGCTGTTTGGGGAGGAGCTCTCTCTCTCTCTTTCTCCTTCTCTTACTCATGCACTTTGACGTCAGTTCTAATTGACCCCCAATCTGCATCATCGACTGCGTGGTTTTCATGCTTTCCAAATACTTGTGCACGATGTGTGTGTGCCCCCAACTTGGTCAGTAATAAGTAGTAGACGTTCGTGTCGGCAGTTTGCGCACAAAATGATTTGCGATCGCACGCTGGACCCCGCATACTTTGTGCAGCACCCCTTGAACTACATCCACACGTTATATGATGTTGGTCAATGGGACTGCTGCCAGATGAAGATTAGTAACTTCGATGTGGTCATCTCTAGAGTGAGGAATGGAACTAGTTCTCGATAGACAGAAATTTCTCGGAGAAGCTCCAGGAAAAATGCTAGGACCGTTAACATCTCCGAAGTGGTTTTATGCCTTAGTGTTTTCCATCCCCAACCCCACATTTGCTCAGTGGAACTCAATCGTGTTCAAGTCGTTTTGTTCTATATCTCTGGTGCTGTGTAACGCAATGTACCCAGTGTTTCTCTCGCAAGGATCGCGCTGAAGACTGTGCATACGATCTTACGTTACGCCGTAGTTAATCTGTCAGCCAACATCTGCTGCTCCCTTCCACTTTATCAGTTCCCCAGGCGCTGACTGGTCCACTCTACTATCCGTGAGTGAGCTATCGCAGCAAAACACAGTGACGCTCAAGTCCTTTGGCAAGTTCTTTGTCGATGAGACCACGTAACACTATTATAATACCACAAATACCTTAACCAAGGGCTCCGGCGCGGTGGAAAAAGATGAAGCAGCGCGAGGACGTCTGCGTCTTCTGAGACCGCACGTATTTGAAAACGTCGTCGCGGGATACTACGACGTCCAATGCCGACCTGGAACGCAAAACGTAAGGTACGCAGCCCATGCCAATCTTGCGCATAGTGGGTTCCATCCAAGGCACCCTCGACGATGCCATGTACGGCTTCTCGAGTCCGGTCTCGAAGAACAAGTCTGCGCACGGCAACGACGGCTTTGTGGACTGGAAGATCCTCGCGCTGTTGATCAACTGAGCGTCCGATGGAATATCAAGCCGCCATGCGAGCGCGAGACAACATCTACGTCGGATCCGTCGGTTCATGGAAAACCATTGAATACGCCATTCATCACTCGGTAGGTCGCTCAGACGTTCGAGAGCTCCACGAATCAACATCGTGCGTGGTGTCGTTTTACCATTTAATCCGTCAGAAGAAAGAACACGTCGTAGAGTTGTACGTGCGTGGCTTTGTCAGCGCAATGGTGACGCGCCGGCAAGGCTTGTTGCACTCTCGGCCGTTGAATTTTGTGTCTCGATCTGGAAAAGCTTGCACAACGCGTAAATGATGAAGCTGGCGTGGATACGTGGCGTACCAACGGTGTCGATGAAAGGTTCACAGCGGTCACCAGTCGCTTGCGGCGTATGCCTTAAGACCTCAAAGGTAGTAGTTTGAGTAGCGTGATGTCGACAAAGGACAACACGTGCCAGATCTGCCTCCAGCGAATCTGCTCGCGATGCCGTGTCACGCATCTGATTTGCTGTAACTGTCTCGGACCACGTGACTCAGCGAAAGATGGCGTTCTGCGCCGCGTGTGTCCACCGTGCATCACGCTATGGTAATTCGAGCGAAGCCGAAATGCTCGAAAATGACCGCGTCTCAGTCTATCGAGAGGCCTCAACGGCGTCCATCTCGACACTTTCCGATACGCCATCAGCGATATGAAGGAAGATTATCCAGTGTGTGCGCGAAGTTAAAGGCAGAACGTCATTGCAAAATCGCTGCGGTCATAGAAGACTGAGAGACCATCGAAAGGTGCCAACACTGTCCACCGCGGCATCTTCTGAGGCATCATCAGCAGAGTAACCGCATGATTTCAACCTTCACAGTGAAACGTTGCCGCAGGTCTATCCCGCCGATTTGACTTTTAAAAAATAGAAATACGAGAAAAATTGTCATTGGTTATCAAATGCGAACAATTACTACATCGTACGTCTGACGCGGTTGAAAGCAGGCTACCAAAGAAGTGTGCTCGATGCTCTGCTGAAGAATTCATATCTTCCTCATGAGGAGTAGTTGTCTCTGTTATCTGAGCATTGCGATCCATACAGCCAATGCCATCTGCTCTGTACTTGCATGACATTTCTCGACTGCGAAGGGCTAAGTGCATTCAATAGCCAACCTTTTGCCAGCGCTGAGATAAATTGTTTTTGTTTACGGAAACTCGCGCCTTCGCAGTCACCGCTGTAATACACGAAATAGCGTGATGTCATCGCGATAGCGCACTAGGTTGGCTGCTCCTTGTTCGCCGGCGCCATTTTACGCGACGAGCAATCGGCACTTATATCACATAATTGCAATTGTTGAGTCGCAATCACCAAGATAGAAAGGGAAGAGCGTTCTCCTGACAATCGATTGTCAACAATCGTCGCCATTTTCCTGCATTGCGCATCCTTCAGATACGAAAAGCTTTTACACTGGTCTAGAAGAATGCATCCTGCTGTCACAGTCACGCAGTTATCAATTTTGATCGTGGGCATGGCGTTAAAGCTTCGCCTCAGTGGGCTTTCCCAAGTTTGACAACAGGATTGCAGACAATTGTCCTACACTCTATCCTTAGTTTTCAACCACCATTCCCTTTGCATAACCTTTAAAAAGACGCCAAATCAGATAAAGTCGTACCTCAGAATGTATTATACACTCCCCAACATTGAGGCTGAGAAAGTATCGGAGAAGGTATAATACCCTGTCATTTCCACTATGGCTGAGAAGTGAGGATAGACTGTAATTGTCAGCAATCTCAACAATGTCAGTCACGCAACTCTTCTGGGCGGGATACACTAGGACAGAACAAGACGCTCGAACAAACCAAGACCCCACCCAGTCTGTCCTACTTTCTACTGGATCAAGATTCTAACAATCAGCAGCAACCACAGCGGTTTTGCTTCGTCCAATTTGCCGACAAAGTGTCAATATGTGTAAAGAGTGTGGACATGAATGATAATACAAGTACATGCCAGTCAGTATGTTTGATTTCTGTCTTTACGAATCGTTAATGTGTGTCGTAGTGTCTTGTATGCAAATCTTCAGTGAAGAGTTACTCACAACCGCAGAAAACTATTATCGATATATGAGAGCTACTGTCTTATTAGAATTCGAGACAACTCTTGTCTGGCAAGTGTGTGAGCCAGTATTTACCAATGGTGTGTCTTACATAAGAATAAGGTATCTATTTGTAACTTTCAGGTGTGCGTGCCATGATTAATGATAAAAAAGAGCTGGACGACTGGGGTCAACCCAATACGCGTTTATTATTGAGTTTGCATGTGTACTGTAATGGAGAGGAAATGACAAAGGAGGGGCACTCAGCAAAACATGTTCCAAATGAGGGGCACGCGTGACAAAGTTGGGACAATATCGAATATTTCTGCCAAAAGTGGGGAACGCCAAAAAGGCAGGTAATATAACCGTTATATTACAATTAAATCAAAAAGTCGTTATTAGTACAAACTGTCAGAATTTATTTTGTCACATTTGTATCAATCCGAACAAAATATATTTCTTAGAGGTGAAATACCAGATAGCACTGGGTGGAGCTGTATGAGCTTGACGCTGGTGTAGCTTAGTGGTAAAGTCCTTGTTTCACACGCGAGAGGTCGATGGTTCGATTCCACCCATCAGTATAATTCCAACCTTGGTGCTTTGCATCTGGGAATCAATGGTTTGGTCAGTAAGCCCGGCATAGAAAAGCTAACGCGACCGCTCGGGGCCCAAAGTTGAACAGGTTGACCGCCAGTATGCTAAGAACCATGAGTCGGGCGCCCCTTCTGAGATGGGTTCGATACCGGATGGTGTCTCAAACTCAAAATCACAGTGGCCCCAGGCATACAGAGGGATACCGTATCAACAAAAATGAGAACAATCTTTTTGCAAGCGTCTCACCTGTTCCTGCTTTTCCTTCTTGTTCATGGCAATACCGTATCTTTTTATGCGCATAAGTGTCTTGGCTTCTGCCAATCATCTGTAGGAACTATGACAGCCCGCCAATCACAGAAGAATGATCTGCAATCCTTCTCTTGTGCATATCGATGTATTCGCAGAAAAATGAGACTGTGAGGACTTTAAATGTATCCATCTATTCAGGGATACGGATACGCTGTGATCATATCTTTTAACGTCTTACGATGTTGCATATCAGCCGTCTACCCTTGACTGTCTACCATTAGCAAATTTGCCATGTCCAAGCTAAGTGTTGGTGATATATTCCGCACACGCACTGAAGCTGTAGATGTCGTTCAAGCTGTTGCGCTGTCCCAGAATCGCCGGGCTATTGTCAACAAGAAACGAAGTGGGGGTAGCCATACATTTGCAACAGCTCTACTCCCTGCACCTTTGAAATCATTCTCGCCAAGTCCCGACGCAAGGTTTCCAAC